>JARQOC010000001.1:273248191-273461237 GCA_033576535.1 Allobates femoralis
AGATGTAATATCGTCCGTCTCAGGGGTGAACAAGTTAAATCAAAAGCTCCGTGTACCACATGCACCACTTAGAGGCAGAGGACCAATTAGGTCCTGGTGGGAGGAGTGTGAGGTATAGTGTGGGGAAAGGAGGAAAGGAGAAGTAGGAGAACGTGGGAGAGACAGGCTCAAGGACGGAGGTCCAGACAAGTCTAACTGGGAGGGCACCAGCAAGCGGTGACCCAGACAAGAAAGCGGGCAAATAGCAACGGGTCCAAAGACACCCATGCCCAGTCCTATCGGACACCGGTTCCGAAGTTGTCAGTCGTTTATCGCTGCTCTGCAAAACCGGAGTGACGGAGTAGCTTCATAGGAGCTTCATAGGATCGCCTCACTACAGCCATGACTTCCGCAGTCTTACCAGGGGTGTACCCACCACGGGGGTTTAGGACCCTTTGGAGCCGGTTGAATAACATGGAACAGGCCATCCATGAAAGAAACCCCAGTATCCTACCCGGTGCAACAAGACAGCGACGGCAACAATTTCAGGACAGCTAGTAACAGAGGAACGCTGAGGAGCTTTGGACAGAGACTGTTCATCCCTGGGACCACCCGGTCCATTACCTAAAGAACTGTGTTACCGTGTACCGTGTACTTGTGGCACCCCATGGGTTAATGTGCCACAGTTCCCTTCCCACAACACACTGACTTACACTAGCACCTCTGGGCCAGGAGGGGGAGCACCACCTGCTCTCTTAAATACTCCAGCTCACGAGGAAGTAGTTAGTTCAGTTCCTGGAGGACTGAGAGAGAGACTGCAGTGACAGAGAGAGGCTGTGCTAAGCTTCTCTGCAGTCTGCTCACAGATTCCAGGCCTAGTGAGGGTATGAGGAACAGGAGAACTACAGACTTAGGAACAAGTCTGGGAGCTTGAGAGCAACCATTACTCTCCCCAGAAGAGCGCACAGAACGGACACCAGATCTGGCACTGTGTCTAGCACCCACAGCACAGTGAATCCAGGAGTAGTGGAACCTTTAGACGACCACAGTACCAGCGTGAAGCAACACGGAGGGGTCAGCACAGCACAGAGGACTCAAGTTGCCTAGCCAAGTGGTACCAGCAGAACAGAGAGACAGTGAGACAGTCCCAGCAGCTCAGCTAGAAGCAGCAGCCAGGACACACATACACACAACGCGCAGCACGAGGAAGCTGATGACCCGGACACGGTGGGAGGAAAGCCTAACCCCAGTACAGACTCCGTGGACTATAATCTGCAACAACATCTACAGTAAAGCTTTGGAAAACAGCAAAACTGTGAGTCTGTGTATTGATTGCAACCTTTGCCCTACATCCAACAGCAGAGAGGTCCCACCTGAAAAGCTACAAGCCTGTCAGCTCTGCACACAGGCTGGAAGAAAGCTGCAGCATCAGGAGAGAAGGAGAATTGCACCTTTTACTACAAAACATGAGTGTGTGTCCTTTAACCCCGTCTCCATTATCCATATCCATTATAGACTATACCATCACTGCCCGGGGAATACAGTTCTACCCACTGGAACTATTCCATCTGCGCTGCCATTACACCATCCCCGGACGTTCTGCAGCAGCGGTGGCCCCATCACTGGCCGCACATAGTGGGTGGTGTCACGATAGACTATTCTCCCCTGTAAATACACCCTTTTATTTGCCAGGGCCCGGGACACGGTCCGGACCAGGACCACGACCACCCGTGACTTCCCCAATAGCAGACACGGTCCAGTACCGAGTACCCTCGTCCCAGTGAGCTCGACAAACCTGGCGTCACGAACAGGATCTACCGTGCCCGTTAAAACGGGCAGTGTGTGCCGTGATTGATGTGAAAACTGATTTTGAACCGCGCCATCTGAACTGTATTTTTGAGAATCCGCCATTTTGGAGCGCGCGAAAGGGGGCGGTACCCTGCAGTGGCGCGAACCCAGCCTACTCCCTTGGAGCTGACGACATCCGGCGGGGAAGAAGATCCCTGGTGCACCCCGGAACCTCCCATAGACATCCGGACGGAAGCGGAAGACGGAGGACGGATATTAACTAAGGGGGCCCAAGATGTCGCAGCCCGATGCGCAAGGCGGCGACGGAGCAGCCGGTGGAGCTGCAGCGCCGGACCCAGTGATAGCACCCGGCGGTGCAGCAGCGCAAGGAACAGCACCCATAATGCCGTTCCTGATGCCGTATACTCCAGGGGCAATGTGACTGCCCCAGTACTCCGGTGAGCCTAATACACTAACTGACTTTATTCTAAAGATAAAAGAGTATTATGTGATGTATCCCCTCACTGAAGCCCAGCGTGTAGGAATGATAATGGGACAGTTAACGGGCAATGCACGGCTTGAGGTTGCGTCCTGGCTGGACACAGATAAGGACACTGTAGAGCATCTAGTAGCCAGACTGAAAGCAACTTTTGAATCTGCTGCTGATACCCGGGCTAAGATGAGGTTCTTTGCATGCCACCAGAAGCCTAAACAGAGTGCCAGAGACTTTGCCTTGAATCTACAGGAAGCACTCAAAGCCCTTAAACTGGCAGAACCTGCTTTAGCCTCGGGAGCTGATAAAATGCAACTTAATCAATTAATAGAGGACCTCCATTCCCCTTCCCACCGAGGACAGCTGAGCATGATACTGCTGCAGAACCCCGACATGACATTTACTGAGCTGAAAGATAGAGCTATCCGTCTGCAGCAGCTGGAAGAGCCCTGTGAATTAACCTTTGTATCGGACACTGCAGCAGCACCTCAGCAACCCGCAGCACCAGCGACATCTGCAATGTCAGCAACTGCTGCTGAGGCCAGGGAGTATATCTCTAATGCAGCCCTCAATCAAAAGCTAGATGCCCTGACAGACACTGTGATCTCCATGGCCAAGGTCATCAAAGAACTGCGAGAGTCAAAGCCTGCACCCAAGATCCAGTTGGCGACCAGCAAAGAGGATGTCCCGTGGATGAGGCCCAGAAGATACCCAGCAGCAAGAGGACGACCCAGCGATCGCTACCAACCGGATGGACAGCCCATTTGCCGCCGTTGCCAGAAACCAGGCCATCTTGCTCATGAGTGTCCTTTAAATGACGATTCCCTGGGCAGGTGGGCCGCTCCCCAGGAATGAACACTCAAGGCCCCTCAGCCTGGTTTGACAGATTCGTGGGAGGACAGCCGGTGATCCCTATCGTGTTGAATGGCATTCCCTTTAGTGCCTTGCTGGATATCGGGTCCCAGATAACATCGATCCCACATGTTCTATATAAAAGGTACTGGGCTGATTCAGACATTAATAGTGCGCCAAATGACTTTAACTTTGATGTATGGGCTAGTAATGGACAGTTAATACCAAAGGTCAGGTTTAGAGAGATGAATATTCAGGTTGGGAAGGTAGAATTGCAGAACCAGTGTGTTATAATCATAGATGTTAACCGGCGAGAACGTGAACCCGTGATGCTGATAGGAATGAATGTAATTGAGAAATGCTTTTCCGAAGTGTTAAGTGTTTTGCAGCAAATCGCCGAGACTGCCTGAACTGGACAACAGAGGCTTCTGCACAAAGAGATCAAAGCCTTGATGTTGAAGCAACAGGTAGAAATCTCCGGAGGTGAGATCGGCAATGTACGAGTAAGTGATCCAATACCCATTGTAATACCTCCCAAAACTGAAATGTTGGTCTGGTGTAGAGCCGCAATAGGCATTAAAGGGCGAGACTATCAGGCCCTGGTAGAACCCGTGTACTCAGACAGCAGACCCACCATACTCACGGCTAGAGGAGTAGTTGACGTACACAGGGGAAGAGTGCCATTACGCCTATTAAACTGCGGAGAAGATGAGGTCACATTACCTAAGTATGCTACCATGGCTAAGTTATACACGATTGATAACAATAACATCACAGCCGTCGAGCCGTTGAACCCGTCAAGTCAAGCGGATGACAATGGCTCAGGAGAGGAGCTGGAGGATTGGTGCCAAAAGCTGCATGTAGGTACCAGTTCTACACCTCCCCGTCACAAGCATGGAGTATACCGGGTAGTGAAGGAATATGAGCAAATATTCAGTAAACACCCGTTAGACTTTGGGCAGATCAAAGGGGTAGAGCACACTATACCCACAGGTAACCATCAGCCTATAAAAGAGCGGTATAGACCATTACCACAAGCTCACTACCAAACTACCAAAGACATGCTCAGTGAAATGAAATCTGCAGGGGTAATAAGAGACAGTTGTAGCCCCTGGGTAGCACCTCTAGTGTTAGTTAAAAAGAAGGACGGGACCATGAGAATGTGCGTAGATTACCGGCAGATTAATCGCATCACACATAAGGACGCATACCCATTACCTAGGATTGAGGAGTCATTAGCTGCACTAAAATCTGCTAATTACTTTTCCACCCTTGATCTGACTAGTGGGTACTGGCAGGTTCCTGTGGCTGAGGCCGACAAGGAGAAGACAGCGTTTACTACGTCGATGGGCCTCTGTGAGTTTAATAGTATGCCGTTCGGACTCTGCAATGCACCCAGGACCTTCCAACGTCTGATGGAGAGCTGCCTAGGACACAAGAACTTTGAAACTGTCCTCCTGTACCTAAATGACGTCCTACTCTACTCCAAGACGTATGAGCAACATCTACAAGACCTGGCAGAAGTGTTTGAAGCTTTGTCCAAATATGGCATGAAAATCAAGCCATCCAAATGTCACCTTCTCAAACCAAAGGTACAGTACCTGGGACACGTCGTGAGTTCAGAGGGAGTAGCACCGGATCCTAATAAAGTCACCGTGATAAGGGATTGGCCAAGACCTACGAACGTGAAAGAAATGAGGCAATTCCTTGGCCTGGTAGGCTATTATAGAAGATTTATCAGAGGATTCACGAAGCTAGCAGCTCCCCTGCAAGACGTTCCCGTAATCCTCTTGTACAGTGGAGTGAGGAAAGAGACTCCTTCAACAAGCTGAAAAGTGCACTGACGGGAGAAGAGATTCTGGCACACCCGGATTACCATCAACCCTTCATTCTTTACACGGATGCCAGCAACATGGGACTGGGAGCAGTATTGTCGCAGAAGCAAGGAGGCAAAGAAAGAGTGATTGCCTTTGCAAGTAGGAAGCTCCGGCCTACAGAAAGAAATCCCGAGAACTACAGCTCCTTCAAGTTAGAACAACTGGCAGTAGTTTGGGCTGTGACTGAACGTTTTAAGCATTACTTGGCAGGTGTAGAATTCACCATCTAGACAAATAACAACCCGTTGACTCACCTGGATACAGCAAAATTAGGTGCTCTGGAGCAGCGATGGATAGCCCGGCTATCTAACTACAACTTTGCCATCAAATATAGGGCAGGCCATAAGAATGGGAGCGCAGATGCCTTATCCCGGATGCCACACCAGAAAGACGTGGAAGAGGAACCGGAAGAGTTGGAAGAGATTGAACTACCGGCCTTTCATCGTTCAATGGAAGAAAAGTACCAACCCGTCATCTACCAGAGAGAGCAGAAAATAAATGTTAACCCGTTAAGACACTACGGATGGGTTGAATCCCAAGTTACTGATCCAGCTGTGAAGCTACTGAAAGAACTGCTTACGCAACAAGGCGCATGCCCTGATCAGAATACCCCAGCTGAGACCATACAGCTTTGGAAAGAAAGAGGCAAGTTGTTTCTGTATCAAGGGAAGCTCTGCAGAAGGATCACCAATCCCAAGACACATGAACTGGTCTGGCAGATAATTGTACCCAAGCAAAACATCAGAATGGTCTTAGAAGCCTACCGCGAAGGTGCAGGTCATTTCGGATGGAAGAAACTGGAAGCAATCCTGAGAGAAAGATTCTATTGGGTTGGCATGAGAAGGTCAATTGAACGTTGGTGTAGAGTATGTGCCGCATGCAACCTTAGAAGGAAGGATCCACAGAAAGCTCCGCTTCAGCCCATAATAACCAAGCAGCCACTTGAGCTAGTTGCGTTAGACCACGTCAAGTTGTCACCAAGCCGGTCAGGCTATGTCTATGCCTTAACCATCGTGGACCATTACTCACGCTTCTTAGTGGTGGTACCAGTTAAAGATCTGACTGCGAAGATGGCAGCAAAAGCATTCCAGACGCATTTCTGTAGACCACATGGTTACCCAGAACAAGTCCTTGCAGACCAAGGTCCAGCTTTTGAATCAGAACTATTCAAGGAATTCTGTAATATGTACGGCTGTAAGAAAATCCACTCAAGAACATACCATCCCCAAACAAATGGTTTATGCGAGAAGATGAATCCTATTGTAATTGAACTGTTGAAGACATTACCAGAATCAGAAAGAAATCAGTGGCCAGATAAATTACCCGACTTGGTAGACTTATACAACCATATTCCCGTGAGGTCTACAAACTGCACTCCAGCATACCTTATGCGTGCAAGACCCGGTAAGCTACCAATCGATCTAGATATGGGAATCGTAAAACCAGATACAGGAGTAGAAGAAACAGATTGGGATACCAAACGTCAGAAACAGTATCAACAAGTACAAGAATGTGTAGAAAGGAATCTACAGCAAGCTAGAGCAAGACAAGAGAAGACCTTTAACAAACATGCTCAAGCAATGCCATTACAGGAAGGTGATCAAGTTCTCAAGAGAAAGAGACGCTCAAACAAACTGGATAATCAGTGGGAAACCGTCCCATACACAGTCTTACCATCTAACCTAGACAACGTAAAAACCTGTTTGATAAGCAAAGATGAAGGAAGAACTTCAGCAGTCGTATCTCGTGATCAGCTAAAATTGTGTCCTGAAACCCTGAAGACACCTGAAGTAACAGAACCCGTACAGGTCCAACCTATCCAAGAGAAAGAATAAGAAGAAGTTTTCCATACAGTACTAGGAAATTTCCCTAAAACATGGCCAAATTACCATGGAGCAGTTGTCGTACCCATGATTGCATTCCCTTCAATGGTGGAACCAACACCAGAACCTGTGTTACCAGAACCCGTGCTACCAGAAGAAGATCCAAGACTAGAAGAACTGGAAGTAGAATCTGAAGAGGAAGAACAAATTTCTGGTCCTAGTGAACTTGCCAGTCCTGCAGTCAGATCCCCATCTGTCATAATACCAAACACCCCAAATAGGTACACGTCCACTCACACTATCAGGCTAAGTCCACCAACATTGCGCAAATCAGAGCGTAGTACCCAAGGTCAGTTACCAGTTAGGTACAGAGAGTAAAATGCAGAATTAAATGTGTAAATATGTTGTTGAATATAAATTGAATTCAGTGAACAAGTGTAGATAGTTATTGCAACGTTAAGAAAGCCCAGTACCTACAGAGACTATCCTGTATGAACTTTGAACTTTTCTTCTTATTTACTTATGGACCATATATACCACGGACTGGTTGTGGTAAGAACTCTTGTGAATATATTTATCAGCCCGGAGGCAATAGACTAAACCCCCGGAAAGACTGCTTTTTGACTTTTTGGACTCTTTTTAAAATTTTAGTGATTTTTGTACTTTTTCCCTTTTAAGTCTATGTAAATATAAAATGTGTTAACTGTTGTTTACATGTTTTTCCACAGTCCTGGAGTACTGTATTTAACTAAGGGGGAATGTGGCACCCCATGGGTTAATGTGCTACAGTTAGATCACACGGGTTCCCTTCCCACAACACACTGACTTACACTAGCACCTCTGGGCCTGGAGGGAGAGCACCACCTGCTCTCTTAAATACTCCAGCTCACGAGGAAGTAGTTAGTTCAGTTCCTGGAGGACTGAGAGAGAGACTTGAGTGACAGAGAGAGTCTGTGCTAAGCTTCTCTGCAGTCTGCTCACAGATTCCAGGCCTAGTGAGGGTCTGAGGAACAGGAGAACTACAGATTTAGGAACAAGTCTGGGAGCTTGAGAGCAACCATTACTCGCCCCAGAAGAGCGCACAGAACGGACACCGGATCCGGCACTGTGTCTGGCACCCACAGCACAGTGAATCCAGGAGTAGTGGAACCTTTAGACGACCACAGTACCAGCGCGAAGCAACACGGAGGGGTCAGCACAGCACAGAGGACTCAAGTTGCCTAGCCAAGTGGTACCAGCAGAACAGAGAGACAGTGAGACAGTCCCAGCAGCTCAGCTAGAAGCAGCAGCCAGGACACACACACAACGCGCAGCACGAGGAAGCTGATGACCTGGACAGGGTGGGAGGAAAGCCTAGCCCCAGTACAGACTCCGTGGACTATAATCTGCAACAACATCTACAGTAAAGCTTTGGAAAACAGCAAAACTGTGAGTCTGTGTATTGATTGCAACCTTTGCCCTACATACAACAGCAGAGAGGTCCCACCTGAAGAGCTACAAACCTGTCAGCTCTGCACACAGGCTGGAAGAAAGCTGCAGCATCAGGAGAGAAGGAGAATTGCACCTTTTACTACAAAACATGAGTGTGTGTCCTTTAACCCCGTCTCCATTATCCATATCCATTATAGACGATACCATCACTGCCCCGGGGAATACAGTTCTACCCACTGGAACTATTCCATCTGCGCTGCCATTACACCATCCCCGGAGGTTCTGCAGCAGCGGTGGCCCCATCACTGGCCGCACATAGTGGGTGGCGTCACGATAGACTATTCCCCTGTAAATACACCCTTTTATTTGCCAGGGCCCGGGACACGGTCCGGACCAGGACCACCCGTGACTTCCCCAATAGCAGACACGGTCCGGTACCGAGTACCCTCGTCCCGGTGGGCTCAACATACTACTCCAGTAAAGACCTGTTACAGAGGAACCTCGTGTCAGTGCATTTCTTCCAGAACTGTTATTAACCCTTGCGCTCATCGAATTACCCGAGCTTCCGTATTCCATCCAGTGCAGCTTCTGGCCCCGGGGACTTCTGCTCATCCTGTGGGGAGCATTCCATCTAGCTGCCGCACATCCCCCGGAGGCCCAAGCAGTGCCTGTGCCATCACCGGACACCCACAGGTGGCGTCACGAGACAAATCAGACTTTATCCCAATTCCCATACCCCCTATTCATTTGACCAATGGGCCCCACAGCCTCAGGCGCAGAACCGTGACAAGTGAAGCATCGCCTGAGACCTGCGAACCCAGCTGCGGTGAGTCAAATTCTGGCGGTCACGAACAGGATACGGGATAAAACGATGTTTGGGTGAGCGCTGGGATATGAAGACAGCTACACTTCAACAAGTATTTTACCTGTAAGTTTATTGTTCAAATCACACTAGGTCCTCTCCCACAACATGTTTCGACGCTCAGGGCGTCTTCCTCAAGTGGATCCACTTGAGGAAGACGCCCTGAGCGTCGAAACATGTTGTGGGAGAGGACCTAGTGTGATTTGAACAATAAACTTACAGGTAAAATACTTGTTGAAGTGTAGCTGTCTTCATATCCCAGCGCTCACCCAAACATCGTTTTATTCCATTGCCTGCATATCCATCTCCCTATGGGGAGAGCGGTGGAGCAGCTCCGGAGGAGAAGACAAACCTAACAGAGGAGAGGAAAGCACGTGAGGGATCACGTGCAATTGCACAGGCGGACACCGAGGAAAAAGGGAAAGAAATCCACACCGTCCAGAGAGAGACCCCGTGCACTCACTACGTGAGCCCCCTGTTGTGCGGACAGCACAACAGGAAAAGGTGAGTGTAACGGTGACTTAACAGAGGGTGGATATAAAACATAAAGCAGCGTGGCGCAACCAATTTCTATATCTCATTATACGAACAGGATACAAACAGGCCCATTTCCAAACGGGTATTGTGTGCCTTACAAAACTTTTATTGGCCAAAAAGAACTTTTCCCGCCCTTTCTACTGGGCCAAAATGGCAGATCCCGCCATGTGAAAGACTATGTGCTGGCCCAGGGGCGTGCCTCGGCCCCTCATCGTGGGAGGGCCATGGCAGAGGCGCCAAAAATCCTTACCCGCCCCGATTGCTGGAAACAACCAAGGGGGCGGACCAGAGATCTCAGTCAGCCCATGGACTATAAAAACAAAGAGAAGAGGGTGTAATCGCCCCCTCTTTGCAGCAGACTCCACCACGCGGACGAGTACCAGTTCCAACGGGTGTGGTTCCTGCAAAAAACAATATGGCAACCTTAAGGCTCCGCGAGCTAATGAGAGAGGTGGAGGAAGAAGCCTGAGCCGCCATTGGTAACCCGGACCGGGTGCCGTTCTCACCATTGATGGGAACGCAGAGTTTTGGGAGACCGCATTCCAAGACCTGCGGGTGCGGTTGATGGAGGCCACGGAGTGGACCATAAGGAGCTGGAGCGCGAGCCTGGTCAGCCAGCTGCACCTAGCGGTGCAAACCAAATTGACAAGCCACCCCACTCCAGAACTGGAGACCATGGCACAACAAACTGCGGCCTACCTGGTTACCGGAGGGGGCGCACCATCTCTAATGGGAGCGGAGGAGGCAGAAAGAGAGGAGGCGGGCAGCCCAGAAGCCCCGCGGGATGAGACGGAGGAAGGAGAGGAGAGCCCAGCGGTTGCAACACCCGACCAACCGGATGACCCCGACCTAGAAAGGGAGCCCCAACCTGCCGAGTAGCCGGATTTCGTCATCGAAGCCGCGGAGGGAGAAGATGACTCAAGTCCCAGTGAGCCAGAGGACTCAGAGCATACCAGCTCCGAGGAGGAGGGCGAATCGGAAGTTCCCGCCAAGCAGTTACAGGCCACTCGGGTCGAATGGTGTGGTGCCGCCGCGGCGTCTACCCCCGACAACGATGTCTGCACTTCGCTACAAAGCTGCCGCCAGTCCCAATTTCCAAACGGCGCCGCGATCCGGAGGGATTATCTCCCAACAACATGCCGGTCTGATGACGCCGAATGCCAGCGACGCAGAGCCGAATGGTGGATACAAGAGCAAGAAAATCTACGGGTCCGAGCTGAAGCTCGCTGCCAGCCACCATTGCCGGATGAACTCCGCAAACGAGGTAAAGTTATTACCCTTAACTTGGACAACGGGTGGGGTTTTGTCCGGGAGGAGGGGGTATATGAGGAGATCTTTGTATCCCGCCGGGACGTTGAGTCCCATCTCCCTAAAGGACACCCCGATCGAGACCTGTACCGGGGAGAAGCCATCTCATACGAGCGCCATGCTGGATACCGGGGATGGTATGCTCTCCCGGTCCGTAAATGTGAACTTCACCATTAAAAGTGACTTTCCCTTTTTGCATAACTTGGTCTTTAATGTTCGAGGGAGACTTTGCTTAAGGACACTTTTTCGTTAAACTGTGTGCCAATAAGCGGCCCGGCGGTAAACCTGGACCTTGCTAAAAAGACAATGACACTGACCGCCGGGTCCGCAATAGTTAACCGATTCCGTTATAGTAATAAAAGTTTGAAACGTTCTAAGATAATGTGCTTCCCGGACGGGAAGAAAAGCAAGCGTAATTGTTGTTAATAAAAATGTTTATTTTCTTTTATGTTGAAAATCTATAAAAAGAATTTCTCTGTACTGTTTGGGTTCCGTGACACTTGGGGACAAGTGTAATTTCCCAAGGGGGAGTGTGGCGCCCCGCAACGAGTGCGTCACAGGAAGGTATTGCATCCCTAAAAGTAGATGTAATATCGTCCGTCTCAGGGGTGAACAAGTTAAATCCAAAGCTCCATGTACCACATGCACCACTTAGAAGCAGAGGACAAATCAGGTCCTGGTGGGAGGAGTGGGAGGTGTAGTGTAGGGAAAGGAGGAAAGGAGAAGTAGGAGAGCGTGGGAGAGACAGGCTCAAGGATGGAGGTCCAGACAAGTCTAACTGGGAGGGCACCAGCAAGCGGTGACCCAGACAAGAAAGTGGGCAAATAGCAGAAGCAACGGGTCCAAAGACACCCATGCCCAGTCCTATTGGACACCGGTTCCGGAGTCGGCAGTCGTTTATCGCTGCTCTGCAAAACCGGAGTGACGGAGTAGCTTCATAGGAGCACCTCACTACAGCCATGACTTCCGCAGTCTTACCAGGGGGCTACCCACCATGGGAGTTTAGGACCCTTTGTAGCCGGTTGAATAACATGGAACAGGCCATCCACGAAAGAAACCCCAGTATCCTACCCGGTGCAACAAGACAGCGACGGCAACAATATTAGGACAGTTAGTAACAGAGGAACACTGTAGAGCTTTGGACAGAGACTGTTCATCCCTGGGACCACCCGATCCGTTACCTAAAGAACTGTGTTACCGTGTACCGTGTACTACTCCAGTGAAGATCCGTTACAGAGGAACCTTGTGTCAGTGCATTTCTTCCAGAACTGTTATTAACCCTTGCTCTCATCGAATTACCCGAGCTGCCGTATTCCATCCAGTGCAGCTCCTGACCCCAGGGACTACTGCTCATCCTGTGGGGAGCATTCCATCTAGCTGCCGCACATCCCCCGGAGGCTCAAGCAGCGCCGGTGCCATCACCGGACACCCACAAGTGTCGTCACGAGACAAATCAGACTTTATCCCAGGGGTGGGGAACTCCAGTCCTCGAGGGCCGCAATCAGTGCAGGTTTTCACGATTTCCTTAGTATTGCACAGGGATTGGAATCCTCACCAGTGCAAGTGATTATGTTATCACCTGTGCAAAACTAAGGAAATCCTGAAAACCTGCACTGATTGCGGCCCTCGAGGACTGGAGTTCCCCACCCCTGCTTTATCCCAATTCCCAAACCCCCTTTTCGTTTGACCACCGGGCCCCACAGCCTCAGGCGCGGAACCGTGACAAGTGAAGCATCGCCTGAGACCTGCGAACTCGGCTGCGGTCAAATTCATAGTAAAGGACTGGCATCACCTTATGTCTAGGTGTGAGCAAGAAAAAGACTGTCATTTAAAGTAAAAAAACGCTGCAACACTAGACAGTATATGTATAGGGAATAGCTAATGGCTGACTGTGAATAGCAGGGCTGTCTGCACAGCTAAAAAATACATAGGGAAAAAATACATGGCAGAAACTGCTTATGAATCTAAAGAAAATGGAAAAATCTTAGCTTAAAGCAGTGGCCACTGCATCAAGCGCCCGATAACCACGTCACGGTCTTTCTCATTATATCGGGTCCTAGCTGTGTGTCTCTCATGTGGTGTAGTGCTGTATGTGTGGGTTTCCATGCCTCAATATACAATTAAAACCGGCTGTGAGGGGTTATAATGGACATGACTACAACCAAATGGATACCAACACTTAGACATAAGGTGATGCCAGTCCTTTACTATGTATTTGTATCCCCTCTATGTTGTCCTCCTGCTTCCAGTCTTGGAATTCATCTGCAGTGGTAACCCGTCTTACACCTACCGCAAACCATCCCTTGCTGCTCTTCACCTTCATACACGCGACCTCTTCACCAACAGAGTGTGCACAGTATTTTTAAAAGATGGTTACACAGCATGGTGGACCGGTTGATGTAGCGTGCATCGATGACTAGTACCTTCTTCGGCTATGATGCCAAACCCCCTATCCTGAATGAATGCCATCACCATACTTCAGGCAACTGGTCATCAAAGTCATTGGCCATAGGCCCATGTAACCACTCTCATGTGATGGCATCCACGAGACGAATCTCCTCAAGAAAAGAGACAGGCTAGGGTTGCTCATGTCATATAAGATAGTTGTTTGGAGGGTGTAGGTGTCCCCAGATGGCATTCTCCCAGTCAAAACCCTCTGGTGGAGGTAATACACATGGAAGGGAAACATGGCCTTCTGCCTCTACTACCTCTTCCACTTCCCATCCTCCTCATCATGGTCCTGAATTTGCCAGTCCAGTGGCTGCAGCAGCGGTTGCAGTTGTAGTTATGCCAGGCATGCAGCAATATCCTCCTGTGTAACATCTGCTGCTCCTGGCTGGCATGGGGAGAGGCTCACCTCCTGACTTTGAGCTCATCTAGACTTCCTCTGGCATCCAAGCCCAGCGCTGTATCCTGACCTCACTGCATATGAGGCCAAATACAGGTAGCAGCTCTAGGTAACATATGTGTCCTGTGCAGGCTGCTCTGGTTTTCTTGCTGAAGCACCCTCTGCCTCTGCGATGGTAAGATGAAATCCTCCAGAGCAGGCATATCTTGTGGTGGATCCAACATTACCACATAGCCAAACTATGCACTGCAGGCACACGGTAGCACAGTGTAGCTGTTTTGCACTGCACTGTCAAGATGGCACCAGGTTTCGTGGTGACACCTCTTTGCTTTGCCTATGGACCCGCTTCTTCCAGTCCTATGGAAAAATCGCTTACGGGATATTATTATTTGCACAATCTTGTTGCCTAGCTCCTGATTAACCCCACCATTGCAGTGAGGTGCAGAAGGCATCTGATTTACAAATCCCATTCCCCATGCCACAGGTAACACCTTAGCTTGGAGTTGGGTGGTGTGATTATTGAAGCATGACATATTTGGAGGAGAAATAAGGAAGCCAAAATAGTTTATTCACCACTAATTCATTTGGAATGTTGAATAAAGCTAGTATTCAGCAATATATAGACAAGTTCAAAATTAATGATACATGTAATACACTAGTGCACAGGTACAAAATCTGTATTCTAAACATATTGAATGAAATTAAATAAAGTGATTGCACATTTTCAAGAAGCAATATCCATAATATAGTGTTTCATGAGTTTGAACATACCTATAAGACCATGTATGTGAAGCATATAATGGCCATATGCTATTTTTATATGAATTGTTATCACATAAGTGTGCAAGAGATGGCCTCGCACGCTGCTGTCCCTCTGCAATAATAAAAAGTAAAAATAAAAATAAATGGCAGCTCACCCTTCTTCATGACATCCTCCGTGGGTCCAGTGGTGGAGCAACGCATGTGTAATGTCATCATTGGGCAGGTATACAGTCAGACGACTGTGGCGTCCTCTCAGTGGTGATTCTCCCGGGAGACACGTAGGTCTACCTCAATTTGTGAATGTGCCCATTTGGACCTATAGTCAGGTAACTGACTGCACAATTCTGCTTTATACTCACTTCATGGAAACAGTGTGTATGGAGAGGCTCACATGGGGATAACAGCCGCCATGGTTGAAGCAGAAGTCCAATGAAAAACAGAAGAAAATTCAGCGCCTGAAGATGAGTTAAAACTTCAGTCTTTATTCTTTAAAGTTTAAAAGTAATCCATCAAGCAGCAGTGAAAACCGCAGGTACAAAAATATACCAATCCGACGCATTTTGACTTAATAAGCCTTATTCATGGAAAAGGTCGCGAATAATGCTTTTTACGCCGAAACACGTCGGATTAGTTATATCTTTGTACCTGCGATATTCACTGCTCCGAGATGGATATGTCATGCTTAGGAGGTGAGGGAATCAGGTAACTAGTTGGAGTGATGGGCGAAGGGGGTAAGGGGAGCCTAATCTGACCCTGATGTTGGGGTCCTTGGCTCACCCTGTTCTCAGAGGTACCTTTGATGGTGAGGAGGTCCGAGCCACCACACTTTTTTCCTAAGCTCCTGATTAGCCCTAGGCTGAGGGCCCCTATTTCCACCCACGGGTCAGCTATTCCCAAGATGATAGAACTCCAGGAGAGACTTCAGCTCAGCAGCAAGGTGTCTTCACAGCTCAGTGACCAAGAGTAAATACCTTTATCAACGACATCTGACAAAGGAAAGGGAAGGCTACTTGAAGGACAGGGGAAGGGAACTCCAGGTGAGCCACACCCAGCCTCACATCAATCAGCAATTGAGCACAAGACCTTCACATCCATACCTCATGCTACTCCTGAAGGAAAGCAAACATAAACACACACAGCAGCATCAACGAAGTCAGTGCAATCTGAGCATGGGACAGGATAACTTTTAAACTCTAAAAAATAAAGACTGAAATTTTAGCTCATCTCCGGATGCTGGATTTTCGTCTATTTTTCTCCGCAATAATAAACGTTTGCGCCCCCCAAAAAAAAAATAATTAGAAAAAAACAATAATAAAAAAAGTAATAAAAAATATACATTAAACCTTTTTTTTTTAAATGATGCTCTCTTAAACAGATGTTTAAAGGACTTTGTAAGGTTCCTGGACTTCACAGCTGCTGCCACATCTGGCACTGTTTCCAAAATTCACACCCTTGATGGCTGGGAAGACTTCATATGGTTAGGTATTGTTCCCAGCCAGATGGTCTTCTGGCAAGCATTTTGGCCCCAGTCAGGGAAAGTTTTACAGCTATTTTAGCTTTCAACGTTTCTTCTCGAACAAAGCCGTGTTCAATGATTTTTAAGTAAATTGTTCGGATTTCTGATAGCGAACCGAGTCATCAATATTTGTACCAAATTTGAAATTGGCGAACATGTTCAGAGACAATTCGCTCATCTCTAGTGAGCAGTGACTGGAAGATGATTCAAGAGTTGATGAAGTCCTAAACCCCACATGGAGAGAATGCTATCCTAGTGACATGCGCAGTTTAGAGGAAAATGAGACGTCATTCTGACCTAGTAGCACATCAAAAGGGGGAGCAGGTGCAAAAGCCCACTGGCGGGCCCATACCAATACGTTAGCTGCTTCTGCCCCCTGTGGCGAGGAAATAAGCACACCAAAGCCAGTTCAACGGAGCTCCCTGGTGTAGCATTTCTGCAGGCAATGTTGTGACAACAAAGGATGGGTGTTTTATACATTGTGATGCACAACCCAGCGAACGATACTTGTTCACTGTTGTTAATAGAAGTTGTTAACAACATCGTTATCGCGGTATTCACACACAACGATGCAGCAGGTTGGCTGATCGAGGATAGTTTGATTTGAGAACATCTGCGATCAATGATCCAACGATTTATCGTAGTTGTATCGCAGTGTTACACGCAACGACGTCCTAATGATGTCGTTTCAACGACTCCAAACCCGTGAAGTTTGAGCAATATCGTTCACGACATATTACCGTGTAACTGTGCCTTTACAAACAAGTGGAACTCTATCTTGCATATGCTGTAAAGACTGTAAGCAGCCACAGGCAATTGTGGGTTTTCACCTGCAACATGCACGAAGTCTCTCTTTGGAACAAGAGAGCTTCACCACCAATGAGTGGGCTTCCACGTGGAAGGTGGTAGTTATGCTGCTGCTGGTGGTAATGGTGTAGTTGCTTCAGGGATAGGACATGTTTGATCTGTGCCTTATACCTGCCCAAATGAAACAGTTTCCTCTTGTACACGTAAACAACAGAATGTTCCTGAGTATGCTACAACATCCAGCACAGCCATCTGATACGCTTCACACTAGTATGAGGCTGCGTTTCAACAAAATGGAGAAGTATGTGTCCACATATCTCCACGTTCTTAGTAATGGGTGTGCCCCATGTAATTTCAGTTCCTTCACTTCATCTTCCACCAGGTTCATTCCTAATCATGGCCCCAGTTTCAACAAACAACAAAATAGAACTGGCATCCTATTCTATTGTTCCTAGCTGGAGTATTCAGGTGTGGCTGCATGTTTGAACAATAATTTTTTTCAAAATTTCAAGGACATTCAGTCAACAGCATCGGGAGGGTGACCAAAGGCAAAGTGGCTGGGACTGGTGGTAGTGAGGCTAGCTGGCTGACCGGCATTTTGATCCCAAATCCAACTATGAGCTTTTTAACTGCAGCAGCTGTAGTGTGTGCTATTGGAGCTGAAATTTTGGTTCTGTGAAAACAGACTCTGTGATGGAACACTTACAATTTTGGGGTAACTCTGAAATCAGTGTCTGTTGGGACACTTTTAAAATATTTGTTCTGTGGGGGAACTGCAAAAATTATCTCTATGGGGGCACTCTTAAAATTTCAGTTTATTTTCTGTTTACTTCCTATGTACCCATAATTGCAATGGTGACAGAAGCCAGTTAAGTTATTGTGGCACCCCAGGGTTCGGTTGCCACAGATACACCTGGGGCAGAGAAGGATCTCCACATCAGGTAAGCCTGCAAACAACACCTTCCACTCCAGACCTAAAGAGGGAGCTCTACAAGCCGAGTTCAGGCGAGGTCCCCTATAAAATTCAGGCCTGGAGGCAGAGTCAGGAGTTCAGTTCGAGAGAGGACCGTGATGTTGTCCTGGTGACAAAGCTGCGCTAAGCCCCTCCCAGTGAGAGCTGTTAGCGAGAGTGAGGGACCCAAGAGTGAAGGTCAGAGGCAAAGAGTAGTTTCCAAGGGAGTGGAGCCATAACGGTTCGACCTAGAGGAACAGCACTAAACCCGGACACCGGCGTCCAAGATTGAAAGGGATCTAACTGCCCAGCAGTAAAGACCGGAGGCCAGGGAGACTCCAGATCTCCTGGTCGCAGCAGCACCTGAAGGCAAAGCCGCCTCCTAGAGCTTAGGGACCGCAGGGCCATACAGGTGAAGACAGTAGGAGAGGGTCAGGGCCTAGCTCCAGGCAGCCTTGAACAAAAGGCAGACACAGCACAGCAGGGAGGCCTCGTAATTTGCTGGGTGTGGAGATCTTGAACTGCTTCCAGACCACCCAGGCCTGTAACATCAGAGACGGTACCCTGGACTATACCTGCAACATCAGTAAAGATAAGGAAACATCAACCCTGTGTGTGACTGTTATTGCGGCCCCTGATCCTGCTTCCTTTATAGACTGTCCTGCAACTTCTAGATTCTACAACTGCCCCAGAGATTCCGCTCCACCTACGAGGAGAGTAACCATCTGGCTACCCTACCATCTCCCAGGAGGTCTGAGTCGCAGCTGCAGTAACCATACCGGAACCGTAGGTGGCGTCACAAACTACTTTTATTTCAATTATTTGTACTGACTTTTAGCGACCACCAGGGCCATGGGACCAGGCACAGGCCCCCGTGAGATCCCTTGTGAATCAATGCCCAGAACCGAATACCCCATGGCCCTAGGGCGGGTCATTATTTCCTATCCACATTTGTTTGTAGGACAATTGTCCTGCTCTTACCCATCATTTGTTTCCTTTTACATCCCCCTAGCCCTTATTACAACCATTTTATAGACATTTTACAGAAGTTCATTTCTTCATTGACTTGTATGGTTTTTGAGTTCAATTTTGGGTCAAGTTTATGGATCGAACCAATCTTTTAACTAAAGTCTGGGCGAATTTGATGAACCTGAATATCCACCATCTAGCTCATTTTTAATGATTACCATAGAGGTCACTTCCAACTCTAATGTTCTATGATTCTTTAATTCTATGAATATTAAAGCATCAAAAATGAATGAAAAACAGCTGCTATGTGCGTGTGATATGCATGTAAAGAGCTAATGCATAATGCTGCCAACAACATATTCTCATATTCTTGACTGTCAATCATGACACGATACCTGGATGTGAGGATCCTTTATTTCAAGCTCATGGGCTCTCCAATGTTTTCTTGCTACACTTGTCTGTGCTGTCTTCCTCTTTTGATACTGCTGCATGGTGGACAAGAGAGCATTAGCTGGTCAGCAAAAATGATGGTGCCTGTATACTATCTTAACAGACTCTTTCCATAACAAGTCCAACAGACTTAGCCAAAATGGAATTGTAGGATTATTACATGGATTTTACTATCATATTACTGCCCGGTCTCTAAGGCCTCATTCACAAGTCAATGTTCAAACATGTCCGTGAAAAAATGGTACCAGTGTCATCAGTGTTTTGGATGTGTCAATAATGTATAGTCTGTCTGTCCATTTTACCATCAGTGGGGCACCAATGATTTTAATACAGGATAAATAAATAAATTACAGAGTTTCTCTATAATCCCTTGCAAATGATCCCTTGCATTGTTAAATACACACAGTATATGGACTATACTGGTGACATCCTTGTGATGTTTTTCATGGACCCAAGATTTGTATTGGCACTTTTCATGTGTGATACTGTGATACCAGAACAAAACAGACATATGAACAGCACCATAGAATATAATTGGGTCCATGAAATAAACGAATAGATCCCATATGTGTAACAAGAACATTTGAATGAATTTTAAATGGAACCAGTCAGGTCCTCTGTGTCCATAGAACAACGAGCAGTTCTATCAAAATTTTCTGTCTAACGGTCCATTCACGTACTTGCAACAAGTCTTTAGACGTATTACTAAATTTGTATGTAAATTTGGACTTTAATTAGTCAAAGGGGTGTTAGTTCCCCTAATTAGTCAGCATACTTAGCATATTATGACACCCCTGTGGGCATGATAACTTGTCCTACAAAAGTTGAAATCTTTGCCAGCACTATACAAAGCCACACATGTGTGCAGGTTTTGTTACCATCACTGCATTGAGCTCTTCTGAAGCCATGTATACGCATGCCGTCTTCAGAGAGGCTTACTTCGCATGATCGGAAGTCATCCAATCATGCGCACTATACCTCTCTGATGCCTCTGTTTTGTCACATGTAGCTTATCTAACAGGCACAGCACAATTAGTTTTGTTTTCTCTCTCCTCTCCAAATAAAAAATCTCCCCCTCCCAGTTATTTCCTGTGTATAAAACCTGATATGACAGTGTGGCATCAGACCTTCTGGAGAGCAGTGTGACCTTTTTGGCTTTTGAGGCTCACTGCGCCTTGCTTCTCTACATATAACTGTGTTTCTTCTGCTGAACATGTAACCTCTGAATCTGAGTGAATAGTAATTAAGTAGCATGTATGTTCATTAGCATTGTTTTTTCTTCCCCTAATTTTAATGTTTAGGAATAGTTATACCATAAACCCGGAAGGCTATTTGGTGGTACTTGAAAACTTTAATTTCTGTTTTAATATATTTTTCATTATTAAGTGTTGTTTTTTTACATCTGGTTTTGTTTACTCTCTTTTAATAAATTCCTATGAAGATACCTGATTACTTTTAGAGTCCTGCAATTCAGAAAGATAGATATTATAGGTGGTTTTCTAATCTGTGCTTGGCTGGTGCACAGCGCCTGAACTTGAGAATGCTAGTGGTGCGCCTGATGGAGGGTTAAAGAGGTTGTCCAATACTAGCATAACCCCTTCCCATTCTCCATGTTTGGCCCCAATAATATAAAAAAGCCTATACTCACCTTTCGTGCCAGCTCTGTTCCATTTGGGCCAGTGCTCTCTTCTCTCTCTGTCTTCGGACGTATAGGTAATCAGCCAGCTGCAGCTCTCACTTTCAGTTGAAAAGAGAGAAGACAGAGCTGAATGGGGGAAGAACTCGGCCAATATCAGAACCCCACATGATCCCCATAAATGCAAGTGCCGATACTGTGCGTACGTGACTGACACGGGAGGTGAGTCATGTCACTTCATTATGATGTTTTTAGATAGGGCAGCATAAACATGGTGAAATATTTCCTTTAACTGAGTGTAAAGATACTCTAAGGCGTTCTTATATTTACATGGGTCACGCCGTTCAATGCTTAGCAAGTATCCATTATTCATTTACATTATACTGTAAGAGTGTGTAAAAATTTACTTCCTGAATAAAAAGGTGGGGGCTGTCAGCTGAGGAGGTTGTCACGGAGACAGGGAGGACTTTATGACAGTTTGGGCTGAGGTAAACTGGTCTCCAGAGGTGCTATGAGGAGAGTGGCTGTGGAGAAGTCTGAGCCAGATAAAGCTGAGACCGGACACTGATCCACTGGACAGCAGAGCCCCTGGAGGGGACCAAAGACTTATTCCCTGCTAAGAAGCGAGTATACTACTGCCAGGAGAGGAGTGCTTTAGAGGAGACGGGTCGGCCATACTGTGAGAGGAAAAGACTGAATTTCTGCTGTGAGACTGCAGACCTCGGTGTGGTGTCTCTAGGTGAACACACTTGGCCTCCCAAAAAGCTACAGAGACTAAGACCCCCCTTCAGACAAGAGAACACAATATCCCTATTTACTACAGTTGTGTTTTATTTATTTTTCATTTTTGGCGCTGAAGACCATTGGAAGTGACTGCGTTAACAGTACTTCCCCAGGCCTGTACAGACTGTAATTGGACTAAACTTTACTATTAGATAAGGTACCCGGGTATCCAACAGATCAGATATATAAATATATATGTACATATATGTACACTGGGTTTATATGTATTGTATGTATAGAGTTGATAAGATTGTAAATCGGTGTGTTATTTCAGTGATCCTCACTAAACTGCATCCATCTGATTTACACCTGTCCTGCTGCTGTGTGTAGTAAATCGCTTATTTTTCTGTATAGATTTTAGGTAAATTTATTTTTGGCATTGTCTCCTCACACTGAGGAGGAACATTAAGGTAACACACCGACCCCTAGCTTGATGCTGGGTGTAAGTAAATAATTTATCTATTTCTGGGGAAATAACATATCTGTGCATCTTACTCTAAATTTTCCATCTGTTTCCCCAAGTAAAAGCAAGTATTTTATGTTGCTTCTGCCTCCGTCTCTGTTTCTGTGACTCACTGGATCTAGTACGGACCTCTGGTCATTACATTTTTGGCGTAGTCGGCAGGATCCAGTGTTTGTCATGGACGGAGGCGGCGAGGGAAGAAATGACCCCACCACACCAGCAGTCATGCTGCTGGGTGCGGATCCTTTGGCAGCCGCGGCGAATGTGGGAGGGTATGTGCCGGTAGGAGCTTTACTCCAGCACATGCCGAAATACGACGGGCATAACATGGCGTTGCAGGATTGGGCTGAGAGGGTCCGGAGTATTCTGCGGATGTGTAATCTGGCTCCTGCAGTACAAGCAGAACTGGCATTAAATGCACTAGAGGGCGATGCTAGGCGGATGGTGATGGTACGACCTGAGGCTGAGAGGAATACGTTAGAGAAAATTTTGGTACTGTTAGAGGGGAGTTTGGGAGGCCGGGCCCGTGTGACCCAGCTTCGATCTTTTTTTTTTAATCGCCCTCAAAAGGAAAGTGAGTCTCTGATGCAGTACTCTAATACGCTACAGGAGACATTGAACGAAGTGCAGCGACTAGACCCAGGGGCCATGGGAGCGTTCCGGGAGGTAGACCACTTGCTCCGGGTCCAATTCATCACAGGACTAGCCAATAGGCCCCTTCGGGATAAACTGTTGGAGGTGGCCCGGGCTACCCCAGAAATATCTTTTTGGCAGATTTACCAGGCCGCGGTGGAAAGGGAGGCGGAGTCCACCCTGGTAGTTCAAGGGGCTGTGGACAGTACACGGATGGAAAAAAGCCAAATGCCAGTGTCAGGAGCGGAGGGACTGGTAGACGTTGTGCAAGCTCTGCGTGCCGAGTTGAAGGAGCTAAAGCTGGAAGTGTCTAAGATCAGAGCTGGGTCGTCTCCTACTCCCCTGGAGAGGCCACCAGCCACGCCCTCTGGGATGGTGGTTCCACCGACAGCCAGACCACCCTCTTGGAATAACTCGAGCCCCCGTCCACGAAGAGTAGTTACCTGCTGGAGGTGCGGGCGCCAGGGACACATCTCACGATACTGCCGGATGTCCACAGTCCCCGAGACTCCTTCGCCGATGTTAAACTCCCAGCCGCTGCCTTGAGGGGGCAAATCGCAGCGGCCCACAAAGCCCTCAACGGGAAGAGCAAGATTTGTTCGCATGCAGTCCAGTTTTAGAAGCAGAATTTGAAGGGCGGAAGATGAGTTGTTTGGTTGACACGGGATCTGAATGTACCATTATTCCTCTGGAAGTGTTCGAGGAATACTTCAGTCAACTAGTGGTCCCCGAAGATGGCCGAATGATAAGACTTACCGCCGCTAACAATGGCCAGCTGACGGTGAAAGGGATCGTGTGGATGAGGCTGAAAATGTTTGGTCAAGAGCTGGGTCAGAAAGGGGTGGTGCTGGTGGACCACCCCCCTAGAAGAGGGATGGAGGTGACACTTGGAATGAACATTCTGCGAGATCTAAATCATCAGATGTATGCCCGTGAGGGACCCCGATACTGGACTCATGCTACAAGTCACCGACCAACTCAGAGAATTTTACACCGCCTAGTGTTGAACTGTAACCTGCTGAAAAGTGCAGTCCCTGGGGGCCAGGTGGGCCTAGTCCGAGTGCCATCACGGACCACAATTTCACTGGCACCCCGACAGGAGGAACTCTTAATGTTGCCAGTGGGGACGGCGCAGAGGCTGAATGGACTTGAGGTATTACTTGAGCCAGCCCCAGAGAAGTCCTCTCTTGCCAAGGTGCATGTGGCCCGGTCTTTGGCGATTGTGAAGAATGGACGGGTGCCAGTCAGATGCATTAACGTGTTGGAGGAGGCTGTTACCATTCCTGCTGGGGCCATCCTGGCTGAACTGTTCGTGCCAGAGGGGAAGATGCCTGATAAGGCAGTGTTTGAATTGCGGCCAGACCCACAGTCATCCTGGACATATGCGGTCGAAGTAGGGGGGGCTGAATCTCCTACTGAAGACTGGAATGGTCGTGTGATCATGGATCAGATGGGAGTGGATCGGGAGGAACTGACTTCCGTGCAACTAGAGCAGTTGGAGAGGGTCGTGTGGGAACATGAAGAGGCCTTCTCGAGACATGGAGAAGACTTCGGGTGCTCTCCGATGATTGAGCATGAGATTCCCACGGGGGACACCCCTCCCATTAGAGAACGTTATCGTCAGATTCCCCCGACACTTTATCAAGAGGTGAAGGGCATGGTGGCCAGTATGCTGGACAATCAAGTGATACGAGAGAGCCAAAGTCCCTGGGCTGCCCCCGTGGTCCTGGTGCGAAAGAAGGATGGGACCCTCCGATTTTGTGTGGATTATCGGAAATTAAATGCGCACACGGTGCGAGACGCATACCCGTTGCCTCGGATTGAGGAGTCCCTGTCAGCATTAGGACGGGCCAAATACTTCTCAACGTTGGACTTGGCGAGCGGATATTGGCAGGTACCAATGGCTGAGAAAGATCGGGCAAAGACAGCATTTATTCTGCCAATGGGGCTCTACGAATTCAATCGGATGCCGTTCGGACTCAGTAATGCCCCGGGGACCTTTCAACGCCTTATGGAACACTGCTTAGGCGACATGAATTTCGAATCAGTACTGATATATCTAGATGACATCGTGGTGTTCGGGACATCATTTGAAGATCATCTTGAGAAGTTACGCCAAGTGCTCCAACGGCTCAGCCGCCATGGATTGAAAATAAAACCGAAGAAATGTCAACTGTTCAAGAGTCGCATAGAGTATCTAGGCCATGTGGTGACTCCCGACGGGGTGTTACCCTCAGCCAGTAAGATCTTAGCGGTACAGGAGTGGCCACCTCCCCAGACCCTGCGGGAGGTTCGGGCTTTCTTGGGATTGGCGGGGTACTATCGACGATTTGTGCCCAGATTTTCACAAGTAGTGGGTCCTCTGAATGAACTTTTAAGAGGGACAGCGCTGGGTCCTCGCAACCGCCCTATTCAATGGGGGCCTCAGCAGCAAAAGGCATTTGACGAGATGAAAACTGCCCTAACGAGTGCCCCGTTGTTGGCATATGCCCGGTTTGATACCCCTTTCCTGTTGTACACTGACGGTAGTCTTCACGGGTTGGGGGCGGTACTGGCCCAAATTCAGGATGGCCGGGAGCGGGTCATCGCCTATGGCAGCAGGTCTTTAAGGGACACTGAGCGCAATCCGGCTAACTATAGTTCGTTTCGCCTGGAGCTACTAGCATTGGTATGGGCTATGACAGAGCGTTTTGCCGAATACCTCACTGGTGCTGAAGTGTTGGTAATGACAGATAACAATCCCCTGTCCCACTTAGATAATGCAAAACTGGGGGCACTAGAACAGCGATGGGTTGCCCGCCTTGCTAAGTTCAACTATCGTATTAAATTTCGGTCTGGACGAGAGAATGGAAATGCCGATGCGCTGTCACGGGTGCCTTTGGGACCCTCAGGAGGGAGTGTTGACGATGAACTCGAGGACATCGAGACTCCCGATTTTGGTCAATTACCTATCTTCCAGAGTGTGGTACATTCAAGTGGGGTGGCATCAGGGATGCCTTATGTCCTTGGTAAAACTCCTGCTGACTGGTTAGAGGACCAAAATGGCTGTCCAGACATTAAACTGGTACGCTCTTGGGTACAGAATAGAGTATGGCCACGACCAGAAGAGAAGGCCCAATTGTCCACAGAAGGCGAGAAGCTGTTGCGTCAGTGGGACAAGTTGTGCGTTGAACATGACCTATCATATCGCAAGGTTTATTTGCAATCTGAGTTGCAGCACCGGCACCAGCTGGTGATCCCCATGTCGCTGGGGCCGGTGGTTGCCCGTGAAGCGCATGAGAAAGGAGCTCACTTTGGTAGTGAAAAGACACTCCAGTGGCTACAGCGAGTCCTCTATTGCCCTGACCTGGGAGGCATGGTAGCGGAGGCGTGTCGGCAATGTCGGGTCTGTGGGCTCATTAAGAGTCCTGAGCAGCGGGCCCCTACGCAAACAATTAAAACGTCTGCCCCCTTGGAATTGCTCATGATTGATTATGTCTTGATAGGGTACTCGACGTCGGGGTGCTCCTATTGCTTGGTGATGACAGACCACTTCACTAAATATGCTGTGGCGGTGCCAACGAGAGATCAGACAGCAGAGTCGGCAGCTAAGGCCGTGTGTCGTCATTTTCTCCAAGTGTTTGGGTGTCCGCAAAGAATACACTCAGATCAGGGGGCATGTTTTCAGAGTACTCTAATGAAGGAACTGTACCAGTTGTATGGTATCCAGCAGTCAAAGACAACACCCTACCATCCACAAGGTAATGGAGCTTGCGAGCGTTTCAATCGGACTCTTTTGCAAATGTTGAGGACATTAGAGAATGAGCAGCGGGCTCACTGGCCTGAATTTATCCCTGAATTGATGTGGGCCTATAATAACAGGATGCATAGCACTACAGGTTACACCCCACACATGCTAATGTTCGGTCGACCTGGCCGAGATATTGAAGAATTGAGTATGCCAGATCTCTCCTCCACTCACCCCCGGACCGCGTCTGAATGGGCCTGTGAACACCGGCATAGGTTAAGGGTGGTTCATCGGGTGGTGGGTAACCGACTCAGTCAGGTGACTCACCGGGACAGACACCCAGTACAAAATGAGCCTTTCTCTCTGGGGGACAGGGTGTTGGTGAGGACTAAGGGGCAATCGGGCAAGTTGAGTGATCGATGGGAGGCAACGCCATATGTGGTCAAAAGAAGGGTGAGTCCTGAAATTCCAGTCTATGAGGTAGAGCCGGTGGGAACTGGAGGACCGACCCGCAATCTTCATCGTAACATGTTGCAGTGATGTCGGTTCGAAAACTCAGGCCCCATTTCCAGGGAGCCAGAACCTGTTTCTCAGGGGGTGATTCATCCTAGTAATACCGAATGTTGTGATGAGCCTTTCCCTGTGTCTACCCACCTTTTCCCTGTGGTAAATGCGCCGCCATATAGTGAGAATGTTGTGCATCCTATGTCTTCTCCTAGGGATGCTGAACAAGGACAGGTGCCTGATCCGGACAATGTGCTATGGAATGCAGCACCTCAGGAGGGAGCATCTTCATCAACTTCTCCTGGTGAAAGCACTGATACCTCTGGGACTGGAAATCCAGTGTCTGGTCCCAGGAGGTCAACTCGGGCTACAGCGGGAATACCACCACAGCGCTATGCGCAAGAGGACTTTGAGTGGGGAGGTGTGTCGAGGACGCCAACCTTTAGTGGGGTGGCATGTAAGAGTGTGTAAAAATTTACTTCCTGAATAAAAAGGTGGGGGCTGTCAGCTGAGGAGGTTGTCACGGAGACAGGGAGGACTTTATGACAGTTTGGGCTGAGGTAAACGAGTCTCCTGAGGTGCTGTGAGGAGAGTGGCTGTGGAGAAGTCTGAGCCAGATAAAGCTGAGACCGGACACTGATCCACTGGACAGCAGAGCCCCTGGAGGGGACCAAAGACTTATTCCCTGCTAAGAAGCGAGTATACTACTGCCAGGAGAGGAGTGCTTTAGAGGAGACGGGTCGGCCATACTGTGAGAGGAAAAGACTGAATTTCTGCTGTGAGACTGCAGACCTCGGTGTGGTGTCTCTAGGTGAACACACTTGGCCTCCCAAAAAGCTACAGAGACTAAGACCCCCCTTCAGACAAGAGAACACAATATCCCTATTTACTACAGTTGTGTTTTATTTATTTTTCATTTTTGGCGCTGAAGTCCATTGGAAGTGACTGCGTTAACAGTACTTCCCCAGGCCTGTACAGACTGGAATTGGACTAAACTTTACTATTAGATAAGGTACCCGGGTATCCAACAGATCAGATATATAAATATATATGTACATATATGTACACTGGGTTTATATGTATTGTATGTATAGAGTTGATAAGATTGTAAATCGGTGTGTTATTTCAGTGATCCTCACTAAACTGCATCCATCTGATTTACACCTGTCCTGCTGCTGTGTGTAGTAAATCGCTTATTTTTCTGTATAGATTTTAGGTAAATTTATTTTTGGCATTGTCTCCTCACACTGAGGAGGAACATTAAGGTAACACACCGACCCCTAGCTTGATGCTGGGTGTATGTAAATAATTTATCTATTTCTGGGGAAATAACATATCTGTGCATCTTGCTCTAAATTTTCCATCTGTTTCCCCAAGTAAAAGCAAGTATTTTATGTTGCTTCTGCCTCCGTCTCTGTTTCTGTGACTCACTGGATCTAGTACGGACCTCTGGTCATTACAATACGATAACATGACAGCAATGACATCAGTTTTGAAACTGGACTCATTGTGATATATATTTTGAGGTCTACTAAAGGACACATTTTGTCTTTAATATACAATTACAACTGACTGTTGGTTCTACTGAAAAATCTCTGAGGTTTATTATAAAAATATTTTCTCCTCCAACATAATGCATTTTGTTTAGTGCCTTGTCATTGATGAGTTATTGCCAGTTATGAAACGCTTCAATGAAGCAAAAGAGGAAAATCTGAAACTGCACAAAATGTTAGATGTTATAACCTTTCAATATGGGCTCATATAACATTTCTTCCTACAGTACTAGAGGTGAACTCTCTGAGTGGCCCAAATATTGCCTTTTAAGCTTCAAATCCCAAAGAAAAGATCTTATTTTGTCAGCTGTGTTATAATAAGACGTTACATTGCTATGTGCATTATTTTTATTGTTGGTATTATTTTATTAAAACATAAAGTAATGTGTTGAGATAAAAAGTATTAAAGCAAAATATATCCCTAATGAGTGATGATAACCCTCCAATATATTTATATGGCGTAATAACCCTTCAAAAGATAAGCAAGTCAATCCCTTTTTAACCCTTCAAAAGATAAGCAAGTCAATCCCTTTTTGACCCCCAAATGGTTCTCACACTCAGATAAATTGCAGTTTGAAGTTCTTTATAGGTGTGTCTAGAAGTACATTGGGGTATGTCACTTACAGCTCCTCCACCTGACACTGCATTGGCCAACTAGCACCATCATTCCCTGGCTGATAGACAGGTCAATGGCCAGTGTACCACAGCAAACAGCCTGGCAATCAAGAAGAGGAGGGTGCTATTAAGTAGGAAATGCAATGGAGCAGCTTTTAAACTTCTTAGAATTTAGTCCTCAACTGTACCACTTTGGCTGTTAATAATTGTCTAACCCTGTAACTAGGCAGAGAGGCCAGACAATTTTTTCTCTAGTGGCCTCCGCCAATCTTTACTCAACATTGAAAAATATCATATTTCTTGCATTGCTCATGTCAAGGGTGTTTGTTAAAAAAACTATAGGTCTCAATACTTTATGAAAGGGATGTTAGTGTGGGATAAGTCATTTTCACAATTAAGGAGGAAAGCTGGAAATCTCAAGATAAACTCACTGGAGAATGTCAATTATGTTTAACCTTAGGCACAAAAGTAATGATTGGATAGGGCATGGGATATAATACTAATCTATGTAGTGTAAATTTAAGGGAATAGAAGTGAAAAATATCTCCCAATGGGATATGTTCATAACTACTATCAGGACAGCAGCTGACAAATAATAACTAGCTCCTCATTTTCCTTCTGACAGTAATCAGCATGTAACATAATAATTAGAAGAGACTGGATGTTGGTTCGATTTTTGCTTAGCATTTAAATAAATTCAATGCCCTACAGGTCAGTGTGCCCCAGGCTCAAAACAACAAAAAAGCAATCATTTTATTGATGAAACATACCCCAGAGCTGTTCATTTTACCAGCAGTTAATTTGATAGAGGAATAAATATATCTTGAAGGTTTTCTTTTAAGTTCTTTTTTTGCTACCTACTTTCAACTATAAACTTTATTTTCAATTTATTGGTGGGGTGAAATTAATTGTCACTTGCAAAGCTTCCTCTGTATCACTAACGTCCAGAATTATGAGGTCACTCTATACTTAAAGTGCACCTGTAATCAGTTTTTGGGGTTCCAACCACCTTTAACATGATGTAATTGGGGTTCCTGAAACCCCACTATATCGCCAGATGAACCCCTGCATACCTCATAAAACAACTTTTAATCTGTCCAGCGCTGTATGTAAATTACTTGTTAAGGTCATATTGGGTGCAGCACACTTTGCTCAGAGCTACCCCGCTTTTGCCACCACCTCCACGCTGCATTGAAAATGCCGCCCCCTCCTGAGTGAATGTAAGTGAATGACAGCAATGGCATTTACAAGTCTTGTGCCTGCACAGTGGCACACCTCACTGTGCCCTACTGAGGAGTTGCACAGTGTCTGAAGTCTTCTGTGACCAAAGTCTCATGCCTGCACAGGGGAATAAAAGGTTTCGGGCACTGCGTGGCTCTTCAATAGTGCACAGTGAGGTGCACCACTACGCAGGCACGAGACTTGTGAATGACGTCACTGTCATTCATTTACATTTCTTCAGGAGATGGCGGCATTTTCAATGGAGCTGGGTGGGTTTTCCAAGCAGCGGGGCTGCTGTGATTGAAGTGTGCTGCACCCCAACTGACCCTTAACAAATAATTAACATACAGCGCAGGACAGATTAAAAGTTGTTTAATGAGGTATGCAGTAGCAAATCTGTGGATATAAAGGGGATACAGGAACCCCAATTAGACCATGTTAAAGGTGGTGGGCACAGTTTATAACCCCAAAACAGGTGACAGGTGCATGATAATCTTTGTCAATTACTAATATTCCACCTCTGCATGTGTGTGAGTTAGAACTATGCAGTCATGGCCAAAAGTGTTGGTGCCCTTGAAAATGAAATATTCTCCAACATAATATGAACAATGTCAAGGTTACAAGCAGTGAGAAGCAAACATTGCTTGAACATGTTCATTAATATCAAATCCAAGCTGAAATTTAGCATTGTTCATTCAGCCCCTCAAACATAAAGATTTTGCTGAAAAGTCGGGAGTTCGGGTTTTGTTTACTAACTGTAATGACAAAAGACATTAGTTCACAAATGCTTCTGATCTAGCATTACGATACGATAGCGGGCTACTCCAACTTCCCCCTAGGCAGTGCTCTACAGTTTAGGCACAGCAGGAGCTCTCCAAATGCGACATGCTGTCCGCTAAAAATTCCTGCCAATTATTAGTTTGAACCATGCTCCTTCATTTCTGACTCCTGCTGTGCGCCAAAACAGTAGTTTTCCACTACATAGGGAGTATCTGCCTGCTAAAAGGAAGTTTAACAACAAATTGTATGGTGCAATTTTTTCTGTCAGTCTTGTGAAAGTAAAAAAATTTAAGCTCAAAGAATATTTTATGCAGAAAATGTGATTTCTTTTTATTTTCACAGATCAGCATTCTGAATTTCTGTGAAGCACATGGAATTTCAAAGTGCTCACCACACTTCAAGTTCCTTGAGGGTTCTTGTTCAAAAATGGAGGTCACTTGTGAACGAGTTAATCTGTTTAGACACATCTGTTTAGACAAATCTGGTGCTCTCCAACCGTGACGTGGTGTCAACTAACGATTCCAGACAATTTTGTGTTACAAATGTCAAATTGCGCTCCTTCCCTTCCGTACCCTGCTGTGCGCCCAAACAGTGGTTTTCCACCAAATATAGGGTATCAGCGTACTCAGTAGAAGTTGAACAACAACTTATATGGTCCACTTGTTTCTATTACCCTTTTAAAAATGCAAAATTTGGGGCTAAAGTAATATTTTTGTTGGAAAAAGTAAACTTTTCATTTTTTTCCTTCCACATTGCTTTAGTTCCTGTGAAGCACTTGAAGGGTTAATAAACTTTTTGAATGTGGTTTTGGGCACTTTGAGGGGTGAAATTTTTAGAATTAAGTAACTTTTAGGTATTTTCTGTCACATAGGCCCCTCAAAGTCACTTCAAATGGGATGTGGTCTATAAAAAATTGGTTTGTAAATTTTGTTGGAAATATTATACATTGCTAATAAACCTTGAATCCTTCTAATTTATTAACATAAAACTATTGTTGTAAAATTTGTGCTGATGTAAATGTTATTTATTAACTATTTTCCTCTGTGGCGAGCTATGAGGTAACTCAGTCTCCCCAGATATGTTCCTCTGTTTCTTGTACTCCTCTCCTCAGACCCTGGCTTCAGGCCTGAAAGTAGTCAGTGGTCCCTGTCAGGAGCTCAGCACTGCTTTTACAGGTCCTCCTCCTTGTGCTCCCTGCACTAAACTGAACTGTCAACTGTCAACTATCAACTAACTACTTCCTCCTCAGGCCAGAATATCTAAGTAAGCTGCTTTAGCTCCCCCTTCAGGCCTATAAGCGCTATTGCAGTGTCAGGTGTTGTGTGGGGAGTTAACCCATGGTGATATTACTGTGGCACATTCAACCCTGGGGTGCCACAAGTGTCACACGTAGCGAAATCGTTAGCGAGATAGCTGATAGGCCACAAAACTTGTGACGTTACAACGATCTCGCTAACAATCTCGTTATGTGTGACGGGGGCTTTAAATTCTACTGGAGAATCCTAGGCACCCTAGTCCAATACTGCATGTACTGATTATTTCTGCAGAGAATAGCTAATTCTAAAAGAACAGCAGGTACATTGCTTCTACGCTGATAAGTCACCAGTAGGCATTTTTGTTTTGTAGCTCAGGCATTGTTATATATCAGATGTGTTCAATCGTCTTGGCTGATATACCCTTCATTAATATGTTATTCCGATTCACTTGTTTTCATGAGAATTGACTGTTTGTATTGAATTTTTCTATTGATCTCTGGCAATGGCCCAGTCTTTAAAGTTTGCTCCGCAGTTTGTTTTATTAAACTAAATTTGAGCATTTCCAATTATAATTGTTTTTAATCTTGCCCATTGCAAATGTTTTCATGTGTGCTAAGAAACATTAGAAACCGCAACAAATAAAATTAAATTGAGCAGAATAAAACGTGCTAGCTACGAGTCGGATGATGAACATTTCATACAAATGAGCATCTTTGCATTATCCTCACACATCTGCTTCTGACAAAATGTTTATTTCTAAAATACCCTCTGAAGCCATCTGGCCCAAGGTAGTCTTTAGTCTTTGTAACAAAAAAGTCAGATTTATCTGGACACAGGACAAGGCAAAGTCATTAGGTAGAAAGAAGAATGACCCTGTTTCATCAGCCATGCAATGAAGTCTTTCAAAATATGCCAGTAAAACATAAGTATTTATCTAAACACTTGGCAGCATGTTTAATGGGCTCAATGTTTCTTACTCATTTGCATACAAAGATTTCTTTAGGATAAACCTATACTAGTGATGAGCGAGTATGCTCTGCGCTGCTCGGTACTCGCACGAGTATCACTGTACTCGGGCTACTCGGCGAGCACCGACTAATCTCTCGATACTCGTGCTGTGCCGTGGTCCTCATCCCTGCATGTTGGCGCTCTTTAGAGACCCAGCCCACATGCAGGGATTGGCTGGCAGTCACTGCAATGCCACAGCCCTGTTAGTTGTGGCATTGCAGTGATTGGCCGGCCTGCACAGCATGACCGAGCCTTTATAAGACTCGGCCACGCTGTGCTCTGCACACAACCATCCAGACAGTGAGTGTAGGGAGAGTGTCTGCTGCTGCTTAGAGACAGATTTGCGGCCCTCATAGGTAGATCCGGAGCAGGGCTGCAAACTGCTGCTGACCACAACAGTCCTTCTCAGGACTAATCTAGGAGGATATAGGCAGGGTGATCCAGATCGGCATCCAAGCTTTTCTGTGACCATACCAGTCACCAGACTGTTGTACTTACTAGCTTGATACAGGTTAGGGACTAAAATCCTACTCTCCTGTGACCTGAACAGTCACCAGACTGTAGTACTTACTACCTTGATACAGGTTAGGGACTAAAATCCTACTCTCCTGTGACCTGAACAGTCACCAGACTGTTGTACTTACTACCTTGATACAGGTTAGGGACTAAAATCCTTCTCTCCTGTGACTATAACAGTCACAAGACTGTTGTACTTACTACCTTGATACAAGTTAGGGACTAAAATCCTACTCTCCTGTGACCATAACAGTCACCAGACTGTTGTACTTACTACCTTGATACAGGTTAGGGACTAAAATCCTATTCTCCTGTGACCTGAACAGTCACCAGACTGTTGTACTTACTACCTTGATACAGGTTAGGGACTAAAATCCTACTCTCCTGTGACCTGAACAGTCACCAGACTGTTGTACTTACTACCTTAATACAGGTTAGGGACTAAAATCCTACTCTCCTGTGACCTGAACAGTCATCAGACTGTTGTACTTACTACCTTGATACAGGTTAGGGACTAAAATCCTACTCTCCTGTGACCATAACAGTCACCAGACTGTTGTACTTACTACCTTGATACAGGTTAGGGACTAAAATCCTACTCTCCTGTGACCATAACAGTCACCAGACTGTTGTACTTACTACCTTGATACAGGTTAGGGACTAAAATCCTACTCTCCTGTGACCATAACAGTCACCAGACTGTTGTACTTACTACCTTGATACAGGTTAGGGACTAAAATCCTACTCTCCTGTGACCTGAACAGTCACCAGACTGTTGCACTTACTACCTTGATACAGGTTAGGGACTAAAATCCTACTCTCCTGTGACCATAACAGTCACCAGACTGTTGTACTTACTACCTTGATACAGGTTAGGGGCTAAAATCCTACTGTCCTGTGACCTGAACAGTCACCAGACTGTTGTACTTACTACCTTGATACAGGTTAGGGACTAAAATCCTACTCTCCTGTGACCTGAACAGTCACCAGACTGTTGTCGCTGTATACAGGCAAAATGCGAAAGGGCGTTGGCAAGGGCGTTGGCAAGGAACAAGGAAGTGGACGTGATGGTGGTGCAGGCAGAGGCCGAAGTCGTGTGCAAGCACTAATTTCGCAACAACAAAGGGGCTCATCTACTCGCTCGCACGTCCTGTCCCAAATTCTTGGGGCCCGCAGCAGTACACCGCTCTTGAACCAAGACCAGTGTCAACAGGTTGTTACTTGGATAGCGGATAATGCTTCAAGTCAGATGGGCACCTCCACAAACACCCTGTCTTCCACATGGTCAAGTGTCAGTAGCCGTGATACTGCACCGCACATTTCCCAACCTGATCTTCCTTCCTACCACCAGGCCGAGTACACGTCCACGGACATTACTGATCCTAACCTATACCCAATACACAGCTTTTTTAGATAGTGATGTAAAAATACTATCTAGGGGATAAGCCTTTATTTAGAAAGCATTTTAGAAAATCTATTAAACGTTTCTAAGATATGTAGAAAATAATCCTTTCTAAGATGATTAAGTATAGTACTGAGCTATTGGTGCGTTATAACCAGAGGCAAACTTAAAGGGGGGTTTCCGGGACATGTCCCATAGGCGCTACCATCAGGGGGGCGCTGTAAGGGTGCCTGATGTGGCAGTTCCTGGCAGCTGCATTTTGCCGCCCCTGATTGGGCGCTGTTTGTTCTGTGAGCGGCCTGTCAAGTGCCAGCTCCTGTTTTAGGCTGTGACAAACTCTGGTTGGAGGGAGGGGTTATCACTAGCGGGTAGTAGGGAGGGGTGGCAACAGGAGTATGCGAGGATTCTGTCATGGGCTTCCAAGCCAAGCTGCTCAGCTGAAGGAGGGGTACCAGGACCCCGAGCTGCCAGGTCTTCATGATTGGCAGTGAACTAGAGGCAATTGGGCTTCAAGCACAGTAGCCACACTGCATGGGACTGTCCAGAACACAGCAACTACAAAAGGGCTAGAGAGCCAGGGTGGGTCCGGGTGCTCATAGAAGACTATTTGTGTGCTCTACCAATATAGTGGTGCTCTAGGGTAAAAAGTCCAATAGAAAAAAATTGAGAACCCTGGTACACACGACAATGGAGAAGAGAGTCAATGCAAAAAGATCTGTTTATTTCCTAAAAACGAATCCCGACAATCGTTTCAAACTCAAGGACATTTTCAACAGGGTTAGGGATCTGTAACAATCATTTTGTACAAAAATACAAAGATAACAGTCAGGGTATAGTAAGATAATTAGATACACACTACCAAAAAACAAAAAATTGCAATACTGTATACATTTTTGATACAATTGATTTGGAGAACCACAAAATTGTCAATATATTCACATCATATAAGACAAAAAAAAAATTCAATAGCATGTTTGTGACCTGATTACCTCAAATGACAAGGAGCAGAGCTCAAACTAGAGGATCTGCAGACGGTGGCTCACGAAGTGTGACAACACGAATAGTGCAACAGGAGTAGTGCAACTATATAAGATATTCTGTAGAAATAGCAATAGCGGAGGTACTATCCCAATTCCATGTTAATGTAAAGTAATTTGGGAAGAGAATAAGTGTATGTAAGATACTACCTATGCAGTTGTTCTACTGGAAAATGCAGAATTGCGTTCCTTATATGGTCTCTAATAGAGGAGAACCTGATTATTTTCGGTTATCTCTGGTAATAGGAGAATGGGTGAATAAGTATGTATAGGACTATGAGCATTATTAGTATACATCTAAATACAAGGAAAGAATCACCTGGGGCAGGTAGCTCAATGGGAAGGCTCACTTATGGCTACGATTGGTCACAGCCAGAGTTATATATAGCTTATTTTGGTCCGTGGTGATTGACGAAAGGCATACGGGCTACATTATAAAAGTGTTATCCTGAGGATAGGTCATCAATGTTTAAAGCCAGTGTTCGGGTTTTTTGTATAATTTGTATGTGTATCTAGGCTACAAAATGTTGACAGTGAGTAATTTACATCCTGTCATCATTTTGCATTGTCACCTAGATATCACTTATTTGTGTCTGGAGGAGACTGACCAGGGGGTGTGTATATATTGAAGATTGTATGTATATGCATAGCTGGTCATTTACGCCCAGTCTCCTACAAACACGCCACCCAGTCTACAGCATGCTTGGCCACCCCCTGACTCCTACAGACCCTCCTTAGTCCCAAGCATGGCCGCCTCCCCAGTCTCCAATATGACCACCCACCCCCATTGCACACAGTGGTCACCTCCTCCTCTGGCACAATGTACTGAATTCACAGCTCTGTGGGCTGCAGATTTGGCACACTGGGTCAGTGGAGGAGGTGAGCGCTGTATGCAATCCTGTTTCCTGTCACCCACTCATCCCCTGTGGCCATGTGGCCACGCTCTCAGTGGAGCCAGTTCTCCTCTCTCCTCAGCTGCCGACACTGTGCTGCAGGAGATACAGAGAGGAGGAGCATCGTCTCCACTGACACAGAATGCCGGGACACAGAGCCAGCTGGGAGAGAAGAGGACTGGCTCCGCTGACAGCTCAGCCACAAGGGAAAAGGAGGTGAGGGCACATAGGATTGCATAAAGCCCTCATCTCCTCTACTGACCCAGTGTGAAGAACCTGCAGCGCAAACAGCGGGACACACAGCAGAGCACAGAGTCGGCAGCTGGGGAGAGATGAGGACCGGCTCCACTGACAGCGTGGCCACAGGGGAGGGGAAGGGGGGGGTGTAAATTATAAACAGTCAACATTTTGCAACCTAGATATACATGTAAATTATACAAAAAGCCTAGACAACCCCTTTAAATGAGTGCATCATAATAAAGGGACAAATATCCCCATTCCAGCAGTGTGTCACTGACTAGGCTTCTAGCTGTAGCTTTGATAAAATCAATAATATATCTGCTGGATGTTTCTCCAAATTACACAATATGTATGGCCCCACCTGAAAAATTGATTGACAGCTGTCTGTCTACACATGGCATAGGTAAAAAGCTGCATAGGTAAATAGCTGCAAATCAGTGATCTGGAGCAGAGCACATGAATTTTGATGACTATATTGCTGCAGGTTTGATATTTTTTTTTTCCTGCCTAATGTTCTATTACTGAAGCGAGGTTGGCATGTGTAAGAAGGCTATTAAATGTTGCCAAGAGAGAAAATTGTTAGCCAGCTCACCAGATGTTGCATACTCATTCGTGGTTGGAGCACGTAAACAGCTCTGACAGGTGTAAAGAATCCAGGAAAAGATGAAAATCCAGCTCCATGAAATTCTTAAAATCCATAAATATTTTATTGAAAATATTTTACAATAAAATTGCTGTTTCAATGTCAGTTTTTTTGTTTTAATATGAATTTGGAACTACTATTTTAAGAAATTTATATTAAATTATTTTAGGATGTTAAGTATTTCATGGAGTTGGATTTCAATCTTTTCCTGATTACCTGTTGCCAATTGGCGGTTGTTTAACACTGCTTTTTGTACAGTGTAAATGGACCTTAAGTGACATACCGCTATACAGTATATGCTGTTCCCAGATGAGATGTCACAGCCCCAGAATCTGCTCCTGCAACGTCTGTGTCTGCCACCAGGTGCCACTGTGTTCAATGCAAAGGTGGGGCTGGTGAGATGTAGTAGTCTGACTTGTACATGTATTGTACGACTGCCCAGCTGCAGTCATTAACTCTGACTTCAGCAAATTAGGAAATACTTCAGGATATTTGAATCCTCTGTTTGCTCCTGCTGGTTGCCAAATATATTCCCTGGTTTCACTTTGTTTTCCTGCTTTGAATTATTGGTTTTCCAGATTGACTGATTTTGTACTATTCTCCAGCCTATCGATTTTGTACTTTTCTGACCTCTCTGCTTTGACCCTGCTTTGTGATTTTTCTATTCCTGAACTGCAACCCATCTACTGGCAGCAACACCCTGGACCTTGCAGTAATGCCAAATTCATGCATAGGGGTTAAAGTGTGTCTGAGTATCTTGGACTTCTGCCTGACGGAGTGGTTTGCATTTAGTCTGTCCAAGATTCCCCTTTTTACGTGTAATAGGAACAGATGTTGCATGAGAAAGCAAAAATCTGGTCACAAATAGAGATGAGCAAACTTCCCCAAACATGTTTGCCAATTTCAAATTCGAAATGAACATTGCACATAATAATATTTATTCATTTATATAGTGCTATTAATTCCATAGTGCTTTATATACATTTTGCAACACTGTCCCTCTTGGGGTTCAGGGAGGAAACCAGAGTGCCCAGAGGAAACCCACACAAACACAGGGAGAACATACAGTACAAACTCCTTACAGATGTTGTACTTGATGGGAAGTGAACCAAAGACCTCAGTTCTGCAAGTCTGCAGTGCTAACCACTGAGTCACCGTGCCACTTTTAGTCAGAATCAGAAACCCAAGCAATTTCTCAAAACAAATCGGCAAACGTGGCTTTGTTCGGGAAAAAAGTTTGAAATTTAAAATGGCCCTAAAACTTTCCCTCATTGTTTGGGGCCAAAACACTCTCAAAAAGACCCGTTGGCCTAACACCTAACCTTACGGAGTGTTCCCGTAATTGGGTCTCCCAGTTTGTATCAAACTGTAGAATATTTAGGAGCTTTACATTAATTTTTTATGCTTCTTGGAATTGCAGGTGCTTTAACACCTGCAGGGTATGAAGCTTATAATGTCTTTAAAACAACCGGTTAAGAGAGTTTAATATTTTTCACAATTTTTTAAAGTATTCATGTAATTATTAATTTGTTTATTAACCTTATTATTAATTTTTTTTTTTTTTTAGAGCAAACCTTTATTATTGCAGAGGGTCGCAGCATCCAAGGCCATCTCTTCTACACTTATATGATATCAATTCATATAAAAATAACATATGGCCATTATATGCTTCATATACATGGTCTTATAGGCTTGTTTACATTCATGAAACCATACTATGGATATTGCTTTTTGTAAATGTGCAAATACTATTTCATTTCATTCCATTCATTTAGAATACACATTTTTGTCTTGTGCATAAGTGTGTATAATTCATATTGAAGTTGCCCTTGCATTGCTGCCCAATAGCCTTATACAGCATTCCAGATGAATTGGTGAATATTGACCTGAATAAACTTATTTGTTTTCATCATTATTTCTCCTCCAAATATGTCCAGCTTGAATAATCACTATACCTAACCACAACTCAGGTGTTACCTTGTGGCATGAAGAATTGGATTAGTGAATGACATTACATCTGCAGCCAACCCCATGGAGGGGTTAATGAGGAGCTAGGCAACATGAATTGTGTAAACAGTAATATTCTGTAAGTGATTGTGTCTGACTCCTGGAACTGGAATAGGCGGGCCTCTAGGCAAAGAAAACAGGCGTAACCCTGGAGCTCAGCGAGTTAGTGCTATCTTAGCAGTGCAGTGCAATGCAGGTAGTCAGCTTTAGCTACAGTTGCTACATTTACTGTGCTGTTTGTGACTGTGTGCCTGCAGTATGCAGTTTGGCGATGGATCACCGGCAAGAAATGACTGATCTGGGGAAGGTCATCTTCCTCACCACCTCAGGGGCCGAGAGTGCTTCCGCAGCACTAGAACTGGAGCGGCCTGCAGAGGAGATGGACACATACAGTATGTGACCTGAAGCTCCACCGCGCTACCCACATTGAACCTCATCTGCAGTGAGGTCCTGATAGAATGCTGGGTTACAATGATAGAGGAGGGCCTGAGAAGCTCACAATAATGAGGTGACATTTTTTCTATGCCATCCTTGAGCACCAGATGTCAGACTGCAGAGGATCTTGCAGCATGCCTGGCTGTATTCCATCTGCAGCCCGTGTTGCTGATACTGGATCATCAATTCCACTAGGACCAGGAACATGATGAGGAGGAGGACAAGGAAGAGGAAGATGTAGAAAAGGCAAAAGGCCCTGTTTCCCAGTCATGTGCATCACCCCAGCCAGAGGCCTTCGACTGGGAGAATGCCATGTGGGGACCCCACCCCCTCCAAGCAATTATCCTGTATGGGATGAACCACCCCGTCCTGTGTCCTTTATTGAGGAGATTCGATTTGCAGCTAACATTGCCATAGAGTGGCTGTATTGGTCTAAAGCCAATCACTTCCAAGACCAATGCACACGAGTCAAGATAGTGCCTTCTTTCTAGCAGAGGGGGTTTGGCTTACTAGCCAAACAAGGTACTCGGCATTGGTGCTATGTCAAATTGTTCACCCTGCTGCATGACCATCTTCCTAAAAGACTCCACACAATCTTTGTTGGGGAGGAGGTCAACTTCATGAAGGTGATGGGCAGAAAGAGATGGTTCCCGGTTGGCATAAGTTGGGTTACCGATAACAACTTGGAGAAGTGGTAGGATGAGGCTGACTGTGATAGAATTTGGCATTGGATGGAGGCCTGCCTCTCTTGGTAATCCAGCCAGCTGCACACAAACCCACAGGGCCTGTCAATGTTCTTCAAGCTGTTCCCATTTCTCCTAGAGGGGGTGGTCATCCCCTAGTTCCTCTATCATTTTCTCCAGCGGTGGCCATGATGGAGTGTGCTTGGGGGCAGAGTACCATGACCAACAGCGACCTTAAGCCTGGGCAGTGCTGAGAAAGCTGTCAGACAGTATTAACACCAAGTACACTGGACTTTCATAAAAAAGGCATGTTTTTGGGTCGCAGACCCATCCCTTAGTTAGAATTTTGTCCAGAGAACGACTTTTTTTAATTTGTTTTTCAGTTTTTCCTTGACCAAGGCATGATTTTTTGTTAATTTTATTTTTCACTTCCCAAGTTTTGCACCATTTGCGCTTTTCCCTGCTGGATGAGTGGACATGCATGCAGTCTTTAGGCTACATCTCAAAGCCCTTAATGTAGTCTACCCTTCACGGACTTCCATTATAAGGGTCTGCTGATTCCTGTGGGAATTTTGCTCCATATACAATGTATATTCATATATTTGTTTGAGACTGATTATAGTCTGTGTTACAGTGACGTTTTTGTACTTCACTCCTTGTTTGCAGGACTGTCTCTGCAAACAGGTGCTTTGTTACTGCCCTACAGAGATTCTTGAACAAGCCACAGGCCTTTGGCCAGACGATCTGAGGTATGAAAATGCAACACTACCCACACTCCTGTAGAACTGGGCTGGTTAAGGGCAGTCCTCAAAGGCTGCGATCAGTGCATGTCTTCAGTATTTCCTTAGGATTGCACAAGGTGCTGAAATCATCACCTATACAGGTGATGAAATTAGCGCCTGTGCAAAGCAAAGGAAATCCTGTAAACTTCTGTTTTCAGATCTTGAGGGCAGTAGTTGGCCACGCCTGCCATAGAAGTCTCTTTGGAAATAGCAAGGGGGCAAGAGGAATCCTCGAGCCCTTTTACTAAAACTACGGATTTCCCTGGACCCTCTCATGGCCTGTGACCACAGTGCATTGCTTGATGCTTTTTTTATGCAGAGTTTGAGAAATTGCATCAAAATCTGCATGTCTATCCTGAGGCCAACGATGTCTATGACAGATCAGAAGTGATGTGCCCACATTGCTTTATTCCTTTTCTTGCACATGTAGTTAAGATTTCTTTTTCTGCCCCAAAATCTGCACCAAATCTGCAAAGAAAAAAAAACAGGTTGGCAGAGCACTTCTGAACTCTCATAAACTTTACATGTCCTCAGGACAGACATGTAGATTTTGGTAAAAATTCAAAAAATCTGCTTCAAAAGAAACATCAAACAATGTACCATTGGCATAGGGCCTTACAATAATATGGTAAGGTCACGTTCACAGAAAGCATCCCCCATATGCTCTGAGAGCAGGTACACAGGCACTGGTGAGAGTGTGACAAGCAGTGCCATTACACACATTACTGCAGTTCAGACTTGAGGGGTCACACAGGGGCTATCCAGCAACTTTGAACAGTGCTGCACTCCCTGAAATCACCGCAGCTTACATGCACTGTCTCACGATACTGGTGAGATATATCTGTTATGTCTCACATGATATTGCCAAGAATATGGAAGGCTCACGTATTATCGTGGGTGCTCCAGAAACAGAGAGTCCAAGACTAGAGGTATAATCTGGGCACACCAATAAAGAGAAATGTGTATTCCACATACGTTTTAGTGCAAAAAACGTGTTATTTTTATTTTTGCCACATAGTACATAAACCAATGTTTCGGCTCACAGGCCTTCCTCAGGGTGCTAGCAAAAAACAATACATAAAATCATATTAGCATTTAATAAAATACAAAGGCAAATAAAGTTGTGATTGTGTCCGTGATATCACCTTGTGGAATCACCAAGTGGTGACTAAAAGGGGGTAAATAACACTCCATTCAGATGCGTATAAGTGTCTGGATTTAACTAAAAGTGAGATCGCCACAATGATCACTTGCGGTGCTCAGTGACAAGGGTGTCTTATCTGAACTAAAGGGGTCAAGGAGAAGTGCTGGCCAACTGCAAGAAATACAAAGGAAAGGATAAGGAGATATAAGAGACAGAGTTACAGGAACCAGTAGGATAATTACCAAAAAAGGTACTGGTGGTAGGGACCTGTTGAAACTGAAGAATCAAAAAGATAATGGTCCAGAGTAGATCCTATGGTTAGAAGGTAGAAAGAAGAATGTCAAGAATCTCAAGTGGAATGGGAGCTGTAGAGGTAATAGCCATAATTGGTGCAATAAAACCAAAAGATATATGCTGTGAGAAAGGATCTACTTGGAGAAATTAGAACTGGATGGATAGAAGCCGCGCTGACCACAATAAGAGTAACAGAGTAACACACACACTCTGTTTATTCAGCCTACGCGTTTCGTGGCAAACAGGCCACTTCATCATGGCATCAAGATTCAACAGCACATCCAGTTATATATACACACAGGAACAATCAAAAAAAATCACAAAAAATGAAGCTCCACCCCCTCTGACGTCACTTTTTGGTGAAAACGCCCACTATAAGTCAAAGGTATAAAAATGCCCATTACATTGAATACAATACATTAAAAATACATTAAAACACAATAATCAGTATTTAAAATCGCATATGTTCTTCAAAAATAATTAAAACATTTTTGGTATTAAGTTAAAACAGGATTAGAACTAACCCTGGCAGGGGCATAAAACTCTCCTCCGGAGATTAAACCTCCGTCTTATACCACTTAACCATCCAGTCATCTTTGGTAAGAGCAACTGTTTAGCCTGGATCTACCAACTCAACCCATCCAAACAATTAAATATCCTCATTTACTTAGTACACAAAACCTTCTTTTTTATATAAAAAGTAAACAAATAATTATAAAAATATAAACTTCTTGTCTATAGGGGTCTTTCAAGGTAAATGACGCCTACATTATGTGTCTATAATATGCTCACTGAATAATTTATATTCCTTGGTTTGTTGATCTTGTAAATTACAAGTCACCTAACTGTATATACAAACTCACAATTAAAAACCTCTCAATATAAAGAAGAAATGCAGACAGGATTTATATGAGGTAAAGGATGAACAGAGAAACCGAAAAAAAATGAATTACAATGTACTTGAATCACAATTACATAAAAATAAAGTGTTTATCCAGAATATAAACCCATTATGTCTAGGGGTAACCACAAGGTGATTAAGCAACGCCTCAGACCGGTAAGCTATCTGAGCTTATGGGGAATAAGAAATGGGCTGAAGAATCGGCGCCCAGGGAGTAATTTACCTGATGTGTGCCTCGTGTTTTTAGCGTCTGCGCATGCACAGATACACAGGGTATACTGTGCACGCGCGGCTTGCGGCTCGCCGCACTTCCTTGCAGTCCATAGACCGGATATGACGTTTCTACGTCCCACCCCACTTCCCTGTAAATTGCGGCGTCGTGTACACGCTCGCCGCACATCTCCCCAGACTTTGCTGCGACACACATCAGGTAAATTACTCCCTGGGCGCCGATTCTTCAGCCCATTTCTTTCTTGCTCTGAATTGCTTTTTCCCCTTAGGTCTTACAGCATATGTGCCTTGCCTCTTTACCTTAAGGTCTGTATCCTCACATGACCAAGCTACTTTGTTTTCTTTTACTCTCCTCATATAATCTTCCCGGTTTTCTCTTGACAGGACCTTTTTCCTTGTAGGTGTGCCATATCTTTTTATGCCTTTCCTGAGGTAATTTACATGTCTCTACTATATGGGTTTTTTTCTTTCTCTTCTTGTGGATTGACATATGACTCACCGATTGCAGCCAAATGAAATCAAACAATGCACTTGGCAGGATGTGGTCAGACCCCATTATACACTGCAGAAACAGGTGCACAGAACTACCCTCAACCTGCCACATATGGGGGAGGTGGTGTTGCTATGCACGAGATGATCTGCACATAGGACGCCATTCACACTGATGGGGATTACCAGCTTAACGTGTCTGGGCCAATGCATCAACCAATACCTCACATCAAAAATGTTTTATCAAAAAAATTTTTTTTTGCACTTTTTTATCTTTTTGCGGGGTGTGGCTGGGCCCCATAGGTTGTCATTCATCAAGTGGTGTGGATATATCAGTGTGAATGGCGTCTTATGTGCAGATCATCTTGTGCATAGCAAAACCACCTACCCCATATGTGGCAGGTTGAGGGTGGTTCTGTGCACCTGTGTCTGCAGTGTATAATGGGGTGTGACCACATCCTGCCAAGTGCATTGTTTGATTTCATTTGGCTGCAATCGGTGAGTTGTCTGAACACTGCCTTATTCTATCTGCTTTTTTATTAGTTTTTTATGGATTGACATATGCTAATTTAGTCCCCATGCAGAGATTTCAAGCTGCTGGTTTCTTATGCCAGTTGTGAAAAAAGCACTGGTTTGAGCTATACCTCTTTTGTTCAACGTGATGTGCTTTCTCTAATCCCCTAAGGTATTCTCTCACTGTCCTACAGCATTTTCTGTTCTTACTCTCTACTAGTGAACACACTGTATTATTGATATAAGAGCACTTTTGGTGACTTTTATTCATGTCTTTACCCCTTTGGGTTTGAAGATGTTTTCTCACCATTCCATGTCGATGATTGATAACTGTATTACTCCACACCCCTTTCCCTTTCATTCTGCACTGGCCATAGATCTACTGTAAATGCCTACAGAACCTCGGACAGTGAATATACTATACGTACATTATGTATAGTATGCGCACAGCTGTCAGTTTTTAACACATTACATGCCCACCTGAGTAGGTAGCATGTCTCTAGGGGGGGGGCACCCCCTAGGGACATGATGGGCACAATTATTATTTATATTAAAGGTTTTTTTACAGTGTCAACAGTTTGCTCATCCCTGCGGCAGCAGGGATGAGCAAACTGTACGGTAACCGAATTGCTCCGGATTACACATCCGGAGCAATCTGGTTACCGGATTGCGGCTTCAGCCACACATTTTGCTTGCAAAATGTGTGGGAAGCCAATTGCGTTCACCGCTTCCGGATCTGGATGCAGAAAACGCAATTCTCTGTAAGAGTGTGACCCTAGCCTTACCCATTAAATAGTAAAATATGAACAGCACACAGATGACACCAATGTTTTATCTGTATTTTTGATGTGACCATTCACTTGCATTTTTTGTGCCAAGGCACATTTATTCTAATTTACCCATGGTCTATCCACAAAAATAACATACAGCACATGTACTAAAAAACTGATGTGTGAACATTTTTATTTCTTCTTAATTAACAAAACCATTGACATTTTTGCAGATATTGCACAAAGGTTTAAAAAATACCAATTTGTTTCACAAAATATCATGCCAATGAAGTACGGTATATACATGACACCAACACTCTAGAAATGGGAATAATGGCAATTTTTCTGGTATCACATCATATTGTATTTTTATGAGTTTCCTCTGGATACTCTGGCTCTGTCCGAAAGACATTCTGAAAGGGAAATTAGATTGTCAGCCCCAATAGGGAGTGATAATATTGTCTGTAAAGCACTGCGGAATATGATGGCACTGTATATATAAAGCACAATTAATAACTAACAAATAATAAATCATTCATTCTGTGAGGAGTCTTGGATAAATAAGGAGCAGAGTACACTTCTTATTCAGTATTTTTTGAGCAAACAGTAAGCATATCATGTTGCATTATAACTTGTTTAGGTAAGTACTAGGATTTAATATTTTATATTTTAACTGAGCATACTCTTTAGAGCCCTAGAGATTCAAACCTCCATACAACCAAGAGCTTGCTGCTGAACATGTATTGTTTAGAAAGACCTTGAATAGTTTTTTTTATAATAGAAAAGGAGGAATCTTTTATATTTCTTTTTGTGAAGCTGAGAGACCACAAACACTAATTGCTTCCAAAGGTGCCTCTACTAAAGTTGTGATCAATTATGTATTGAATTATCTACAGTAATATAATAATAATAATAATAATAATAATAATAATAATAATAATAATAAATGTAAATGATTTAGCAGAGATGTGTATTTACTTTTGACATTGTACTGACCTAACGCTTATTGTCAAAAATAGATAATTAAAATTATTTGAATTTTACTCAAGTGAATAAGAAAAAGTTCAAGAATGGCAAACGTTTTTTACAAGCACTTTAAATAGATCATCCAGCAAGCATAATAGACATAAAGATTGTATATGGTAACAGACTGAAAGACAAAAAATAGAGAAATAAATATAGATTAAACGGGGCAAACCAAATTCGAAATTGAAAATACTGTATTTTTCAGAATATAAGACTCACTCAGGATTTAGAAAAGGAAAATGGGAAAAAAATTGAAGCAAAAAATGTGGTCATGATGCATTGTTATGTTGGGGATCTGCTTCTGACACTGTTATGGGGGGTAATGTCCTTAAACCTGGGCCCATTCCAAGTATACGTGTCCACCATTTTGTTGTATATGTCCTCCATCTTGGTATGTATACTCCCGATCCTAGGCCCACCGGTTATAAATGGCTGTCATCCTGGGCCCATCTTGGTATATATGATCCCTATTTTGGTATATGTGTTCCCCATCCTGGGCCCATCCTGCTCAATATGGCCCTCATCCAAGTATATATTCCCTATTATGGGTCCATTCTGGTATATATATCCCTCATCCTTATGTATACAGTGGGGAAAATAAGTATTTTATACACTGTTGATTTTGCAAGTTTTCTCACGTACGAAGAATGGAGAGACCTGTAAATTTTTTTGTAGATACATTGCAACTATGAGAGACAGAATTTAAATGAAAAGTCCAGAAAATCACATTGTATGATTTTTAATAATTAAATTGCACTTGATTGCATGTAAAAGTATTTCATTACCTACCAACCAGCAAGAATCCTAAGGGCCACGTCACACACATCGATTTCCTGCACGATATCGCTTAAGCGATCTGCTTTTTTGATCGCTTAAGCGATATCGTTTGTGCGTCGCTCCGTATAATCAAGCGATTTTACAATGTAAAATCGCTTGATTCTTTGATCGCAGATTTGTGAGCAGGAGCTCAAATCAAGCGATAATCGCTTGATCAATCTGCATCATCGTGGTGTCTGACACCCCAATGATCCATCTCCCAGCGGCACAGCCTATGATGGGAGATGGTAACTATGGTAAACTTTGGGTTACTAAGCGTCGCACGGCGCCTAGTAACCCGATGTGTACCATGGTTACCAGCGATCTCGCTGGTCCACATCGTTGGTGAGTCTGCCTGTGTGACAGCTCACCAACGATGTGAACGATATTGTTAGCGATCGCGCGTGCATGTGATCGCTAACAATATCGTTCAGGAAATTGAAGCGTTTGACGGCACCCTAACTCTCACCTATTAGTTTTTCTTTAGTAAACGCTACTACTCTGCACTCATTGGCTGTATTATTTGCATCTGTTTGAACCCGTTACCTGTATAAAAGACACCTGTCCACACACTTAATCAATAACACTACAACATCTCTATATTGGCCAAGGCGAAAGAGCTGTCTAAGGACACCAGGGACAAAATTATAGACCTGCACAAGGCTGGGAGGGGCTACAGGACAATATACAATAAGCTTTGTGAGAAGACAACAACTGTTGATGCAATTATTAGAAAATGGAAGAAACATTAGATGACTGCCAATCTTTCTTGGTCTGGGGCTCCATGCAAAATATTGCCTCGTTAGATAAGGATTACTCTGAGAATGGTCAGGAATCAGCCCAGAACTACATGGAAGGACCTGTTTGATGACCTGAAGAGCTGGGACCACAGTGTCAAAGATTACCATTAGCAACACACTATGCCATCATGACCCTCTGCTCATGCCAGCATATGTACAGTCCCATTTAAAGCTCACCAATGTCCATCTGGATGGAGAAGGTCTTGTGCTTAGATCAGACCAAAGTAGTATGTTTTGGAATCATCTCCACTCAGCGTGTTTGGAGGAAGAAGGATAAATACAATGCACATTATTTAGTAAAATTCATACAATGTTATTTTCTGAGAGTTTTTTTTTAGATTATGTCCCTCACAGTTTAAATGTACTTAGTATACAAATTCACAGAATTTAGCATTCTTTGTAGGTGGGAAAACTTGCAAAATCAGCATTGTATCAAATACTTATTTTTCCCATCATGCCACTTGTTCCTACTTTAAAAGAGAATGAATATTCACTTTTCCCCATGCCAAAGATCCACCCCAGCTTCAGTGTCGAGAGGTGGGCAGGATTATGGACATGAAGAGCAGTGAATATTCGTTTCCTTTAAAACAGGCACATGTGTTCGCCCCAGCATCATCTCCTGCCTTCTGTGACCCTACTCCAGCCTCCTGGGACCTACACCTCCACTGCCACAATCCCCACACAGCCGCAGATATATTCAAATGATAAAATGCACACCCCCATTTTCCTTCAAAATTTGGAGAAATAAAAGGTGTCTTCCAGTGCACAAAATACTTTAAAGTGAACCTGTTAACCCCTAGGGCTTTCTAAACTAAAAATGCTTCCTTCAGCAGTGACTTTGATGCATTTTGTGAAGGTGACTCTTATTCCTCTACCCACATGTACACCTATGTTATCAATTTATAAAGTTTCCCACCATGTATATAAATTTATACTTTCAGGTCCAGTGAGTCTTCACTCCGTCTCTGGACCTCATCGTCTCACTGGTCTTCCTCCACTGCTTCTCTCTTGTCAGCATCTCCAATTCTCAGGTCCCCATCTTTTTTCGCCTCCTGCGCAGCTCCCTCTCTGGCTTGCGCAAGTGCCGTTAGCTCTGCTCTACTGCGGGCAGAGCATCTGACTGCATTATGCATGCGTGAGCTACAGGCGCCAGATCCTGCGCTGTTTAGCATTCTGCTTTATGCAGACACCAGGATGGGAATCTCACGCCTGCGATTGTAAGTAACTGCAACGCTATCCTCGGATGACCTCCCCACCATCCCCGTGGCTCAGTCATTCAGCAAATAGAGACCACAGGGAGAGGATGTGTTCTTCATCCCCATAGTGTCTGATGTAGCTGAGATGCGTGTGTCAAGCAGAGAGAAGATGAGGATCATGGAGGGTATGAGGTCCAGGGGGTAATAAAGATGAAGTGACTAAGTGTCTCTGTGTTTTTATTTCTAATAAAATGATTTGTGTCTGTGTTGTGTATTTTTTACTCTTTATTTGAGATTTTATTACCAGCTGGCAATACAAAGCTGGTATTAACCCCTTATTACCCAGAGTGCCACCACCACCAGGGCTGCTGAAAAAGCTTGGTAAAGAGCCTGGAAATGGCACTTTTATTAATGCACCATTTTCAGGGGCGGCTGTAGGCTGATATTTTTTAGCATGGGAGGGACGTTAAATAATGGGCCCTCACCCTGCTGAGAATACTAGCCCTCAGTTTCCTAGTTTTACCTTGACTGGCAATTAAAAATAGGGTGAAGCCCTTTTTATTTTCTCAGCCAAGGTAAAATTAGTCAGAAGAGAAGACACTGACAAGAGAGAAGAGGCAGAGGAAGATCAGCGAGGCAGTGAGGTCTGGAGATGTAGTGAAGACCCACCAAACCTGTAAGTATGAATATACATGGTGATAAACTTTATAAAGTTATTATTTAGGTGTACGGGAAGGGGTGGAAGGGGGATAAGAGCCACCTTCACAAAATGCAGCGTAGGTGATGGTGAAGGTGGTACTTTTAGTTTAAAAAGCCCCAGGGGGTGACAGGTACCCTTTTGATTAATTTTACATTTTCATAGCGTGGACTTTTACAGATGCGGCAATTCCAAAAATGCAACTTCAGGTTATAGTGGAATTGATGGTTTTCTATGAAGGGCAATCATTGCTCTCCAGCTGTCATGGTAATCCACGGACACATATCAAATCATTGGGCAGACAATGTATGTGAGAGCTTGTGCATACTGGCAACCATTCAAATGCTTATTTCAGTAATTGACAGCCACATTTACATGGTTCAACAGCAGCAGTTATGGTAAGTTACAGATGCTGCTATTTGAGGCAGATGCTGGCTAAACAACTCTGCAGGCATCTGCCCAGTATTTATGTAATTATCTGCTTATAGCAACATCAATTCCACAGCAATCTACTGACATCTTTATTGCTTACCTTGTGGGGGTTAACAACCTATATTGTCTATTAATAAGTGTTTGTAGTATGGGAGGAAACTAGAGTACTCACAGGAAAACCATGCAAACACAGTGAGAGCTTATAAACTCCTTGCAGATGTTTACATTGGTGAGAGTTGAACCCAGGACCCCAGCACACAAAGCAACAGTGCTTAACCGCTGAGCCGCAATGCTATTCTCAGGCCTTGGAGACCCAATCCACTCTGCTACACACCCAGTAGGCTGAATTTATGTAAAACAGTTTGAAAACTTGCAAATAATTATTTCTTTGAGGTAAAACATTTTTAAAAATCAGGCAGGGAAATATTTTACCTCACAAAAAGTAATCAGCTGTGATCCCATGCTGTAATGTCTGTATACTCTTTTACTTTCTCCCCTGCACAGGAGATGTAGTATGAACAGACCATGTCCCTGTACAGTCAGACACGACCATTACACAGTACATAGCTGGGGCACATATATAAGATTATCTCAGCACAGGAGATGTGGTATGATCAGACCATATCTCTATATGGTCAGACACAGCCATTACACAGTACATATCAGGGACACATATACATATACACTAGTGATGGGCGAATCCTAAATTACTCGGAATCGCTTGACTCTAGCGAGTCCGAGCACAGGACTCGCTACTCGTTGCGAGTCTAGCGAGTCCAATGTTAATGAATGGGGAAGCGAGTAATAGCGAGTAGTGTGAGATTTACAAATCGCAGATGTGTCTCGGAAGCTTCAGCCTGAAGCAATCCTAGTTTTGCCATTTATTTGCATTGGACTCGTTTACCTTGTAAGTAATCGCTGGGAAACTCGCACAGATAAGATCCTGTCTGCTTTGTGTGCTGGCTGCCACAGCTCCAGGGTCCTAGAGCCCGCCTGCTACCTGATGTAGCAGAGCTGAGATTGTTCTCAGTCTGCTCATTCCCTGTGCATAGACATCTATATCTATGCACAGGGGATGTAGCAGAGAGGACATCGCGTTTTGGACTGCGTCGGACGGAAGAGGATTTTTTTAATTAAAGATGGAGTCCCTAATGGCTTTTTTTTTTATTTCTAATAAAAAATTTTCTCTGTGTTGTGTTTTTTTTAAAACAATTTAATAGAAATTCATGGCAGTCATGTATAATATTGGCGTGACCGCCATAAATTTCGGGCTTAGGGCCAGCTGATAATACAAAGCTGGCCCTAACCTCTTTATTACCCAGCGTGCCACCGTCACCAGGGCCGCTGGAAGAGCGGGGTTCAGCGCCAGAGGATGGCGCTTCAATGAACGCGCCATCTTCTGGGGCGGCTGCGGGCTGCAATTTGCAGCGGGGGTTGCCCAGAAAGCTTGGGCATCCCTGCGCTGCGGATTCCAGCCCCCAGCTGCTTAGCTGTACCTGGCTAGACATAGAAATTGCGCGGAGCCCCACGCATTTTTTTTTTAATTATTTCATGAAATTCTGAGATTCTGACTCTGAGACTCTGACTCTGAGACTCTGACTCTGACTCTGAGACTCTGACTCTGAGACTCTGACTCTGACTCTGAGACTCTGACTGAGACTCTGACTCTGAGACTCTGACTCTGACTCTTAGACTCTGACTCTGAGACTCACTCTGAGACTCTGACTCTGAGACTCTGACTCTGGCTCTGAGGGTGAGACTCTGAATCTGAGACTCTGACTCTGAGACTCTGACTCTGACTCTGAGACTCTGACTCTGACTCTGAGACTCTGACTCTGAGACTCTGAGACTCTGAGTCAGACTCTGACTCTGAGACTCTGAGACTCTGACTCTGACTCTGAGACTCTGACTCTGAGACTCTGACTCTGACTCTGAGACTCTGACTCTGAGACTCTGACTCTGACTCTGAGACTCTGACTCTGAGACTCTGACTCTGAGACTCTGACTCTGAGACTCTGACTGAGACTCTGACTCTGAGACTCTGACTCTGACTCTGAGACTCTGACTCTGAGACTCTGACCCTGGCTCTGAGGGTGAGACTCTGAATCTGAGACTCTGACTCTGAGACTCTGACTCTGACTCTGAGACTCTGACTCTGAGACTCTGACTCTGACTCTGAGTCAGACTCTGAGACTCTGACTCTGACTCTGAGACTCTGACTCTGAGACTCTGACTCTGACTCTGAGACTCTGACTCTGACTCTGAGACTCTGACTCTGAGACTCTGACTCTGAGACTCTGACTCTGACTCTGAGACTCTGACTCTGAGACTCTGACTCTGAGACTCTGACTCTGAGACTCTGGCTCTGAGGTGAGACTCTGAATCTGAGACTCTGACTCTGAGACTCTGACTCTGACTCTGAGACTCTGACTCTGACTCTGAGACTCTGACTCTGAGACTCTGACTCTGAGTCAGACTCTGACTCTGAGACTCTGAGACTCTGACTCTGACTCTGAGACTCTGACTCTGAGACTCTGACTCTGAGACTCTGACTCTGACTCTGAGACTCTGACTCTGAGACTCTGACTCTGAGACTCTGACTCTGACTCTGAGACTCTGACTCTGAGACTCTGACTCTGACTCTGAGACTCTGACTCTGAGACTCTGACTCTGACTCTGAGACTCTGACTCTGAGACTCTGACTCTGAGACTCTGACTCTGACTCTGAGACTCTGACTCTGACTCTGAGACTCTGACTCTGACTCTGAGACTCTGACTCTGAGACTCTGACTCTGACTCTGAGACTCTGACTCTGAGACTCTGACTCTGAGACTCTGACTCTGAGACTCTGACTCTGAGACTCTGACTCTGAGACTCTGACTCTGACTCTGAGACTCTGACTCTGAGACTCTGACTCTGAGACTCTGACTCTGAGACTCTGACTGAGACTCTGACTCTGAGACTCTGACTCTGACTCTGAGACTCTGACTCTGACTCTGAGACTCTGACTCTGGCTCTGAGGGTGAGACTCTGAATCTGAGACTCTGACTCTGAGACTCTGACTCTGACTCTGAGACTCTGACTCTGAGACTCTGACTCTGACTCTGAGTCAGACTCTGAGACTCTGACTCTGAGACTCTGACTCTGAGACTCTGACTCTGAGACTCTGACTCTGACTCTGAGACTCTGACTCTGAGACTCTGACTCTGACTCTGAGACTCTGACTCTGACTCTGAGACTCTGACTCTGAGACTCTGACTCTGAGACTCTGACTCTGAGACTCTGACTCTGAGACTCTGACTCTGAGACTCTGGCTCTGAGGGTGAGACTCTGAATCTGAGACTCTGACTCTGAGACTCTGACTCTGAGACTCTGACTCTGAGGGTGAGACTCTGAATCTGAGACTCTGACTCTGAGACTCTGACTCTGAGACTCTGACTCTGAGACTCTGACTCTGACTCTGAGACTCTGACTCTGACTCTGAGACTCTGACTCTGAGACTCTGACTCTGAGACTCTGACTCTGAGACTCTGACTCTGGCTCTAAGGGTGAGACTCTGAATCTGAGACTCTGACTCTGAGACTCTGACTCTGACTCTGAGACTCTGAGACTCTGACTCTGAGACTCTGACTTTGACTCTGAGATTCTGACTCTGACTCTGAGACTCTGACTCTGAGACTCTGACTCAGAGACTCTGACTCTAAGACTCTGACTCTGGCTTTGAGGGTGAGACTCTGAATCTGAGACTCTGACTCTGAGACTCTGACTCTGACTCTGAGACTCTGACTCTGAGACTCTGACTCTGACTCTGAGACTCTGAGACTCTGACTCTGACTCTGAGACTCTGACTCTGAGACTCTGACTCTGAAATTCATGAAATAATTAAAAAAAAATGCGTGGGGCTCCGCGCAATTTCTATGTCTAGCCAGGTACAGCTAAGCAGCTGGGGGCTGGAATCCGCAGCGCAGGGATGCCCCAGCTTTCTGGGCACCCCCCGCTGCAAATTGCAGCCCGCAGCCGCCCCAGGAGACTCTGACTCTGAGACTCTGACTCTGAGACTCTGACTCTGACTCTGAGACTCTGACTCTGAGACTCTGACTCTGAGACTCTGGCTCTGAGGGTGAGACTCTGAATCTGAGACTCTGACTCTGAGACTCTGACTCTGAGACTCTGACTCTGAGGGTGAGACTCTGAATCTGAGACTCTGACTCTGAGACTCTGACTCTGAGACTCTGACTCTGACTCTGAGACTCTGACTCTGACTCTGAGACTCTGACTCTGAGACTCTGACTCTGAGACTCTGACTCTGAGACTCTGACTCTGAGACTCTGAGGGTGAGACTCTGAATCTGAGACTCTGACTCTGAGACTCTGACTCTGACTCTGACTCTGAGACTCTGAGACTCTGACTCTGAGACTCTGACTCTGACTCTGAGATTCTGACTCTGACTCTGAGACTCTGACTCTGAGACTCTGACTCTGAGACTCTGACTCTGAGACTCTGACTCTGGCTCTGAGGGTGAGACTCTGAATCTGAGACTCTGACTCTGAGACTCTGACTCTGACTCTGAGACTCTGACTCTGAGACTCTGACTCTGACTCTGAGACTCTGAGACTCTGACTCTGAGACTCTGACTCTGAGACTCTGACTCTGACTCTGAGACTCTGACTCTGAGACTCTGACTCTGACTCTGAGACTCTGACTCTGGCTCTGAGGGTGAGACTCTGAATCTGAGACTCTGACTCTGAGACTCTGACTCTGACTCTGAGACTCTGACTCTGAGACTCTGACTCTGAGACTCTGACTCTGAAATTCATGAAATAATTAAAAAAAAATGCGTGGGGCTCCGCGCATGTTCTATGTCTAGCCAGGTACAGCTAAGCAGCTGGGGGCTGGAATCCGCAGCGCAGAGATGCCCCAGCTTTCTGGGCACCCCCCGCTGCAAATTGCAGCCCGCAGCCGCCCCAGAAGATGGCGCGTTCATTGAAGCGCCATCCTCTGGCGCTGAACCCCGCTCTTCCAGCGGCCCTGGTGGCGGTGGCACGCTGGGTAATAAAGGGGTTAATACCAGCTTTGTTATACAAGCTGGTATTAAGCCCGAGATACTTAATGTCAGGCCACGTTTGACCCAGCCACTAAGAATCTCCAATAAAGGGTTAAAAAAACACAACACAGAGAAAAATTTTTATTTGAAATAAAAAAAAAGCCATTAGGGACTCCATCTTTAATTAAAAAAATCCTCTTCCGTCCGACGTAGTCCAAAACGCGATGTCCTCTCTGCTACATCCCCTGTGCATAGATATAGATGTCTATGCACAGGGAATGAGCAGACTGAGAACAATCTCAGCACTGCTACATCATCTCCGTGAGCAGGCGGGCTCTAGGACCCTGGAGCTGCACAGGGAAGACAGCTGGACTCAGCTCGCAAAGAAACAGCAGCTACTTTGTGAGTTTCCCTGCTATCACTGGCACAGTAGCCGAGTCTAATGCAAACAATGGCAATCCTAGTTTTGTCAGCGTTTGCCATTAATTTGCATTGGACTCGTGCGAGTAAACGCTGGGAAACTCGCAGAGTACCGAGTCCTGCGAGTCCCTTACTACTCGCCGAGTAACGAGTCCTAGTGAGTAGATTCGCCCATCCCTAATATACACACATATGTATACATACATATATACACAGTCATATGAAAAAGTTTGGGCATCCCTCTTAATCTTACTCTTTTTTTGTTTAAAATTGTTTTTTTGCAACAGCTATTTCAGTGTGATATATGTAATAACTGATGGACACAGTAATATTTCAGGTTTGAAATGAGGTTTATTGTACTAATCGAAAATGTGAAATATGCATTATTTCAAAATATGACAGGTTCCAAAGTATGGGCACCCTTCTGATTTTCATGATTTGAATACTCCTAACTACTTTTTACTGACTTACTGAAGCACTAAATTGGTTTGGTAACCTCATTGAGCTTTGTATTTCATAGCCCGGTGTATCCACTCATGAGAAAAGCTATTTCAGGTGTCCACTTGCAAGTTGTTCTCCTGGTTGCATCTTCTCTGAGGAGTGGCATTATGGGCTCCTCAAAACAGCTCTCAAATTATCTGAAAAAAAAAGATTGCTCAACATAGTTGTTCAGGGGAAAGATACAAAAAGTTGTCTCAGAGATTTAACCCGTCAGTTTCCACTGTGAGGAACATAGTAAGGAAATGGAAGACCACAGGTACAGTTCTTGTAAAGGCCAACAAAAATATCAGAAAGGCAGAGAAGAAGAATGGTGAGAACAGTTAAGAACAATCCACAGACCACCTCCAAAGACCTGCAGCATCATCTTGCTGCAGATGGTGTCTCTGTGCATCGGTCAACAATACAGCGCACACTGCACAAGGAGAAGCTGTGTGGGAGAGTGATGCAAAAGAAGCCGTTTCTGCATGCACGCCACAAACAGAGTCGCCTAAGGTATGCAAAAGCACATTTGGACAAGCCAGTTTCATTTTGGAAGAAGGTCCTGTGGACTGATGAAACAAAGATTGAGTTGTTTGGTCATACAACAAGGCATTATGCATGGCGCCACAAAAATACAGCATTCCAAGAAAAACACTTGCCACCCACTGTCAAATTTGGGGGAGGGTCCATCATGCTTTGGGGCTGTGTGGCCAATGACGGCACCAGGAATCTTGTTAAAGTTGAGGGTCGCATGGATTCCACTCAGTATCAGCAGATTCTTGAGAATAATGTTCAAGAATCAGTATCAAAGTTGAAGTTACGCCGGGGATGGATCTTTCAGCAAGACAATGATCCAAAACACGGCTCCAAATCTACTCAGGCATTCATGCAGAGGAACAATTACAATGTTCTGGAATGGCTATCCCAGTCCCCAGACCTGAATATCATTGAACATCTGTGGGATGTTTTGAAGCGGCCTGTCCATGCTTGGCGATCATCAAACTTAACTGAACTGGAATTGTTTTGTAAAGAGGAATGGTCAAAAATACCTTCATCCAGGATCCAGGAACTCATTAACAGCTACAGGAAGCGACTAGAGGCTGTTATTTTTGCAAAAGGTGGATCTACTAAATATTAATGTCACTTTTCTGTTGAGGTGCCCAAACTTTGGCACCTGTCAAATTTTGAAATAATGCATATTTCACATTTTCAGTTAGTACAATAAACCTCATTTCAATCCTGAAATATTACTGTGTCTATCAGTTATTACATATATCACACTGAAATAGCTGTTGCAAAAACCCAAATTTAAAATAAAAAAAATTAGTAAGATTAAGAGGGGTGCCCAAACATTTTCATATGACTGTATATACCACTGGACTGGTTGTGGTAAAGACTACTTTCTATATATACACCAGCCCCAGAGGCAATCGACTAAAACCCCTGGAAGGACTGCTTATTTTAAACTTTTGAACTCTTTTTGAGGATTCTAGTGGTTTTTGTACTTTTACTTTTTAAGGCTCTGTAAATATTAATTGTATTATTAACTGTTTGTTTGTTTTTCTACAGTCCTGCAGAACTGTCTTTCACTAAGGGGGAATGTGGCACAGCAGGGGTTAATGTGCCACAGTAACATCACAAGGGTTAACTCCCCACACAACACTGGACACTTCACTAGCACCTCTAGGCCAGAAGGGGGAGCACAAGCAGCTCCCTGATATATTCTGGTCTGAGGAGGAAGTAGTTAGTTGACAGTTGACAGTTCAGTTTAGTGCAAGGAGCACTAGGAGGAGGACCTGTAAATGGGAGCAGTGCTGAGCTCCTGACAGGGACCACTGACTACTTTCAGGCCTGAAGCCAGGGTCTGAGGAGAGGAGTACAAGAAACAGAGGAATATATCTGGGAGACTGAGTTATCTCATAACTTGCCCCAGAGGAGTGCAGAGACCAGATACCGGATCCGAATCTGTGACTGAAACACGCAGCACAGAAAACACCAGGATAGTGGAGGTTGAAGATCTACACTGTAATTCAGCGAAGCAACACGGTGGGGTCAGAGACACAGAGAAAAGACTCAAGTTGCCTAGCAAGTGGGTACCTGCGAGGAGAGACAGGGCCAGCAGCCTAGCTAAAGCAGCAGCAGGGCCAGGGCCACACACATAGCGCAGCAGTGGGAAGCTGAGGACCCGGACAGGATGTAAGCAACCCGGCCCCGGTACAGACTCCGTGGACAGCAATCTACTGAATACCATCACCAGTAAAGCCTTGGGAAACTTTAAAACCGTGAGTGTGTGTGATCCTTGTGCTCAAACCCTGCATACCCTCACAAACTCTCATCATCTGTACTACTACCCCTATCCTGCAACATCCATGGCACCATCTATAGACTTTAACTACCACTGCCTCGGGGAACCAGGCTCTACCCGCAGAGAGCCGTTACATCTCCAACTGCCGGAGGTTCTGCAGCGGCGGTGGTCCCCTCACTGACCACAACCCGTGGGTGGCGTCATGACAAACTCCCCTGTAAATCTTACCCACATTACTTGCGGAACCCGGGACATGGTCCAAACCAAGACCGCCGTGATATCCCCAGCAGTATCCCGGTCCGGTGCCGAGTACCCCGTCCCAGTGAGCTCAACAACTTTTTACACTAAACCCCGCACCCTCAGCGAACTATCACATCCACAGACTATACTGTTGCCCTGGAGACCCGCTCTTCCCGTGGAGAGCAAACCATCCTCACTGCTACTCCCATCATCCCCAGAGGCTATAACGGCCGCATCCCACAGGTGGCGTCACGACAAACTCTTATATTCTTGCTTTTATTTTATTTTAATGCATTTTTTTCAATTCTCTTTTTTAACTGATCGTCCAACGAGGGAATCATGGACCGGGTCATGCCACCGTGAAACCCCACAGCCCGATGACGACGAGAGGGCCTGGTTCTGAGTACTCCACAGTCCCCACCCGGGGCGAGTCACTAACAGGTTAGAAAGAAGGTAGTAGATATAAAGTGCAGGAAGAGCAGTGGGATAGAAGATGTATCAATAAACAGGTCAAGGTTAAGTCATACAAAGAGAGGGGATCATATGTGGTGTCAGGATAGTAAATACAGGCATATCAATAAACAAGATATGTAGGGCTACCTGAGAATTCCACCTGATAGGGTCAAAAGGTAATGAATCTTGCCTACAGGAACCTATTAGTGCATGGGTAGAAATCTCTCTGTATGAACAAAATCATTGTTAATGAGTATAGTTATGATTGCTGGAGAATATAAATGTCATAAACTACAAGATTACCATAAAGGTACCTTTACATGCCACCACTGCGCGGTAGCAACTGCCTGGCAATTGGGATATTTGTGCCTGTTGCCATGAAATTGCTACGAAATGGCGGCGTGTAAATAGGGAAATTCCTCCGGGGTCCTGCAGTTGACTCAGATACCTGTTTCTGAGCCGTGCTCAAAAACCCAACGCAACACAAAGGCACAATTGCCATGGTAGTGGCGTCTAAACAAGGAACAGGAATGGAATCTGCGTCGCCTAGTGATTTCACATGGGCGTGCCACAGCGTCATGGATATCACGCCCCATCAGCGATCATTGGTGGGGGCTACTGTGTTACAATTGGCTGTCTCTTCTCAGGGCACCATAATTAAAGAGCTGTCCATTCACACTACACAATTGCAATGGCGTCATGTATTAGCCAGCCTTCCTGCGCAGGTTGTCCAATCATGACGCTATTGCGTTGTCCAATCAGCGTATTAGCGTCACGGAATACACAACTCTGTCACGCCTATGTACTTGCGGCGCGAAAGATGTACGCCCATATTCCTTTTTGGTAGCGGCGTATGAAGCAGCAAAGGTATTCTACAGGAAGTTATCCGCAGAATCTGTCGGAACTTCCGGGGAACAAAGATACCTTCAGTTGACAACGCAATAGCGGCGTGTACATGCGGCATCAGCAATCGGTATCAACCGTCAAAAAACGTGCGTGTGCACGTGTGGTTGATACCTGTTGCTAGGCACAGTGGCGGCGTGTAAAGGTACCTTAATGAATTCAGGAGACCCAGACCCTGGTTGACACTGAAAATCGTATATAGATTCCTGTTGTATCTATAGAAGGTGGAAATCTATTACTTAAAGGGAACCTGACCCTTCCAAATCATCCCCAACCCTATGAATACCTGTCCCTGCACCCTCAGACATCCATTCTAGCGGTCCTTTTGTGTAAAAAATGAGTGAGACAACATTGCCAAAAAGACCTTTATCCACTTACAAATCTGTGACTTCTTCTCCTTGAATAAGTCTCACAGGGCGTTCCCTGTGACACTCTAAGCTCATCTGAGCAGCTCATTATCATGCCCCGATGGGCGTGATAAATAATCCTTCTCCTCCTCGCCCTGCTGTATGGGCGTAATAGCCGATGTGATGCTATTTGCGTCACATCCGGTCATTGTGACGTCTGTACACCCTTTAGGTGTACCGCCGACCTCACCATGTGCATTGCACATGCGCGGCTTTTGCTTTACACCTAAAAGGTGTACAGACCTCACCATGACCGGATGTGACGCAAATAGCGTCACATCGGCTATTACACCCATACAGCAGGGCGAGGATGAGAAGGATTATTTATCACGCCCATCGGGGCGTGATAATGAGCGGCTCAGGCGGGCTTAGAGTGTCACAGGGAACGCCCAGTGAGACTTATTCAAGGAGAAGAAGTCGCAGATTTGTAAGTGGATTAAGGTCTTTTTGGCAATGTTACCCCACAAATTTTTTTACACAAAAGGACCGCTAGAAAGGATGTTTCAGGGTGCAAGGACAGGTATTCATAGGGTTGGGGGTGATTTGGAGGGGTCAGATTCCCTTTAAAGAGGCATATGTTATAATAACTACGGTAAGTGATGAAACCATAGATTATCGTATATACTCGCTTATAAGCCGAGTTTTTCAGCCCAAAAATTGGGCTGAAAAGTCCCCCCCTCGGCTTATACGCAAATCACTGTATACTGTATACACTACAGGCCCCCCCACCTTGTGCACAATTCTGTAAAGGAAGAGATTAGTATACTTATCACTGTCCCGCTGCCGCTGTCCCACCGCCGCCATCGCGCTCCTCCGTCTTCTTCCGGTTTCCTCCTCGGTCGCGCAGACAATGATGTCATTGCCTGCGCCGACCAGAGGAAGCCGGAAGAAGACGGATGAAGACGGAGGAGCGCGATGACGGTGGCGGGACAGCGGCAGCGGGACAGTGATAAGTATACTAATCTCTTCCTTTACAGGATTGTGCACAAGGCGGGGGGGGGCCTGTATACTGATGGGGGGGCTGTATACTACCTCTGGGGCTGCTGTATACTACCACTGGGGCTGTATATACCTCTGGGGCTGCTGTATACTGATGGGGGGGCTGTAAACTACCTCTGGGGCTGCTGCATACTACCACTGGGGCTGTATATACCACTGGGGCTGCTGTATACTACCACTGGGACTGTATATACCTCTGGGGCTGCTGTATACTACCACAGGTGCTGTATATACAACTGGGGCTGCTGTATACTACCACTGGGGCTGTATATACCACTGGGGCTGCTGTATACTACCACTGGGGCTGTATATACCACTGGGGCTGCTGTATACTACCACTGGGGCTGTATATACCACTGGGGCTGCTGTATACTACCACTGGGGCTGTATATACCTCTGGTGCTGCTGTATACTGATGGGGGGGCTGTATACTACCTCTGAGGCTGCTGTATACTACCACTGGGGCTGTATATACCTCTGGGGCTGCTGTATACTACCACTGGGGCTGTATATACCACTGGGGCTGCTGTATACTACCACTGAGGCTGTATATACCTCTGGGGCTGCAGTATACTACCACGGGGGCTGTATATACAACTGGGGCTGCTGTATACTACCACTGGGGCTGTATATACCTCTGGGGCTGCTGTATACTACCACTGGGGCTGTATATACCACTGGGGCTGCTGTATACTACCACTGGGGCTGTATATACCACTGGGGCTGCTGTATACTACCACTGGGGCTGTATATACCACTGGGGCTGCTGTATACTGATGCGGGGGCTGTATACTACCTCTGGGGCTGCTGTATACTACCACTGGGGCTGTATATACCACTGGGGCTGCTGTATACTACCACTGGGGCTGTATATACCACTGGGGCTGCTGTATACTACCACTGGGGCTGTATATACCTCTGGGGCTGCTGTATACTACCACTGGGGCTGTATATATCTCTGGGGCTGCTGTATACTACCACTGGGGCTGTATATACCACTGGGGCTGCTGTATACTACCACTGGGGCTGCTGTATACACCTCTGGGGCTGCTGTATACTACCACTGGGTCTGCTGTATATACCTCTGGGGCTGCTGTATACTAACTACTGGGGCTGCTGCTGTATATACCACTGGGGCTGCTGCTGTATACTACCACTGGGGCTGCTGTATATACCTCTGGGGCTGCTGTATACTAACTACTGGGGCTGCTGCTTTATATACCACTGGGGCTGCTGCTGTATATACCACTGGGGCTGCTGCTGTATACTACCACTGGGGCTGCTGTATATACCTCTGGGGCTGCTGTATACCACACTGCTGGGGGCTGTATACCTGTGCTGGGGTCCACCCTCAGCTTATACACGAGTCAATAGGTTTTCCCAGGTTTTGGGGGCAAAAGTAGGGGGGTCGGCTTATACACGGGTCGGCTTATACACGAGTATATATGGTAATACCTTACTGGCTGCTGTATATGTGTGAACGGCCAGGAATTGCATGTGAGTGGACCGAGTCCTGTGAGAAACATGATCTCAGGTGATAAAGAGTTAATTAGACAGTAAAACTGCTGGAGAAAGTAAGAGCAGGAGTAGAGATTGAAAACGTTGCATTACCTTATGTGATAATGGTGTCCTGTGCGGGCCGTGGTGAGTACAATGTGAGGAGGGCAGAAGCTCCTGTAAATGATGTGAGGTTGGACTCGCGGTGACACAGTTCCTGTCTACAATGGTGGAATGCAAGCCAGGATTGCTGAATCGCAACCCAGAAGTGCGCATTTGCACGGTAAAAGCCAGAAACTGAATAATGCTGCGGGCGCCTAGAGGGAGAGGGGAAAGTGTCTCAGTACATACAATACCTAATGAATGATTAATCTGGGAGTAAGTGATCATGAAATACAGTGATTGTTCAGTTCTCTAGAAAGTAAGGGGAAAATATACCGTGTTTCCCCGAAAGTAAGACAGGGTCTTACATTCTTTTTGTGGCCAAAATTGGCCCCCTGTCTTACTTTCGGGGGGGGACCTTACATTGGAGGCCCCACCATCCATCCACACACTGCAGCCATCCATCCACACATTCCCACACATACAGACACAAGCATACACATATATACACACCATACACACCACACACACAGTAACACACACACATAGCACCACTTCTTACCGGGTCCGGTGTGGGGTCCTCGATGGTCCTGTGCCGTCCTCTGTGCTCCGGTCCGGTCCCCGAGATGATCCCTGCCGTCCGCCGTGTTCCAGTGCCGTTTTACACCGGTATTGCCGGTCCTAGCTCCATGGTCCCTGCTCTTCCGGAGTTCAGGCCGCAGCTCCGCCCAGGTCATAGTGTGGGCCAATCAGCATAGCGGCGCTCAGAAGCCCGATGACGCTTGCTTCTGAGCGCCGCTATGCTGATTGGCCCACACTATGACCTGGGCGGAGCTGCGGCCTGAACTCCGGAAGAGCAGGGATCATGGAGCCTAGGACCGGCAATACCAGTGCAAAACGGCACCGGAACACGGCGGACGGCAGCGGATCATCTCGGGGACCGGACCGGAGCACAGAGGACGGCACAGGACCATCGGGGACCCCACACCGGACCCGGTAAGAATCGGGGCTATGTGTGTGTGTGTGACTGTGTGTGTGGTATGTATATATGTGTATGCTTGTGTCTGTATGTGTGTATGTATGTACGGTATGTATGTACACCCCCCCCCCCGTGTTTCCCCGATAGTAAGACCCCCCCTACCCCCCACCCTGTCTTACTTTCGGGGGGATCTTACTATCGAGGAAACACGGTATTAGTATTAAAAGTAGCATTACTATCTATTATATAATAATAATAATAATAAATCTTTATTTATATAGCACCAACATATTCCGCAGCGCTTTACAATACAGTGATTAATAATCGAAAAAGACACAATATAATACAGTAAGTAATTCCAGTAGAGAAAGAATACAGTACAATAATGGGAAACAATACAATAATACAATATATAAGGCAAAAATAAAGGTGACCCTGCTCAAAAGAGCTTACAATCTACACTGTGCGCAGAATTATTAGACAAGTTGTATTTTAGAGGAGAATTTTTATTATTGATCAAAAACTGTATTTTCAATCAACCAAAAAGACTCATAAATATCTAAGCTTAATATTTTTGGAAGTTGGAGTGGGTTTTTATTAGATTTGGCTATCTTCGGAGGATATCTATTTGTGCAGGTAACTATTACTGTGCAGAATTATTAGGCAACTTAATAAAAACGAAATATATATCCCATCTCACTTGTTTATTTTCACCAGGTAAACCAATATAACTGCACAAAATTTAGAAATAAACATTTCTGACATGCAAAAACAAAACAGAAAAAATTAGTGACCAATATAGCCACCTTTCTTTATGATGACACTCAACAGCCTTCCATCCATAGATTCTGTCAGTTGCTTGATCTGTTTACGATCAACATTGCGTGCAGCAGCCACCACAGCCTCCCAGACACTGTTCCGAGAGGTGTACTGTTTCCCCTCCCCGTAGATCTCACATTTTAGGAGGGACCACAGGTTCTCTATGGGGTTCAGATCAGGTGAACAAGGGGGCCATGTCATTATTTTTTCTTTTTTTAGACCTTTACTGGACAGCCACGCTATGGAGTAGTTGGATGCATGTGATGGAGCATTGTCCTGCATGAAAATCATGTTTTTCTTGAATGATACCGACTTCTTCCTGTACCACTGCTTGAAGAAGTTATCTTCCAGAAACTGGCAGTACGTCCGGGAGTTGAGCTTCACTCCATCCTCAACCCGAAAAGGTCCCACAAGTTCATCCTTGATGATACCAGCCCATACCAGTACCCCACCTCCACCTTGCTGGTGTCTGAGTAAGAGTGGAGCTTTCTGACCTTTACTAATCCAGCCTCTGGACCATCCATCTGGCCCATCAAGACTCACTCTCATTTCATCAGTCCATAAAACCTTTGAAAAATCAGTCTTAAGATATTTCTTGGCCCAGTCTTGACGTTTTATCTTATGTTTCTTGTTCAAACGTGGTCGTGGCCTCTCTTACCTTGGCCATGTCCCTGAGTATCGCATACCTTGTGCTTTTTGATACTCCAGTAACGTTGCAGCTCTAAAATGTTAGTATAGAGATTTCCATATAAGACAGAACACCCATTAGGTAACTGAGTGTTTTGTCAAGCTACTCAGATTAGTTTCAAACAAAGAAAAAGAGTAAAGGCTTATAATTCTATTAAAGGTGATTTTATTAAACTGGCTTGGAGGGCAAGGTGAGGGTAGTGGGTAGTGCCCCGTCACAAATGGTATAGTGGTACAATTGAGTCCCTAAGGACTGTACATCTATACAATATTTGTATATGGTTTCTCACAATTCAACAGAATTTCTTGTGCTGCCAAATATGTGCTCCGTCTAAGAGAGGCCCCATACAGATTCTACAACATGCCAGTAAAGAACATTCTTGCTTTCTAGTACTGAGAGCTGTTTACCCTCATCACAGTTTGTCATACAATAATCAGAGTATATAATACATAAATCTCTAATTTGCCTAACATAACCATATGTCAGCTGATGACGAAGTTAACACAAAGCAATTGCCATAAATGCCACAAATGTCATAAAGCACAGGTTGAAAAGCAAACCATATAATTACCACTGAGACCACTGGTGGGGGGCACCTGGGGCAGGGGAAAGTTGGGGCTGCGGACCCCGACGACATTTCGTGGCCTAGGTGCCACCTATGGCCACTTCATCAGGGGAGGTGTGCTAGAAAGCAAGAATGTTCTTTCAATCTGTTGAATGTAAGAAACCATATAGATATATTGTATAGATGTATAGTCCTTAGGGCTCAATTGTCCCACTGTACCATTTGTCATGGGGCACTACCCACTGCCCTCACCTTGCCCTCCAAGCCAGCTTAATAAAATCACCTTTAATAGAATTATAAGCCTTTACTCTTTTTCTTTGTTTAAAGCTCTGAAATATTGCAAAACTGGTGGCAAATGGCATCTTGGCAGCTTCACGCTTTATTTTCCTCAATTCATGGGCAGTTATTATGCGCCTTTTTTGCCCAACACACTTCTTGACTGTTGGCTATTTGCCATGAAACGCTTGATTGTTCGGTGATCACGCTTCAAAAGTTTGGCAATTTCAAGACTGATGCATCCCTCTGCAAAACATCTCACAATTTTGGACTTTTCAGAGCCCGTCAAATCTCTCTTCTGACCCATTTTTCCAAAGGAAAGGAAGTTGCCTAATAATTAAGCACACCTTATATAGGGTGTTGATGTCATGAGACCACACCCCTCCTCATTACAGAGATGCACATCACCTGATTTACTTAATTGGTAGTTGGCTCTCAAGCCTATACAGCTTGAAGTAGGACAACATGTATAAAAAGTATCATGTGATCAAAATACTAATTTGCCTAATAATTCTGCGCAACGTGTACAACGCGATAGGGGTTACACAAAATACAGGAGCTTATTACACTGATGGCCCAGGCATCTTGAGGAAATGGCTGATAGAAATAAAGTTACATGAATGGTCACCAGACAATTTGTGTAGAGCTTTTGGGTTTGGTGGAGTTTGAAGAAGAATTATGTCGAGATAGATAGTGAATGGGCTATGTACATTACAAAGGAATTTTGCTAGGCCGCCTTGAAAAGATGTGTTTTTAGGGAGTGTCTGAAGTCAAGCAAGTTGTGGATGGTCTTGATTTCTTGGAGTAGAACATTCCAGAGAATTGGTGCAGCTCGGGAGAAGTCTTGGAGCCGGGAGTGGGAGGATAGGATTAGTGTGGATGTTAGTCGAAGGTCATTTGTAGAATGTAGAGAATGGATGGGGTGATAGACAGAGATGAGGGAGGAGATGTAGGGGGGTGCTACATTGTGAAGAGATTTGTGAGTGACAGCAAGCAATTTGACTGGCACAGTGTGGAGGCATCTGAGTAACGATTGGCCAAGTAGGTGATCCTGGCTGCTAATAATGGATCGACTGGATAGGGGAAAGTTTAGAGAGGGGGAGGCCAATCAATAGAGAATTGTAGTAATCAAGGCGGGAGTGGATTAGGGCCACAGTAAGGGTTTTAGTTGTTTCCATGGTGAGAAAGGGGTGGACTCTAGAGATGTTCTACAGGTGTAAGTGACAAGAGCAGACGAGAGATTGTACATGGAAGGAGAAGGAGAGATTGGAGTCAAACATAACACCCAGACAGCGAGCCTGCTGCCTAGCTGTTATTGTCGTGCCGCACACAGAGAGATGTCAGATTTAGGGAGGTTAGTGGAGGGCGGGAGCAAAAGAAGTTCCGTTTTGGAAAGGTTAAGTTTTAAATACAGAGTAGATATGGTGTTGGAAACTGCAGCTAGACAGTCATTGGTGTTCTTTAAAACCGCAGGGGTAAGGTCAGGGGCTGAAGTGTATAATTGTGTGTCGTCAGCATAGAGATGGTAGTGAAAGCCAAATCTGCTGATGGTCTGTCCAATCAGGGCCGTGTAGAGAGAGAAGAGAAGAGGTCCAATGACTGAACCATGAGGGACCCAATAGTGAGAGAAAGAGGGGAGGAAGTGGAGCCAGCAAATGATACACTGAAAGAGCGGTCAGAAGGGTAGGAAGAGAAGCAAGAGAGAGCAGTGTCCTTTATACCAATGGAGTGCAGCATAAAGAGTAGGAAATGGTGGTCAACAGTGTCAAAAGCTGCAGAGAGATCAAGGAGAATAAGCAGCTAGTGGTCACCATTACGTTTTGCTGTCAGTAGGTCATTGGTCACTTTGATGAGGGCAGTTTCTGTAGAGTGAAGGGGGCGGAACCCAGGCTGTAATGGATCTAGAAGAAAGTGAATGGAGAGGTAATGGGTGAGGCGGGACTAGACCAGGCGCTCCAGGAGTTTAGAGATGAAGGTGAGATTGGAGACTGGTCTGTAATTATTTGTGCAGGATGGGTCAAGAGAAGTTTTCTTTAATAATGGAGTAAAGATAGAATGTTTGAAGGAGGGGAAGATGCCAGAAGAGAGGGAGAGGTTGTAGATTTTGGTTAGGTGAGTGGTGACGACCGGATAGAGAGACTGGAGTAGGTGTGAAGGAATGTGGTCAGTGGTGCATGTGGTGGGACGAGAGGAAGAGAGGAGCCTGGCAACTTCTTATTCTGTAACTGGGTCAAATGTGGAGAGTGAGCCGGAGGAGATGTGGGGAAGAATGGGAGTGGCAGCGCTTGGAGGCTGGGCTTTTATGTATAATGATAGATTATAACCTTAGTGAAATAAAACATGCATATCCCCCTAAAATGCTGGATACAAGAAAACATGGCATATAAATTATCATGGAAAACTAAGAGGATTGTAATAAAGTATGACAAATAGGAGCATATGAAAGCAGAAAATAACATCATATATAGAGCTGGAAAGAGAAACAACACCAAACATTGCCACTTAACCTTGCTATTCTCCTGGTTACCACTATAAACTTGTTATCCTCCAGTCATTTTTGACCGGACCTGATAAAGTCTTGATTTTTAGCTAATTTAAGTGTTTTCATTGAATAATTTTTGCAGTATTATATTGTATGTGAACCTGGTTGTTTATAAACAAATGAAAAATGGAAAGAAAAACTTACTTTTTATTTTTTTTGTGTCAAAACATTTAACATGGCTTTATTGGAATATTTATGCATATTGTCATATTTGCACATACAAAAATAATTATTCATCCAACTGTAAACTATAACTAATAACAATAAACTAAATGTAATTATATTATTTTCCAACAAAAAAAAATAACTAAAAAAATTACCAGTTCAGTTTTGTTTATGTAAAATGATAAATAAGTCACACGGAGCAAAATTTCCGGTTTGCAATTGTCACAGGTATAATTGACACGTCTTTTGCATAAATATTTTTCACATCTGTAACATATCACATTTGATTTGTGATTGCTTGATCTTGGACAGAAGTCGCATTGTTTCCGTTTTAGGCTGGTTGCAGGTGGCGTCTGTGGGTATTGTAGCAGTGCTGGTGTAAGCTATTGGTTCACTTTCTTTGTCTTGCTGTTGGATCCTGTGGACAATGGCTGCCGCTCCATCAGCTCTGGGTGTTACCTTTCGTTCTTCAATACATGGGTTAACCAGTGATTTTCCCAACTCCTCTATAAAAAGTCTTCTCTTATATAGTTTGTTTTTGTTCCAATTTGGGTCTATTTCCTTCCATAGCACGAATGCAGAACTGAATTGAACTATTTTATAGGAACAGCAGGGTAAAAATATTTGGCACATAACTATACTGGAAAGTACGGTAATCCATCAGCAGTATTGTAATGAGAAAATGTATGTATGTGTAAATCTGCATGGACCAAAAGGACCTAAATAAATTGATAAACAGTAGTAGATGTAATATATAGTCCAAAATGAGATTATAGCTCCTTTATTTTACTCATAAAATGGCTGGAGATCACTATAAAAAGCTATCGGTCATTTTTGACCGAAGAGTACAAGAGTATAAAAAATTGTGGAGCAAAAAGTAAACATAAAAAAATATATATAAAAATACGCATAGTAAGAACCCTCAAATGAGGAAAAGTCAATCAACCACAAGTTTCAGAACCGCATCTTGAATATTTTAAAAAATATTAAAGTTCAAAATCGGTTGTTTTTGACCAAAGACAACAGCAGGTAATAAACATGATTATCAACTAAAATACTAAATTCATAATACTGACAGGACAGATACGCCAACAACTCTGTGAGTGAAAGAATCAGACCATCACTTCGTACTCCCTACTAAGTCCCATTAGTTCAAGAGTTTGAAGGTGATTGATCCAATAGGATTTCCTTAATTTTAATTAGTGAATTCTATCGCCATCCCGTTGGTTAATGGGGACTTGTTCTATCACCTGAAACTTTAACTGTGAAATTGAATGGCAATGGTTGATAAATTTGAACGAAATAGGGAGAAGTGTCTGGGAACAACGAATAGTAGACTTGTGTTTGCTTTTACAATCTTGGATACGCTGGGTAGTCTTCCCGACGTATCCGAGACCACATGGCCATTTGATCAAATAAATAACGTGTAAAGTCACACATGTAAAAACTCTTGATACGGACAATTTTTCTGGATTGTGTGTGGGTAAAGTTGCTACTCTTGGAGACATGGGAGCATTATAAGCATCCAAGGCAGGGGTAAGTGCCCTGGCGCGGAGTGGAGAGAAAACTGCTGTTTAGGTACAGTAGTGGATGAGCCTATATCAGCCCTAATAAATTGATCCCTCAGCTTTTTGGCTGTTTTGTGGCAGAATAATGGTATGCTACGAAATTCCTGAATTTTTGGATATAACTGGCCAAGAATGGGCAAATGTTTGCTAATGCTATTGCTGATTAGGGTACTGTAGAGGTGATATGTTGTCACACAGGCAACTTGTGGTGATGGTTTGGCTCACGTTCAGGCTATTGGTCTAACAATTGCTCTTAACATTGGGTAGCCCAGTGCCATGAATTTAAGTGACGTCTTGTTATGTCTGATTTGACATGTAGTTGGTTCGGACACTATGCAAGCGGCCCTGGCATGTTGGGAATAGGGTAGAGCGTATTTAATATGTCGTGGATGGCAGCTCGAATACTGCAGTATACTGTTTTTGTCAGTAGGTTCAATGTAAAGGTCAGTAGATATTCTCCCTCTTATATCCAGAATGACCATTGCATTGTACTAGGAAATTAATTTAGTGTAATACGTGTTGTCCTTATAGGAGCGCTGGAGCACAAATGGGGTCTGATTCTCTAAGATTAAAAGGCTTTATTTGACAACCACAACATGTTTCAATGATGGTATGTCGTCTTCTTCAGGTAGATTATTGAGGAGACACGGGAGCGGATCAGGACGGTGAAACAAAGGGGAGCTGAAGAGCGTACACTCTGGTTGTGCAGAGACAGCACAACCAGATTAGGTGCATCTATATACCCCCACCCTAGTGTGCAAAATATCCATCAGGTTTTTTCCAGGGAGCGCTTGCTCTGTTTTCTCTTTTTCTATTACATAGGAAATTAATTTGTCTCTTGTATTAGTGTAAAGTAAATGACAGGTTATGGATAAACCGGTCAAATTCAGTCAGTTCCAACTCAGTCCTCCATCAGATAGGAAGACATCGTCGATGTACCTGTTCAATAATGCTACTGTCTGCTTATACATTGGATATCTTGTGACAAAGTCTTTGGCTAAGTTCACATTTAAGGGGCATTGCGTTTGCGCTTCTATGCATTTTTGCAGTGCAAAAAGGCATAAGAATCCAAACAAAAACATCCAAAAATGCATCCATTGATTTCAATGGAAAACCCAACGAAAACACAAGAAAAAACGCATGTCATTTTAAGAAAACGCATGTGTTTTGCACACGCAGCTTAAAACATTGCAGGACACGTTTTGCGTTTTCTGAAAATGACATGCATTTTCACTTCCGTATACATTGGGTTTTCCATTTAAATCAATGGGTGCGTTTTTGGATGCATTTGCAATGCGTTTTTTACACGCATGCTGCCAAAAATGTATTGTAAGCCAAACGGAATAGAAATGCAGATGTGAAAAGGCCCTTCCTCAAACTTGGCCATGAAAATATTAGCGTAGCGGGTGCTACGTTAGAACCCATAGCAGTCCGCTACGCTGTAGGTAGCATTGGTCCTGGAAGAGGAAGAAATTGTGGTGTAACAGAATAGTTAGTAAGTCTATACAAAATCAATTTTGTTTTGGGGGAAGTCAGTATGTGTGCAGAAACCAATCAATTGACTTAAGACCCCTGATATTGTCAATGTTGGTATACAATGAGTTAACGTCCATTGCAACCAACAGTGAATCCTCAGGGATTTCACCAAGTTCCTGTAATATTGAAAGAAAATAGCCAGTGTCTTTCAGGAAAGAAGGGATCAAGGAGAATAACGGTGAGAGAATTTTGTCCAATGTGATGACCAGTGGTGACAATATTGAGTCGGTAGATGCAACTATTAGTCTACTAGGTGGATGGGTGAGACTCTTTTGAACTTTAGGTAATACAGTATATAGAAGACAGGAGTTATTGGGTGGTAATTAATCAAGTATTCTGATAATTTCATATCAATAGTCCCCTGTCTGACATGGTGAGATGCCTTTTCTGTAATCACACGTTTGAAATCACTTGTGGTCTGTAATTGCTGGAATCAGATAATAGTTTTTCAATTTCTGATATGTAGAAAGAACGGTCCAAGACCACAGTGGAGCCCCTCTTGTTAGCTGGTTTAATAATAATTGATCTATTATCTTTTAGATTATTTAATGCCTGACTTTCTTCTATGGATAAATTATTATTCAAATGAAAATCATCATTATTGATTTTATTGGTGATTTCTTGTATGTCATTTTCCACCAGTCTAATAAAGGTCTCCACGGGGTTTTCTTGTTCTTGTCTTCTTGCTGGCATAAAAGAACTTGATGTTTTGATCTGCAACCCATGTAAAGAAAGGGGCACATCCAATGACTCTGATGACTCTGAACTGGAATAGAACGACTGACTCTCACTGTTCTGAAGAACCTAGCAAGTTCTTGTTAAGCATTGTTGTACCTTGGTGTGGGACAAAATGTGAGGCCCTTTTGGAGGACCCTACACTCTGTGAGAGAGTATGTATGAGGAAATGTTATAGACCAAGTTGGTCTTACCTGTAACCGAGTTGTCATCTGGTGTTGTTGAGGTGGAACCGGGTAAGTTGGTAGAGGTGTTAATGGTAGGGGTATTGCGCTTCTTCCCCAACCTCATTTTCTGTATGGTCAGCGTTGGCGTAAAAAACAAGGAAGGTATAGTCTGCCATAGTTGCTTTCTCCACTGCGGGTGGAAGCGTACCCGTATCTCGAATTGAATGATTCTTCTTTGTGCCATTGACAGATCTGGCCACGAGAATAGTCCTCTTGATCCCTTGAGAATTTTGATCGTTTCCGGATCTGTAGATTTTTGCTTAACTCATTGATAATGGTATTGGTTTTTGTATTGAGGCTGTTGAAAATCTGCTTCTGACAACATGTGTGAAAGTTGTTCCTCTATTTCCTTGATCTTGTTAGGAAAAGTAGTGAGTACCTCCTGTATGTGTACTATTATTATGGTAATTATGTCCATGGAGCACTTGTTGATGATCCTTTCAAACTTTTCAATAACCTCTGTGTTTTCTGCAAACAAAGTAGGTCTCAATGATACTTTAAGACCACATGGTATTCGTTTGGCTTTATGGTACTCTGCCAGAGTAGCCAAATGTAACTCTAGGGACCCTCTGACCCCTGAAGAAGCCCCCAGTATAGGGGGGCGACACGCGTTGGGTGAGGGTCCTTTGGTCCTGACTGGCTGCAAACATATACATGCATTACCTGATGTATGATGACTAGCCTGCCTGTCTTCTAAGATGTATACGAATTTGTAGGGGGTTTACCCACCTGTCTAATCCAGATACAGGACTGTCTATCAGTGCTATTGATTATATGTCTGCCCTGGAAATAGATTTGATTTTTTTGTGATTCCACTGATCATTATGTCATTTAGTGCATCCTGTTCATTGCAGCCAGTCTTGATGTTAGCAGCTTGTCTGCTATTTTAATTGTTTTTAAATGTTTGTCATTGCACATGTGTGTACTTGTTTTTTCTATGGATAATAAAATTATTGAGATATATTAATTGGCTTGATCCCGGTCCATTCTACATGCTATCTTTTCCTTCCCTTTGCAAAATAGGAACTATATGGTTATATTGCCCTTAGTCTTCTGGCAGGGTGAACAAAATCGTACAATGTTCCAATTAGAGAATTATTTTTTAACCCTTTTTCAGATCCACACTACAAAGCTACAATTTCAGTAAATAGATTTGAGAATATTCGGAGAAGCCATCCTGTGAGGTTGGAAACAGATAAATTAGCCCCAATTAGCTACATCTGGAATCTTTTCATCAAAAACTGTACAAAGCTTTATCATTCTAATGACAATGTGATAGTGGATGAGCAGTCATTTTTTATAATATCCTTGATGTGTCAGCCCTCAATAGCTATGTTGTTTATAGTGAAACTCATCCAGAATTCCATGCCAACAGGAAGCACAAGAGACGTCTATTCTTGACGGAACTTTTGATGCCTACCATGATGGAGCGAAGCAACACAAAATGCTTGCCAAGGTAAATTACGGAAGCTATGATCCGATGTGGTATACATTTTCAGGAACATCCAGAGCAAAGAGAAAAAAAAAGAAAGCGTTGTTATATTTGTCCAGCAAAGAAGGAAAGGAAATCTGAGCGTTTCTGTACTACTTGTTGACAAAATGTCTACAAGGAACATTCTTCCGAAAAAATTATATCTAAAAATTGTTGGGGTATTCAGTAAAGTTAAAAAGAAAAGTTTTTGAAAAGAAATATTCCTGCACCAACTTTTACATAAACTTTTAAAAAAAAAAATAGTTATATATATAAAGAATCATATAGAATGCATATATTGGGCGTTTTAAGCTGGTGTAATTACTTTTTTTTGTTTTATGCACATAATTATAATGTTTTGAAAAGTTTAAATCTTAAATAAACTTTGAAAAGTATTTCTATTTGAGTTACTCCATGTTATTTGCACTCAGGTCTAAAAGGCCCCAGGTATGTGAAAGTGTAGATTTCTATGGTTGCACATTCTAGGGTTAACTCATAGATTTCCACATTCTTCTATAGATACAAAAAGAATCTATATACCATTCGAAGTGTCACCCAGGGTCTGGGTCTCGTGAATCCCTTATGGTAATCGTGTAGCTTATGATATTTATGTTTTCTGGCATCTGTAACTTTACTCATTAACAATGATTTTGCTCAAACAGAGGGATATCTACCTATGCCTTAATAGGTTCCTGTAGGCACTATTCATTACGTTTTAACCCCATCAGGTGGAATTCTCAGGTATCCCTACATATCTTGTTGATTGATATGCCTGTATTTACTATCCTAACACTACATGTAACGTCCTGCACTTTATACCTACTAACTTTTTTCTAACCTGTTAGTCTTTTTACATTTTCCTTATCTATTTTTGTATTCTCTCTTCTACATTTCTTTCTTTCTACTGTACTACCTACCTATCCAGTGGCCATATAATTTAATAACCTCTCTTAGGTTTCCCGATTATCCATTGTCTCGCAGATTTACCATTTTGCAGACTCGCTCAAATTTACTCAGCGCCACTGACCACGACTGCATAGGTACTTATCACTAATATACCTCTGTATACTATATTTGAAGTGAATTAACCTATCATTGGTCTGTATAATTCTTTTGGTCTATGTTTTCATGCCATTTTTATTATCTCATTTATGTCATGTTAGTCTATTTTGGTGTATGCTGATCAATATATCGAATGTGCCATGCATTGTACAGTTTGTTTTCACTTTTGTACTTTATTTGTTTATCATATTGATAATAGTTCTATATATGTTTACCACAGGTTTTGACAAAGACTCGATGTGTGAATCGAAAAGTTAAACATATGTGAAGAAAAGGTATCTTTGATCCCATTTTGAGTGATTAATAAACTGACTATTCAAAACAATCTCGCTTTTTTCCTTGTATTTATACGTGTGCCAACGTACTAATCAAATATTAAAAACAAAAACAAACCTGACAGGTTCCCTTTCAGGGTCCTGGCCAATTTTAATTGCCATAATGTACTCATTCCAAAAAACATGTAAGGCCCCTTTTACACTAGCGTTTCTGTCCAGATCCGGACAGAAAACCGCATCTGCCGCATTTGCTGCCTAACGGCAGCAGTTGCAGCACACTTGTAGCAAGCCCCATGCATTGTCTTTTTTGCGGGTTTTTTTTTCGCGGCCACAGCTGCTGCAAGTGCCAGATCACGGCAATACCGCACTTCCCGCAAGCCCCATAGACAATGCATTGGGCTTGCCACAAGTGTGCCGCAAGTACAGCCGTTAGGCGGCAGATGTGGTTTTCTGTCCGTATCTGCCGGATCCAGACAAACGCTAGTGTGAAAAGCCCCTAAATCTATACAAATTACATTTATACATTATATAATATTCCAATTTTAATAGCATTCTGTTAATACAGTACATAATATACCAAATAAAATATTTCTTAAAGGCAACCTTTCAGTTGATACATGTTGCCCGAGTCACAGTCAAACATTCATGGCTTTAATCATACAGCCAGACATCAAGTTCCCTTTAAAAATAAATTCTATTTTCTAAAAATTGCTTTTTAAGGCAGACTATCAACAAGTATATATTTCAAAGGATTTATATCTTTTAGCTGCATCACTGTAAAAACAATTCCCTCCTGATCAAGGATTTCTAATAGTATCAGGCAGAGCTGAGCTAAAAAGCTATAAATCAGCTCCCATGTGTATAATCACGCTCAGTGCCTCTGTCATAATGTTACACTATCACAGTCAAGAAGAGAAATTGCAGTAAAGAAATCCCACAGCAGAACAATTTGTGTGTCTTGCATTCTTCAAAACTTCTAAAAGAATAGATGAATAATAAGGCTGCGGCACTGTTTGATGTGACTGTTAGACTTATTGCAATTTGTATAAATATTAACCATTCTACGGAGATGGCACATACATAATATCTTCAGGGGGTCTGTCCATATAGCTTGGCTGCTATAGTATTACTGAGGTCAAGAAAGTAATTGTGAAGAATAGAGATGTTTCTTTCAGGAATATCTTTGTCATTTGCTAATTTGACTATATCTGATTTTTCACGGTCCAGCACATAATTAAAGCTCAATAGTTAGATGTCCTATCATCAATTAAATACATGATGCAGCAAACAAGAATAAACAAGAGATGCATTTCATGTACAGAAACAGCATAATACTTCACATTAAAGTGATCATTAAGATTCAGCATCAATCTATTTTATTCTAATAGCAGTTATTAAACGGTAACTCATGTTGGCAGGAGCAGATTTATACCCACTAGGCATAACTTCTCATATTTACAAGGCAATTCAAAGACCAGCTGATATTTCTACCTAGATTTCCTAAATGTAGATTGTTCTTATAGCCTCCCTCACTCAGTTGTTTTGTGCTTTAATAATACTATCCGTGTATGGCTTTCCTTTTTATTAAAGGAATTAATGGTTTGCAAATGATTTTACTAGATATAACTGATTACATAAATGTGCCTAACAGTCCCTAAGCAGAGTAAGGCCAGGATTTGATAAGCAAATGAAAGTTATCCGATTATCATCTCTATCATCATCTGTGAGCCATCCATGTGCCCTATCGGACTGCTCTGCCGGGTAACCGGGTAAAAGTGATGGGAGGCCCTCAGGTCTAGAGGCCCTGCCCACCTAGCCCCGCCTCTCACTACCCCCTACTCTACATCCCTGACTGTGCTGCTGTGCAGAGATCTCCTCCGGGTAGAGCGAGCACTGTGATTTCCTCCCCCCTCCCATGTGACGTCTTTTTCTTCCAGTTCCTGCTCCTCATGGAGGGAGCAGAGCCAGAGAGGGAAGCCTTCAGTGACACTGAGAAGCAGGATCACAGCCATGGCTGCACATTGCCAGCCCAGCAAGAGCACAGGCTGAGACACTGCAGCTTGAAAGAGAGGGCAGACAGGTCTTTCTGCAGGGGACACAGACTCCACAGCCCCCACACTCCTGTGAGTAAACTATCATTGTCTCCTGAGTTGATCTGCACCTGTCCTGTTAAACAATAATCTGGGGCCTGAACTGTGATGAGGAGCTGCTCTGACTCACTACTTAGCTTTTATATCACTGCAGTCCTCTATTTCCTGTATCTCTGCACACAGGAAATAGAGCAGCTGCAGGCAGCTCACACTACATGAAAGGAGAGGTCTGAGAGATCACTGGCTGCAGCCTTAAGGTTAGAAGGGAGACAGCTCTTAGTGGACCCTGAGGGTCCCCCTGGTGTGGGTGCAGTGCTCAGGGTCCCCCCAGTGTAAGTGCAGTGCTCAGGGGCCCCCCAGTGTGGGAGCAGCACTCAGGGGCTCCTCTGGTGTGGGTGCAGCGCTCAGGGCCCCCCCAGTGTAAGTGCAGCGCTCAGGGGCCCCCCAGTGTGGGAGCAGCACTCAGGGGCCCCCCCAGTGTAAGTGCAGCACTCAGGGGCCCCCAGTGTGGAGGCAGCACTCAGGGGCCCCCCAGAGTGGGAGCAGCGCTCAGGGGCCCCCGGTTTTGGGGGAAGCACTTAGGGCCCCCCTGGTGTGGGGGATGCACTCAGGGGCCCCCTGGTGTGGGGGATGCACTCAGGGGCCCCCCTGGTGTGGGGGATGCACTCGGGGGCCCCCCGGTGTGGGGGCAGTGCTCAGGGGCCCCCCCGGTGTGGGGGCAGTGCTCAGGGGCCCCCCGGTGTTGGGGGGAAGCGCTCAGGGGCCCCCTGGTGTGGGGGATGCGCTCAGGGGCCCCCTGGTGTGGGGGATGCGCTCAGGGGCCCCCCGGTGTGGGGGATGCACTCAGGGGCCCCCCCGGTGTGGGGGCAGTGCTCAGGGGCCCCCTGGTGTAGTAGATGCACTCAGGGGCCTCCTGGTGTGGGGGCAGTGCTCAGGGGCCCCCCCGGTGTTGGGGGGGAAGCGCTCAGGGGCCCCCTGGTGTAGTGGATGCACTCAGGGGCCTCCTGGTGTGGGGGCAGTGCTCAAGGGCCCCCCCGGTGTTGGGGGGAAGCGCTCAGGGGCCCCCTGGTGTAGTGGATGCACTCAGGGGCCTCCTGGTGTGGGGGCAGCACTCAGAGGCCCCCCCGGTGTGGGGGCAGCACTCAGGGGCCCCCAAGGGTGAGGTGTGGGCAAGCGCAGGGCCCCCGAGGGTGCGGTGTGGGGCAGCACTCGGGGCCCTGTCAGGGGCAAATTACACCAGCGGGGAAGACAGGCACAGGGAGGAGACACAGCATACAGGGGAAGGGATAGGCACAGGGGGAAGACAGGCGAGCAGGGGGAGATAGGTGCGCAGGGATGACACAGCGCACAGGAAAGAGATAGGCAAAGGGGGAGACAAGTGTAGGGGAGAGACACAGTGCACAGGGAGGGGAACAAGCACAGGTAAGAGACAGGCTCAAGGGAGAGACAGCGCACAGGGGAGAGAGACTGCACATAGAGAGGAGAGACCGCTCAAGGGGAGAGATATGCACAGGATCGGAGAGACAGCATGGTAGGGAATACATTTATGAGGGATATATTTATATATACATATATATAGGTTGCGGACTATATATATATATATATATATAAATAATATGCATGATGCGGCAGTATGTACAAAAGGGGTCCACTGAGACTCTTTCGCCCGGGGCCCGCAGAAACCTGGAGCCGGCCCTGCCCCAGCAGCAATATGTCTCCACCAGCAACAGCATAAAGTGTGCCCCCCCTAGCAGCAGCAATATGTGTGCTCCCCCAACAGCAGCAGCAAAATGTGTGCCCCCCCCAACAACATAAGCAATATGTGTGACCCCCAGCAGCATCAGCAATATGTGCCCCCCAGCAGCAGCAATCAGCGTGCCCCCCAGCAGCAATATGTGTGTGCCCCACAACAGTAACAGTGTGTCTGTGCTCCCCCACCCCCAGCAGTGGCAGTATGTCTGTGACCCCCCATAGCAGCAGCGTGTTTTTGCCCCCCATAGCCTGGTGCCGGAGACCAGGAGCTGCAGAGGAAGAGGCTGCCGGGTGCCTGGTGCCGGGTTCCTGGTGCAAGCGAGTGGGAGACTGGGAGCTGCAGAGGAAGAAGCTGCCTGGTGCCGGAGACCGGGAGCTGCAGAGGAAGAAGCTGCCTGGTGCCGGGTTCCTGGTGCCGGTGACCGAGAGACCGAGCGCTGCAGAGGAAGAAGCTGCCGGGATCCGGGATCAGAAACGTGGAGTCAGGTAAGGCGCTGTTACAGCCGAAGATAGTAGCCTGGGGGGGACAGAGTGGGATAGATGGATGGATAGATGGATGGTGTGGCCTGGAAGAGGGGGCAGAATGGGATGGATGTGTGGGGGACATTATGGAAAAGGGGAGAGAACGTGATGGATGGATAGGGGGGCGGCATAGAAAAGGGGAGAGAACGGGATGGATGAATGGATAGGGACGGCATAGAAAGGGGGGAGTAGCTGGATGGATGGATGGGGGCCGGCATGGAAAAAGGGGGAGAAAATGGATGGATGGGGGAAAAGGTACATGGATGGAGGGGGGATGGGGAGAAGGTACATGGATGGTTCGGTGGATGGGAGAGAAGGTACATGGATGGGGGATGGGGGAGAAGCTATATGGAACGTCGCGGGGAGAAGCTACATGGAATGTGGGGGAGAAGCTACATGGAACATGAGAGAGGGGAGAAGCTACATGGATGAGGGATGGGGGAGAGGCCGCGTGGAACAAGGGAGGGGAGAGGCTGCGTGGAACATGGGAGGTGAGAGGCTGCGTGTAACCTGGAAGGGGGATGGTGGGGAAGGATGAGCTGCATGAGACATATTGGGGGAGGATAAGCAACATGGGATTCAGGGGAATGGAGGTGAGGATGAGCTGTATGCAAGATATGGATGTAAGATGAGCTGCATGGGACACATTGGGGTTGAACAGTATGGGACATGTGGGAGGAGGATGAGCAGTATGGGACATGTGGAAGGAGTATGAATAGTATGGGACATTTAATCTACATGCACATTTATATAGGGAATGTACTGTTCTGGTGATGTAGTGACTGTGGTTCTGATTATGTATTATTGTATTGCTGATGGTTCTGGTTATGTACTGACAGGTGTTATAGTAATGTATTGTATTGATGGGGTTTCTGGTGATGTATTGACTGTTTTGGGTGATGCATTACTGTATTGACAATGGTTCTGGTGATATACTGACAGTGGTTCTGGTGAGGTATTATTGTATTGACAGTGGTTCTAGTGATATGTGATTGTATTGACGGTGGTTCTTTTGATGTAGTCATGTGGATGCTGTAATCTTTAAAGGGAACCTGACCCCTAAAAATCATCCCCCATCCTATTAATACCTGTCCCTGCACCATCATTATGCTATTCTACCTATCCCTTTGTGTAAAAATTGTGTAGTTTGAAACTTTCAAAAAGTGATTTTGATACCTCTACAACTACGGCTTCTTGTCTCCTGAGAAGTCGCACAGGGCGTTCCCTGTGACTTCTTATCGACGCCTTTAGTGCTTGTATTCACGCCCCGATGGGCGTGATAAACTATTTTAATCCTCCTCGCCCCCCTCCATGGGCGGATCTGCCGATATGACGCTAATCGCGTCATTTCAGGCGCTGCCGACGTTGATACACCCTTTCGGCGTATTGACAGACCTCAAGCTGCGCATTGCGCATGCGTGAGGTATACTTTACGGCAGCTCATGTGATGAGCTGCGGTAATGTACACCTCACGCATGCGCAATACTTACATCATTACCAGCCACTGCATTTTAAAGGCCTTTCCCATGAACAAGGTTAATTTAAAGTTCATCTTAATAATAAGTAGACCCTGTAATGATAATAATTTCCACAATTGGATGTGTTTAAAAGAAAATGTTCCTGGGCTGAGATTAACTTATATATGTGTCCCTGCTGTGTACTGTGTAATGGATGTGTCTGACCATACAGGGATTCTCTCGACAGAGGAACATTATTTTTAAACACCTCAAATTAAGGAAATTATTATTCCAAAATCTATTGATTAAAATGAACTTTAAAATTAATTTTGTTTATGGGAAAACCCCTTTAATAATTGGGATATAAGTCCCACATTCTTCTGATGATACGGTTTCCACAGGTCAGATTCCACCAATAAATAAGTGATCACCTATTGAACCTGTGGATCACTGATAACTTGTTTTCACCAAAGAATCTCTTTAATATAAAGTACAATAATTGTGCATGGCAGTTCTGCTGAGTGCAGAGTGATGTGCAGGAGCCGCCAATATAATGAGTATAAGAGCTACCAGGTATTTACATATAGCTGAAGGGTGGGTGGGCCCCTGAAATCAATTTCCCTGGTGGGCCCCAGACACCCCAGTCCGACCCTGGACAGGTCTTATCTATGCATACATGCAGGAAGAAACCTGTGACTCAAGGGGAGCAGGGAGAAGCGTGGGACCAGCATCCAGCAGCTTTTATGCCCTTAGCGACTAAACCAATTTTGACCTTAATAACCAGGCCAAATTTTGGAATCTGACCAGTGTCTCTTATGTCTCTGGAACGCTTCAACAGATCCCAGTGATTATGAGAATCTTTTTCCATGATAAATTGGACATTATGATAGAGGTAATTTTAGGATAACATTTTTTCCACATATTTGGGAAAAAAATCAGAATGTAGCAATTTTCTCAGAATTTTTATGCCCTTAAACCAGAGTTATGTCTTCTTTATAGTTAACTAGCTGTAGTACCCGGCTACGCCCGGGTTAATAAATAACTGATGTTAGCTATAACAAAATAGAATTTGAATATGTCATATTAATGACCTGTAAGAAAATAGAAGCTGAGCTGTGATTGGTTGCTATAGGCAGCCTAATAAATCTCCAGCCAACAGTAAACCCTCCCCCTGGCCGGGCAGTATATGTTACCTCACACATACACATAATAGACAGCTCATGTGACTGACATCTGCCTTAATTACCTATATGGCACATGTGTTGCACATTAGCTGTTTTTAATCAGATGTTTAATCAGAGGCGAGTTGTGTGAGGTGATTTGTGCACATCTGTGTCTGTCTGTGTGGTGTGTGTGTCCCTGGGGTGTGTGTGTGTGTGTCCCTGTGGGGTGAGTGCATGTGTCCCTATAGGGTGTGTATGTCCCTGTGGGGGGGGTCTGTGTGGTGTGTGTGTATCTGTGTTGTGTGTGTCTCTTTGTGGTGTGTGTGTGTGTCCCTGTGGGGTGAGTGCATGTGTCCCTCTAGAGTGTTTATGTGTGTGTGTCCCTGTGGGGGGGGTCTGTGTGGGGTATGTGTGTCTCTGTGTTGTGTGTGTCTCTTTGTGGTGTGTGTGTGTGTGTTCCTGTGGGGTGAGTGCATGTGTCCCTATTGGGTGTGTATGTGTGTGTGTCCCTGTGGGGGGGGGCGACTGTGTGGTGTGTGTGTGTCTCTTTGTGGTGTGTGTGTGTGTGTGACCCTGTGGGGTGAGTGCATGTATCCCTATAGGGTGGCTATGCGTGTGTGTCCCTGTGGGGGGGGGGGGGTCTGTGTGGTGTGTGTGTCTGTGTTGTGTGTGTGTGTGTCCATGTGGGGTGAGTGCATGTGTCGCTATAGGGTGTGTGTCCCCGTGGGGGTGGGGGTATATGTCTCTGTGTTGTGTGTGTCTCTTTGTGGTGTGTGTGTTTGTTCGGGTGCGTGGTGAGTATCCAATATTGGGGCTGCACCTTAGCGACTATACACTTGCTGTTACTCTTTGTGTGCGTGTGGTGTGTGTATACATGTCCCCAAGCGTGGTGAATATCTCATGTTGGGGCCCCACCTTAGTGACTATATGCTGGACTGTGCTGTTAGTCTTTGGCGCTATCATTAAGCCCATCTCATTCACTGTGAGCTTTGTGGTGTGTGTGTGTGTCCCTGTGGGGTGAGTGCATGTGTCCCTATAGGGTGTGTATGTGTGTGTGTCCCTGTGGGGGGGGTTTGTGTGGTGTGTGTGTGTGTGTGTGTGTGTATCTGTGTTGTGTGTGTTTCTTTGTGGTGTGTGTGTGTGTCCCTGTGGGGTGAGTGCATGTGTCCCTATAGGGTGTGTATGTCTCATGTTGTGTAATATCTCATGTTGGGGCCCCACCTTAGTGACTATATGCTGGTATGTGCTGTTAGTCTTTGGCGCTATCATTAAGCCCTTCTCATTCACAACTGTCAACTGGTAACTGTCACTTTTTCCCCATTATGTAGATAGGGGCAAAATTGTTTGGTGAATTGGAATGCGCGGGGTTAAAATTTCGCCTCACAACATAGCCTATGACGCTCCCGGGGACCAGACGTGTGATTGTGCAAAATTTTGTGGCTATAGCTGACAGCTGTCGATTTTCCATTCACTTTTTCCCCATTATGTAGATAGGGGCAAAATTGTTTGGTGAACTGGAACACGCAGGGTTAAAATTTCACCTCACAACATAGCCTATGACGCTCTCGGGGTCCAGAAGTGTGACTGTGCAAACTTTTGTGGCTGTAGTTGCGACGGTGTAGATGCCAATCCCGGACATACATACATAGATACACACACACATACATACACACATACATACACACACACTTTCAGCTTTATATATTAGATAAATAACATTTCCAATATGTTTCCAATATGTCTACTTTACATCAGCACCATTTCTGAAACATAATGTTTTTGTTAGGAAGTTAGAAGGGTTCAAAGTTTATCAGCAATTTCTAATTTTTACAACAAAACTTACAAATCCAGTTTTTAGGGACCACATCACAATTAAAATGACTTTGAGAGGTCTTTGTGACAGAAAATATCCAAATGTGACACCATTCTAAAAACTGCACCGCTCAAACTGTTCAAAACCATATTCAAAAAGATTATTAATCTTTCAGGCGATTGACAAGAATGAATGAAAAGTGTAATGAAAAAAATTACATTTCGCTTAAAAATTTGGCTTTAGCCCCAATGTATTCACTTTTACAAAGGATAGTGTGGCACCCCTGCAGTTGACTGCCACAAAATGGTATTGCTATAGCATCATGTAATGCCATGCCTGATGGAATTGGGGTTCATCTGCTGTATCTGTATGAAGTGAACACACACATTGCCTGATCTCTAACCAGGAAGCTGAGCACTGAAGGTCTGGAATGGGCGAGCCTCTGCTTGGAGGGAGGGGTTGTTTAGGGTGTAGTAGGACAAAGTAGGTGAAGGAAAAGTCCAGTGAGGAGGCAGCAGGAGCTGCTCTGAAGGGACCAGCTGCAAGTAGGGAACCAGTTCCTAGGTCATCCAGGCTTAAAGGCTTGGATGCTTGTGAGTTGTATCTTTACCAGCAATATAATTGGATACATCAGATAGGACTGCTTCGATATGGGTACACCGTGATGAGGTAAAGCAGCTTGAAGTACATTTTATGTGCAAAAAACGTATGGACCAAGTACCCTGTTTATTTATATATTTATTACTGCACTCGCATTTGAAACTTTTTTATTGCAGAGTATTTTACACGTTTTATGGACAAGGTTTTTTTGTATTCGATTTTTTGGCGGCGTGAGCGTGTTCACACAGACACGTTCTTTGTGTGCAGGGTTCATTAGTTTCTATGTTAGGTACACTGTATAAGGTTTCATCATGCGCACTGCTCATGCCCAGAAAGCTGCAATGGTACACCTAACATAGCAGGGCAATGCGCAGGACCGGTAATGATGACGGCGGCGTCATCCCTGGAATGAACACATGATGAGCACAGGGAGAGGGGTACTTGGACACCGGGATGGATTTGATGGATGTGATGGGAAATCACGGGTGGTTGGGTTCCCGGTTCCGTGCCATGGCTGCCATTTGTTTGGTGGGGAGAAATATTTACAAGGAATTAAAAAGTATGTGACGCCACCTGTGGATCCCGGTAATTTGGATACCGATGCTGCAGGCCGGACGCTGAGGTGATGATGGGTGCAGCTCAGTGTGGTACAGCTCCCCACAGGTGGAGCTTTTCCTCAGGGCAGCGGTAATGATAGGATGAGGGGATGAGGGGAGTAGTTGTTCTTACCCCTCTGAGGAGATGATGAAGCCCTCCGGGCACTGGCGGGAAGTAAAACAGTCACCGACTGAACTTCAACTCCACTTTACTGATACTGGCAGATGTTATAGAGAACACGGTACAGTCTGGTTTAATGGGTACTAGTTGTCGGTTCAGGGTAACCCTATGGAGTCTCTAGATGTTCCTTCCTTATTAACTTTCGGGGTCTCAATTCTACCTTACTCTCTGTCTTTTACCACCTTTGCAGAGCTCTCTCACCAGTCCTCTGGTCTTGTACGATGAGGCATGGGTTATCCTTGACCGGTACGGACAGGAGCACCATGAATGCACTATCTCTCCCGCCACCGGAATCCGAACCGTTACCCTTGTTGTCTTGGACCGATTATGGGCATGAGGAGTGAGGTACCGTCTTGTGGTGCCTATGGCTACCTGGTGATTAAGGGCCCGCAGCTCGTCGGTTTGCGGTCAGGGATGAACCACTGACCGCCTCGGCATCCGTGTCACCGGTTTTACCCCAGATCTTACCAGCCGGCTCCAACTGGTGCTGGTCCGTCCCTTCTGTCACGGGTCACTCTCCTGAAGATGGATGATCCCTCCTGCCAGAGGGCTGTCAGGAACGTTCTGACTGACTGCCTTCCCAGCTCTGTCTCTGATGCTGACTGACTGAAAAAATCCTCTCACTTCCTGGCTTTACTACTCCAACCTAGGCTCCACCCCCTTGGGACCTACTGTATGACAGTCCCCCTATTCTAAGGTGACTTAGTGTTGGGTGCTGACTTAGACTCCATAGGTTAAACCCAAACCCACAGCTACAGAGGCACTACATATACTTGCAAGGTGTAATACCTCCCTGTGGCGCCTAGCCATAGGGGCGCCACACACACAAGCTTTCTGATGATGGGAGCGTGCTTGGAGCCTATATGCCTGCAACATTTCAATGGTTTGAAGCAATCTTCCTTAAACAAGCATTCTATTACTCCTGCCATGTTTTTTCCTCTTCTTTTGAATGAGAAAAATCTTATGTTTTTTAATAATGACATTTATGGGAGTGAATTCCATGATGTTATATACTACCTGTCAGTTGGCACTGTGCACCTTGTCATAAATGTCTTTCAAAAAAGAATAACCATTTTTCTTCTTCATTATTAATGCTATTGCTGAAATGTCCTAGAGCAATTAGGCTTTGTCCACATATTTGCAGTTCATGAAATTTAAGATACCGTAATTATGAAAAACTGTGATTTATTAAGAAAATTTTATTATAATGACTTAATGTATGCAGCGGTTTAATCATTTTGGATGCAAATGAATTCCTAATGATGTTGACAGAGATGTTCAGAGACGATAGTCAATACTGGATCATTCATAAGTGTAATGTGTTTTTTTGCACCGATATTACAGCCACAGCATACAGATCTCCTGTGGCTCACTAGAAATGGAGATTGTGCACTGTAGTCCTGTGTTATAATCAAACTGATTCTGATGAACCTTGTGAAGCCTAGGTGTTCTGTCTGCAAAGTTCACTAATTCTCTATAACCTTTATTTAATACTAAAACTATGGCATGCTGAAAACTCCTATATTCTCAGGAGCAACATTGCAGTCAGCCTTTATTTATCACTAGATGGTGTCTTGATTCTAACACATCGGGTATTCTAGAATATGTATGTAGTTGACATACTGTGACTGACAGAACTTGTTCAGTTAACGTAAGTGGGCTACATATATATATTTATATAGCAGCGCTATGGTATATGGTGGTACATTACAGCACATGTATAGCAGCACTATGGTATATGGCGGTACATTACAGTACATGTATAGCAGCACTATATTATATGGCGTTACATTACAGTATATGTATAGCAGCACTATAGTATATGGCGGTACATTACAGCACATGTATAGCTTCGCTATAGTATATGGCGGTACATTACAGTACATGTATAGCAGTGCTATAGTATATGGTGGTAGATTACAGCACATGTATAGCAGCACTATAGTATATGGTGGTACATTACAGTACATGTAAAGCAGCACTATGGTATATGGCGGTACATTACAGCACATGTATAGCAGCACTATAGTACATGGCAGTACATTACAGTAAATGTATAGCAGCACTATAGTATATGGCGGTACATTACAGTATATGTATAGCAGCACTATAGTATATGGCGGAACATTACAGTACATGTATAGCAGCACTATAGTATATGGCGGTACATTACAGTACATGTATAGCAGCACTATAGTATATAGTGGTACTTTACAGCACATGTATAGCAGCGCTAAAGTATATAGTGGTATATTGCATTACATGTATAACAGCGCTATAGTATATAGTGGTACTTTACAGCACATTGTAATATGATTATTGGTACCGTAAGTGATGGGAGATATGTTTCAGTCAGGTTGATGAACTCTGTTATGTGAGCTGGGGCTGATTCAGCATGTCCCTCCCTCCCTGAGGTGTGGTCAGAGAAGTTAAATGTTCACCTCTGTTTTTTTTTCTTTGGTGTGAGTTTAGAGTGCAGCAGAGCAGTGTGCAGCTCTGAGCCTAAGAAGCTGATCCCCTCTTTTGTTGTGTTCATATGGTTTATGACAGAAAAAAACCAGACGTTTACCAGGCAAGGCTTCCTGTGTCTACCTGGAATTGGCAGCTGTGAGTGGCTCTATCACAACATGTATAGCAGCACTATAGTATATGGTGGTACATTAAATTACATGTATAGCAGCGCTATGGTATATGGCGGTACATTACAGCACATGTATAGCAGCACTATAGTATATGACAGTACATTGCAGTACATGTATAGCAGTGTTACAGTATATGGCGGTACATTACAGTACATGTATAGCAGCGCTATAGTATATGGCAGTACAATACAGTACATGTATAGCAGCGTTATAGTATATGGCGGTACATTACAGTACATGTATAGCAGCATTATAGTATAAGGCGGTACATTACAGTACATGTATAGCAGCACTATAGTATATGGCAGTACATTACAGTACATGTATAGCAGCACTATAGTATATGGCGGTACATTACAGTACATGTATAGCAGCACTATAGTATATGGCGGTACATTACAGTACATGTATAGCAGCGCTATGGTATATGGCAGTACATTACAGTACATGTATAGCAGCACTATAGTATATGGCGGTACATTACAGCACGTTACAGAACTATGGTATATGGCGATACTCCACTCCCCGCGGCCCCCGTCGCTCCTCCACAGTAAAAGTAAAAATAAAAAAATCCTCAGTGAGAATACTCACTTGTCCGCCGGCTCGTTCCACCTCTGTCTTCTAGGTCTTACAGACCTTTAGGACCTGTCGTTGCATGGAAACCGATCAGCTGATCGGTCACATAACCGCTAACTGCCAGGGTGGCAGGATGGAGCAGGGGGGCAGGATTGAGCAGGATGGAAGGATGGTGATGGGGAGGACAGGATGGTGGTGGGGGGGGGCAGGATGGAGGCAGGGGGGCAGGATGGAGGCGTGGGGGCAGGATGGAACGCGCGAGGCAGGATGGAGCGAGTGGGGCAGCATGGAGCGAGCGGGGGGCAGGATAGAGGCAGGGGGTAGGATGGAGGCGAGGGGCAGGATGGAGCGAGTAGGGCAGGATGGAGCGAGCGATGCAGGATAGAGCCAGGGAGGGGAGGCAGGATGGATGCGTGGGGGCAGGATGGATACGGGGGGGCAGGATGGAGCCGGGGGGGCAGGATGGAGCCTGGGGGGCAGGATGGATGTGAGGGGGCAGGATGGATGTGGGGAAGCAGGATGGAGCTGGGCAAGCAGGATGGAGGTGGGGGTGCAGGATGGAAGCAGGGGGCAGGATGGAGGTGGCAGGGCATGGAGCCAGGGGGGCAGGATGGAGCCAGCAGGGCATGGAGCCAGGGCGGCAGGATGGAGGCAGAGAGGCAGGATGGAGTCGGCAGGGCATGAAGCCAGGGGGGCAGGATGGATCCAGGGGGCCGGATGGGGGGGGGGGGCAGGATGGAGCCAGTGGGGCAGGATGGTGGCGAAGGGGGGGCAGGATGGCAGGATGGAGGCGGGGGGCAGGATGAAGCCAGCGGGGCAGGATGGAGTGAGCTGGGCAGGATGGAGCCAGGGCAGCAGAATGGATGCGGGGGAGGGGGGCAGGATGGATGCGGGGGGCAGGATGGAGCGAGCGGGGCAGGATGGAGCGAGTGGGGCAGGATGTAGCCGGGGAGGGGGGGCCAGGATGGATGCAGGGGGGGCAGGATGGATGCGGGGGGGGGCTGATGGATGCGGGGGGCAGGATTGATGCAGGGGGGCAGGATGGATGCGGGCGGGCAGTATAGAGCAAGCGGGGCAGCATGGAGCGAGCGGGGCTGCATGGAGCGAGCGGGGGGCAGGATTATAATGGATGCCCCCCACACCTTTCGGGTGAGGCTGTCATCTTAATTGTCTGCCGCCAAATTGGATGATTTGTCTAAGTGTGTGCACGTCACCATATAAGAACCACGCTGACACACAAGTCAATGTAGAGCTTAATGACAAAGACCTTTATTTTTAGAGGGGTTAGCAGTTTTATTACTTATCATTAAAGGGATGTTAAAAGGGGTGTTACTAGGTAATTGCGTCATATTATGCTGAATCTACATTTTATTCTGAAAAAACATTCAATTATATTCTGTGTGTTAGTTAGTTTAAACTAGCCTTGAAGTGTACATTCAGTCCAATGCTGATAAGAACGGTTCAGCACAGCTACATAATTCTTGAGACAGAAGAATTTCCCGAAGGTGGGAGGGAAGAAGGAGAGAGGGCTATAGAGAAAAGAGCAAGGCCAAACAGGCCTCTAGCCTGTACTAAAAGATTTCTGAATGACTTCTAAAAACCTAATATAAATTATTAACTATTAATTGCCATAACAGGATGGAGGCGAGGGGCAGGATGGAATGATCAGGGCAGGATGGAGCCAGCGGGGCAGGATGGTGGCAAGGGGGGGCAGGATGGAGCGAGTGGGGCAGGATGGAGCAAGCGGGGCAGGATGGAGCGAGCGGGGCAGGATTGAGCGAGGGGGGCTGGATGGCGCGAGCAGGGCAGGATGGAGCCAGCGTGACAGGATGGAGCGAGCGGGGCAGGATGGAGGCGGGGGGCAGGATGGAGCGAGCGGGGCAGCATGGAGTGAGCGGGGTAGGATGGAGCGAGCGGGGCAGGATGGAGCCAGGACGCAGGACAGAGCCGGGGGGGCAGGATGGATGCGGGGGGACAGGATGGAGCTGGGGGGGCAGGATGGAGCCGGGGGTTGAGATAGATGTGAGGGGCAGAATGGATGCGGGGGGCAGGATGGAGCCAGGGGGGCAGGATGGAGCCGGGGGGCAGGAGATGGACCTTGGGGGGGGCAGGATGGATGCGGGGGGGCAGAATGGATGTGGGGGGCAGGATGGAAGTGGGGGCAGGAAGGAGCAGGGGGGTCAGGATGGAGCTGGGGGAGCAGGATGGAGACAGGGGGGCAGGATGGATATGTGGGGGGCAGGATGGAGGCAGGGGGGCAGAATGGAGTCGGGGGCAGGATGGTTGCCGGGAGGGCAGGATGGATACAGGGGGCAGGATGGAGACGGGGGGCAGGATGGATGTCGGTGGACAGAATGGAAATGGGGGGGCGGGATGGATGCTAGGGGCAGGATGGAGCCGGGGGGGGCAGGATGGAGGCGAGAGGCAGGATCCCCCTTGGATGAAGGCAGAGTGGTCAGCACAGGATGGAGGCAGAGTGGTCAGCACAGGATGGAGGCAGAGTGGTCAGCGCAGGATGGAGGAAGAGTGGTCAGCATAGGATGGAGGCTCGGTGGTCAGAGCAGGATGGAGGCTCAGTGGTCAGCGCAGGATGGAAGCAGAGTGGTCAGCGCAGGATGGAGGACCAGTGGTCAGCAGAGGATGGAGGCAGAGTGGTCAGCGCAGGATGGAGGCACAGTGGTCAGCAGAGGATGGAGACAGAGTGGTCAGCAGAGGATGGAGGCTGAGTGGTCAGCAGAGGATGGAGGCTCAGTGGTCAGCAGAGGATGGAGGCAGAGTGGTCAGCAGAGGATGGAGGCCCAGTGGTCAGCAGAGGATGGAGGCTCAGTGGTCAGCGCAGGATGGAGGGCCAGTGGTCAGTGCAGGATGGAGGGACAGTGGTCAGCACATGTCCATCCCCCCCTCCCATCCCCTCCGGTCTCACCCGCACCCGGTGTTTACCTGCTGTAGCTTCCGGCGGCGATGTAAACACGGGTGAGACCAGAGCCAGGGGGAAAATGGAGCAGGAGGGGGAATGGGAAATGGAGCGAGGGGGGTAATTGAGCGAGGGGGTGGGAATGGAGTGAGGGGGTGGGAATGAAGCGAGGGGGGGATGGAGCGAGGGAGGGAATGGAGCAGCGGGTGGCAGCAGTCGGCAAGAGGGGGCCGGAGGTGGGCGCACCCGCTCCTGCGGAGGGTGCAGCCAGGAGGAGGCTGACAGTGCGGTGTCTGTGAGGCCAAAATCACGCGACACTGATTGGATCGCTTCTGTGGCGTGCGGCCGTTTAGCTTATCCTGCGCTCCTTGGCTGCCGTGGCTGGCCGCGGCCAATGAGCGCTGGCGCGTGATTTCGGCCTCAGACGGAAGTGGCCACAAGAAAATTATATTATAGATTTATTATTATAGCACCATTTATTCCATGGCACTTTACATTTGAAAAGGGCATATATAGACAAGTATAATAATTATGAACAATACAACACACTCACAGGTACATGAGGAGAGTGGACTCACAGTTTACAAGAGAAGGGTGAGAATGCAATAGGAGAGGGTAGGGCTGGTCGTGCAGCGGTTTGGTGGTATGAGGATCACTACAGATTGTAGGCTTGTCAGAAGAGGTGAGTCTTCAGGTTTCTTTTGAAGGCTTTCATGGTAAGGGAGAATCTGATGTGTTGGGGTAGAAAGTTCCAGAGTATGGGGGATGCACAGGAGAAATCTTGTATGTGGTTGTGGGAAAAAGAAATAAGAGGGGAATAGAGAAGGAGACTTTGAGAGGTTATGTGTAGGTGAGTACCAGGAAATCATGTTACAGATATATGGAGGGGAAAGGTTGTGGATGGCTCTGTATGTCATGGTTCGGGTTTTGAACTGGAGTCTCGGGCAGAGAGTAGGAAGTTGCAGTATTATTATTACTATTATTATTATTTATTTATATAGCACCATTAATTACATGGTGCTGTACATGAGAAGGGGTTACATACAAAATTATATATATAGTTTACAGTAAACAAATTAACAATAACAGATTGGTACAGAGGGGAGAGGACCCTGCCTTTGCGGGCTTACATTCTACAGGATAATGGGGAGGAGACAGTAGGTGAGGGGTGCAGCAGATATGGTGGTGGAGAGGCGGCAGCTCCGGTGGCGGTGGGGCAGCAGCTTTGGTGGCGGTGGGGCGGCAGCTCAGTCATTGCAGTCTGTAAGCTTTCCTGAAGAGATGGGTTTTCAGTTTCCGTCTGAAGGATCCAAGCGTGGTGGATAATCTGACATCTTGGAGCGCAGAATTCCAGAGGATGGGGGATATTAGGGAGAAATCTTGGAGGCAGTTGTGTGAGGAACGGATAAGTGTGGAGGAGAGGAGGAGGTCTTGGGAGGATCGAAGATTACATGAGGGAAGATAGTGGGAGATTAGTTCAGAGATATAGGGAGGTCAGTGTTAGTAGGAAAGATGGAAAGATGATGAGTTTGGTGAGTTGAGTTGACAGACACTGCGGGATTCTGGACAGCAAGGTCGAGGCGAGAGGTGACGAAGGCATGCATGAATGTTTTTGTAGTTTCTTGGTCAAGGAATGTACGGATCTGGGAAATATTTTTAAGTTGGAGTTGGCAGGAGGTGGCAAGGGCTTGGATATTTGGCTTGATGGAGAGGATTACCCCGAGGCACCGAGCATACATTACTGAGGAAAGTGAGAAGCAATTTACTTTGATGAATAGGTCTGGTGGTGTGGTAGAGTAAGATGGGGGAAAGATGATGAATTCTGTTTTGTCCATGTTCAGTTTCATAAAGTGAGCAGAAAAGAAAGATGAAATAGCAGACAGACAATGTGGGATTTTGGTTAGTAAGGAGATGATGTCAGGTCCAGAGAGGTAGATCTGCTTGTCATCAGCATAGAGGTGATGCTGAAATCCATGAGACTATAATAGCTTTCACAGGCAGAAGGTGCAGGTGGAGATGAGTAGGGAGTCCTAGAGCTGAAACTTGGGGGTCACTGACAAACCGGGGGCGAGATGAAGAGGTGGTATGGGAGAAGGAGATGCTAAATGTCCGGTGTGGTATATATGAAGAGATCCAGGATAGGGTCAACTCTGTGACACCAAGAGATGAAAGAATCTGTCATAAGAGGGAATGGTCAACAGTGTCAAAGGCGTAAGCCAGGTCCAGGATAAGGAGGATAGAGTGGTTCCGCTTGCTCTTGGCGGTTAGTAAGTCACTGGTGACTTTAGTAAGGGCAGTACATAATGAAACAAGAATTTCTAACAAAAGGATATGACAAAAAGGAGCTAGAAGCAGCAATAGAAAAAGTGGCAGCACACAATAGAGATCTCCTATTGAAAAAGAAGAATTAGACATGAAAGCAGATATGACAATTGAAGAACAAATAAAGGAACAGCAGCATAGCTCAAAATGCATTAAAATGAGGTTTTTTGCAATTGAACTGATAGAAGAACAAAAAAGAGGAGGCGACTTTATAATGAAGATGTCAAGAGAAGAGATCAAATGGATTTATCAGTTAAACACCATGTCACCTTTTGGCCTTAACCAAGAATTAGAACTGTATGGGTTTGAATGAAGACAGAAGACATATAGACAAAGATAAAAAAGTAGAAAAAAGGGAAGAGAAAAGAAGGACAAAAGAAAAAAAGAAAAGGAAAAGAAGGAAGAAAAAGAAAGGAAAAGGAGAGGAAGAAGGAGAAAGAGAGAAAAATGGCACATCAATATGCATCTTTTTAGCTGGACGACCTGGGACAAGAAATACCAAATAATTAGAATATAAATGTCACCAGAATTACTTATTAAATTTTAATTTTATGATACAACAGAAATCCAAACATGGGAGAATAATAAATCATAACCGCATTGTATGAGACACCATATACATTAGGAAAAGGCAAATGCATGAGAAAATAATAGAACCATCACAAAACAGATCACATCTATAAAATAACAGTAATTCAGGAAATTAAAACTTCAAAAAAATTCTTTATACAAGCTATAGAGAAAAGCACATACTGAAAGGTTTTTTTTTTGCAAAATGTAAACAAAGGGGAGGGCAATCCTTAATTGCATAGCCAATTGGAAGAGATGACACCCCATAAGAAGGAATCTTCTAGTAGCAGTCCACAACCTTGAGAAAGGAGGCCATGACCTCTGAAACATGTTGGTGTAGATGCTACTATCTGACATCTGACATCGCACAGCACCTTGTACTCATAGCTCCGTTCTGCTGCTTGACCACACAGACACAGTGACAGAACATCAGCTGATCAAGAAAGCGCACCGCAGCCACAAAGGCGCCCACCTGACAGAAGAGGAGATCTGCAGCATCTTGATCACGTGCCCAGATCTAGCTCCACAGCGAGGAGAGAGACCGAGTGCCAAATAGAGGAGAATCCAACTAGAACGCAACAAGTAAGTGCCTAAACAGGGGGAGAATTAAGCTGCCAGCAGCAGCAGTGACTGAAAGCTATATTGTACATTTCAGAGAGGAAAGATAGAAACTAGAAGGAGGAGAGACCACATTGAATGAAATCCAACACAAAGGTATAGAAAGGTCAGAGTATGACCACTGCAGTAGAGAAATAACATGAATGATAAGGCAATATTGTGATTACAGAAAGAAATAAGGACAACACTGACCGCACCATGGCAAAAAAGACAGTTATATCATACAGGTGAGAACAAAGAGGAATAATTCCAAATCCAGGTAAAAGTAGGGTAAATTACAAACTGAATAATTGCAGGTTGACACTGAAGCAACAAAGCAAGATGATCATTACAAAAGGAAAGAACCCCAGCAATATAACAAAGGTAAATAAATTAACATATACTGGAAGCCAAAAAAATCAAGGGGTACAACAGTAATACACTGATATTTATATTACAGGCATTCAGAGAGGAACAACGGGAGAAAGCACCAGAAGGAGGGACTCATACTACTGTATCAAGATCCCTCATAACCCAAAAAATCTAGTTTTAAAAAAACCTTTATAAAAATAATTGTTTTTAGATGTAATTGTTTTAAAATTGTTTTAAAGAACTTCAATAAAATTCCCAAGAAACGGTTATATCAATACACTGTGTTATTAATAGACACCAAGTCCAAGAACAATCTATAGACTAAAAGAGAAAGGTTCCAGCCACTAGCCAGATTGTGCGCTTAACCCATATATATATACTAGCTGTGAGCCCGATGCAAATGCATCGGGTGTCTAGAATATTTTTTTTTTTTTTTTAGATTTTCAAATAATAATCCAATTATTCCAATGACATCTTTACACCAACTACATATATTTGTATGGTTGATATCATTTAAGGAAAATTGAACTATTATGTTGTAAGGGTCTTAGAACACAAAGTAGCAATACTTCTTAATATGTCAATTGTTTGAATTGATGAATTAACAGTACTAATGTGTGTATCAGCCAGTTTGTGTCAGCCCACCAATCGCGTCAAGATGCCCTTACGCCTGGTGGGACCTACTCTAACTAAATCCGAATTGATATAATTTAGATATTTTGAATAGCTGGATTTTTCTTACATTTTTTGAGGATTGTGATGTAAATAATAACATTTTGTAAATTGATACAGAAGGAGTTACCAAGTACAGACTTGCAGCAATATCCATACAATAACAAAAAAACTTGTAGTTAACCTACGGTAAATGGAGTTAACATAGCTTCAGCAGGTGCATAACATGCATCCACTAACTAACCACAGGTGACTGCAGTTGTTGTGGATGACACTGCCGCAACTATGTTGTCTGCACAAACCGCAAGTTAAGTACAAATTACATATATGCAATTATGAAAATTACAGCAAGTATGTTGTTGGTGAGTCCTTCATGATCAATTATTATCATTTAGTATATTCCTCAACAAAGTGAAAAAATGTAAGAAAAATGTCGTGGTAGAATCTAATTAATAATTTATGTTTGTCCCTATCTATCTAAACATGTGGAACACACCTTGCTAATGAGATGTGTGTGAACAGCCATCCCACCCGTCTCTTAGCTGTTCACAAAAACCTCTCCCTTTAAAGAATAAGAATCAAATCTCTCAGCACGTAGAGTACTGGAGCTTTAAATAGTGGTTTCTATCACCCTGTGAGAAAATCAGAATGATACACATCTCCAATGAAATCTGTAATGTGTTTTTCCACAAACATTGTATAAACTATGCACATAAAAAACTGAAATTGAAAAGACTAAACTAATTTTTTTTTTTTTTTTTTTTTTTTTAAATAGAAAAGGTAAAAATATAAAATATGCAAAAGTTCATCCCAAAATATTCCGATAGACAATATTTTTGGTGAAGACTTTCTCACAGTTAGGCACCAATTTGCCTTGAATGCATGAATCCACCACTTTCACCTTCACATTGCATCGTCTCTTCACACGTGAGAAAGCCACATATAATTGTCCATGACCAAAAACAGGTTCTGGCAAATAAATCCCACCTTTCTACAAAGTTTGTCCTTGGGATTTATTTATGGTCATGGCAAAGGCAGGCTTCACGGGAAATTGCCGACGTCTTAGTTTGAAAGGCAATCCAGTCTCTGATGGACAGAGATCAATTCTTGGAATGAAGACTACATTTCCTTCATCCGAGCCAGAAATTACTTTTGCTTGTATCAAGTTGTCAAACAAAGCAATAATAATCATCCGAGTCCCGTTGCAAAGTCCTTTTCTGCTGTTAAAATTACGCAAAAGCATTATAATTGTACCAACTTTTAGTTTCAGGAGATGAGAAGGCATTCCTGTTGGTGTTAGAGAATTTAGAAATTCCACGGGATATTGTTCGGGATTTTCTGTCTCATCTGGATCAATGGAATCGTGGCTCAAATATTCAATGTATTCACCAGGAATACAATCCATAACTTTTGAATTGATCAAATCCACAGCGTCATTTTTGGGACAAAGAATGGCATGTGATGCAGCATTCTGAATACTTTCATCATTATTCACATCAATGACAATGTTTTCACCAAATATATCCAAGATTAAAGAGCCAGTGCAGATCATGTCTTGTGGGATCTCAATGACATCATCACCAAGGTTGTAATCATTGGACAATTCTCCATTTCCCAATTGAATTAACCAATTGCTATAATCAGAATCAATGGAGCGCATGTTGTTAATGAGCGGCAATTGATTGAAAAGCTGCCATTGTCGTGAATATTTAATACAGCTCTCTACGATATCTGTCCTTGTTCCATGAGAGATGATAGGAAGACACTGCCGAAAGTCTCCTCCCAAAACAATGACTTTCCCTCCAAAGGGTAATTTATTTTTCTTGGAGACATCAGTTGTCATGACATCCCGTAATAATTGATCAATTACATGCAAAGCGTATTTTGACAACATAGTAGACTCATCGATGATGAAGAGTTTGGTAGTCTTCAAATGTTGGGCCGCATCAGTATCATTTTTGATTCTTGAAACAGATGTCTCATTAATTGGTATTGGTATGCCATACAGTGAATGGATAGTTCTTCCTCCTTGCAGTAGATTAGCAGCAATCCCTGTACTGGCTGCAGGTGAGACAACTTCTCCTTCTCCTCTCAGTTCATGAATCAATAGATGATAGAGATAGGTTTTCCCACTTCCACCGGGACCATCAAGGAAAAAGCACTTTGCCTTATCACTTGTATCCTCTAAAGCTTTATGGATTGCAGTATAGGCCAAACGTTGTTGATCATTTAAGGTGACTTTCATTTCATGTGCTCTTACTAACTCTTCTTCTTTGTTGTATTGAGGACGAATGTGTGGTTTTCTTTTTGGGTGTGGCAGATTAAATTCATTAAAATGTTTAGCATGAAATTTTAAAACATGTTCAACATCAGTCATGGCGTATCCTTCACAATGCTCACAATCATCAGTGTCAGGGTGGTAGGCATGGCAGTAATCTTGAACGAAGTGTTGTTTAAATTCTTGCCACAACTCCAGGGGATGATTAGGAGGACCAAAGACACATATATACGCAAACATGTCACGGAGCTGTGCAGGCATATTGAGAACAAAGGCATCCAATAGAGTTTTTTCTCCAAACAGTGTCATCGAAGAGCAATCCAAGGGCTAATGCCGCCTCTTTAAAAGTGGAGTATGTGACTTCCTTAACAGTCTTAAGGTTGTCAAAACTTGTAGCTCCTTTAACATGGAGTAACAACAGCCTTAAAAAATAACGTTCTTGTTCTTGAATACTAACAGTGTAGAGTCTACCAATGACTGAAGCACCTCCTCTCCTTCTAACTTCCCATGCACCTTCTTTCCAAACATAATGCTCAGGAATTTGACGATATAAGTACTCCCGAGCATTGGGATCATTCTCATTGAGGGTAAAGTAGGCCATGAGTGTTGATTGTCTGTCCATTGAATAACTGATGTTGTCCGCAGAATCACCCTCGTGAAAAAAAAGTGATTGTGAATGAGGCAGATGTACTGCAAGACGAATAATGCTGTGAGATTGTCTATGCATTGGGAAAGCAAAGATTCGCCAAGCTGCCTCGGGTGCACTCACATATCTGGAATCCATGAATTTATGAGTTTCATCGTGTCTGATGTTGGTTTCACAAATTTCCACATTGGCTTTGTCATGACCTTTGTACACATATTTGAAGAGGTATTTTACACTCTGAATGGAAGCACATACTTCCACATTGATATGGCACTTATATTTTAATAGAAGGAAAGGGTTATATGGAACCACCCAAGAATTATCAATCATCTTGGAATGGTGTGGAAAAGAAGGTCCTTCGTTTCTTTGATAACTTGGATATGCATCCTCAGGTATAACAGTTTTTGTTTGAAACTTTTTGGGAAAAGCTTTTTTACACTTTCCATTCTCCATACATGGAGAATTGGGATTGTGTTGTCCACAGGGGCCATGAATCATGTGTTGAATGACAATTTGATGGAGCACAGGGTAATGTGATGGATCAGGAATTTCAGCCCAAACAGTATTGTCCACTTCCACCTCAGTTCTTAGTTTTGAGTTGGGATCCAGAATAATTAGAATGTGAGCATGTGGTAGGCCTCGCTTTTGGAATTCTATCACATGAACCATAGCACAAACTTTACCAAATAATCCACAATTAATATCTTTCAAAAGGGCTTCAAGTTTAATCCTGAATACACGGGCCACTAAATCCGGGCGATGTTCAGCACGCTGCCATGGCTGTAAATTTGTTGCAATTTCACTCCATTTTGGATTACAGGTCATCGTTATAAAAAGATCTGGTCTTCCAAATTTAGTTACAATCGCCATGGCATCTTGATACCTCTGCTGCATGTTTCGGGGACTTCCCTCAAAGGAAGATGGTAAAATTACCGTCTTGCCAATGGGGATTCCTTTTTCTACGGATTTTCTCAGCAAATGTTCTTGAAGGAGACAATAATCTTCTACCTTCAAATCCTTCTGGTGTTGTCGTATAAAATTTAAACGATTGGCCTCGATCTTAACATAGGCATCCACCAAGTACTGCTGGGTCAGTTTACCTCCATTAAGGACAGGATTGAATTCTGTCCGTACTGACAGCAAATAACAATAATACTGCAGCTGTGTCACCCTGCGAGCATTTTGGCCTTGCTGCATGAGTGCTTCATGCCACCCTTGCTCTCCATGAGGGATAAACAATGGATACAGTAATGCATCCAAATTACTGTGTAAAATGCTTATTTGCTGTGTTCTGGGGGCCAACAGATTATTTGGGTCTGGTTTTAGATGTATTAAAATGTCTCTATTAAATGGTGGCTCTCCATCAGCATTTTCAAAGATGACTGCGACTTCATGTACAGTAGGGTTGTTATACCGTCTTGGGTCTTGCTCTCTGTCTTGTTTAATTGCCATGATGATATTAGGCATATTTGTGCCATGTTCAAATGCTTTCTGTTCTTCCTCTTCCTCCACTTGCCGTAACATTTTATAAGCTGAAACAAAGGGATTAATACCTTCCAATTGCTCAGCAATAATTCTCATCAAGGCTGGATTACACTTGAGATTTTCTGGAGACTGTAGGCGTTGTTCAGTAGCAGTAGCACTATCCAAAATATACAGCTGTGCATATGCTGGAACTTGACCTTCAGCGGGGTGGAGAGTTCCAGTTCTATGGTAAATTTGGCCGTGAATCCGGAAACAGTACGGACCGTGTCCAGGTGGTTGAGAAACACTTGCACCCATGGAAGCAAATGCAAAGGAACTATTAATGCTCCTGATATTCTCCATGAGATTTTTACTATATGGGCTGTCTCCTTTGAGTAAAGTAGTGAAGAGCTCAGGGTACTGAGGTAATGGTACCTTAACTTTGCCCTTGTGACAACAAAGGGAGAACTGTCCATCAGATGGCCTTTCAGCCTCAAAATGTTGTGCTTCACAATGTTGACATAACACATTCATGGGCCCACAGGTATGTTCTAAAATACCGGTATCGTCATCAGTAAAGCCAATAGGGATTGATGACGTAGGTGAAGTGAGCAACAGATGACCTTTTTTGTAGATGCCTACATAAATAAGGCGTTGCTGTGTAGAACTGTCAAGACATCCAACAAAAGAAGTAGTGACTGGAAACTTCTTACGGAGGTTATTTTTTTGGCGTAGTTGACGCTGTGAGGCAGCCAAATGGGCCAAACGGCGTTGTTTTGAGGTAGGTGACATAATTTGTAAACGTTTGACTTTAGCCAATTTGTGTCTTGTCAAGGCAGAAGCAGTCTTGTCTGTTCTTGTTTTAGAAGAACATTTGCCCTTCACTTTACCCGTGCTAGATGTTGTAGGCAGTTGAGTTTCCAAAAGTGTTGGAGACACAGATATGGACGCCATATCAGAGGTAGATGGTTTTTCCTTGCACCTTCACCTTTTGTTGTTTGCGGCCAGATGTTGTAGGCAGTTGAATTGCAGAAAGTGTTGGAGACACAGATATGGACGCCATGTCAGACGTAGATGGTTCTCCTTGCACCTTCACCTTTTGTTTTTTGCGTCTTTTGCATTCCGCCTCAGCTTTTTTGGCCAACCGACTGCTTCTTTCTTCAGCAGACTCCTTTGCAATTCTTTTATTGAAATCCTCCTGGAGCTTAAGCAAACGGAGACGTTTTTTTTCCGGATCTTCCTGCGCACGCTTCTTGCGCTGGAATGCAGCATTCTTAGCTCTAACAGAGCTTTTTTGTTTGTCAGAGCTCATATTGAGCACAATACAGAAAAATGTATGCAATAATAGCTACAGTATATTATTTAAGGAAGCAATCAATATACATTCTGCATAGCAATATAGTCAAAGTAGTAATATTTATATTGTTAATTTTAATTATATACAATATATTTTTATATATAAATTATATCATAAAAATATATTAAAAAAATATATTATATATATTATTAACTTAAATAAATTATGTATATTATAAATTACAAATTAATTACAATGTGTATATATATATATAAATTATATATGTAGATTAATATACAATATATATATACTAATCATATGCATATAGATTAATATATATATATATATAGATATATATGTCATATTATATATATATATCTTATTTATCTATATCTATATCTATATATAATTATGAATATATCAATAAATAATCGATTATATTGGCCCAAAAAGATATCTTTAGCTGATATTGTAGGGATGAGGTTCCAGCACTGATTTTCTGACGTCCGTCCCACAGGATCGCCAAGGCAGGAATGATTTGTGAGGAAAAGTTAAAGGAAACACTATAAAATGGCGGATTAATAATTATTAATCACTAAAATGGCGCCGGGGGGGTATAGTGATTGGTAGTCAAAAAGCTACGTTTTGTTTCGCGGCCGCACTTGCCGGAAGTGCAAAACCGCACTTGCTGCACCTGCCGCAAGTCCCCCTATAGTTACTATAGCGATTAACGCAACCGCGCCGCAACCGCACCGCAAATGTAACGGTTATATTCCTAACTTAAATAAATTATGTATATTATATATTACAATTTATTACAATGTGATTATATATATATATATATATATATATATATATTAATATACAATTAATATACAATATATATATATACTAATCATATACATATATATAATATGACATGTGTATATATATATTTATATATATATATATATATATTAATCTATATAATATGTATAAATATATATATATATATATATATATATATAGAGATTAATATACAATATATATATATATACTGATCATATACATATATATAATATAACATGTATATATATATATAGATATATATTAATCTATATGTATATATCTATATCGATATATATATATCTATATCAATATATATATATAATTATGAATATATCAATAAATAATCGATTATATTGACCCAAAAAGATATTTTAGCTGATATATATAGATTAATCAATAAGGATTCCCGCAACCGGTCGCTGGCTGAAAATAGAACCAGAGGCTAGCGATTTCCCGCTCAGGTAGCGAGTCGCTAGCCTCAGCGGGAAATCGCTAGCTTTGTTGCCGAGCCTCTGGTTGTATTTTCGGCCAGCGACTCGCAATGGCCGCTTCCATAAGGATTACCGCAACCGCGCCGCATTGCGACTCGCTGGCTGAGTGCGAGCACTTGCGGCGCGTTTGCGGTAATCCCCATAAGGATTACCGCAACCGCGCCGCATTGCGAGTCGCTGGCTGAGTGCGAGCACTTGCGACGCGGTTGCGGTAATCCCCATAAGGATTACCGCAACCGCGCCGCAAGTGCAAGTTGCGGTGCGGTTGCGGTAATCCCCATAGAAAGTATAGAGGGACTTGCGGCAAGTGCGGTTTTGCCGCACCTGCCGCAAGTCCCCCTATACTTTGTATGGGAATTACCACAACCGCACCGCAGATGCGTTTTTTTAATAAAATAATCTTCATACAAATAAATTCACATAAAATAACAACTAATAAATCAATTTAATAATAATCAAAATATTAAAAAAAAAATCAAAATAAATAATAAAAAATAATAATAATATATATATATATAGATTAATATACAATATATATATATACTAATCATATACATAAATATAATATGACATGTATATATATATATAGATATATATAAATCTATATCTATATATCTATATCTATATATCTCTATATATATATATCTATAGCAATTATATAGTAGATTATGAATATATCAATAAATAATCGATTATATTGGCCCAAAAAGATATCTTAGCTGATATATATAGATTAATATACAATATATATATATATACTAATCATATACATATATATAATATGACATCTATATATATCTATATATCTATATATATTAATCTATATAATGTATATATATATATATATATATATAGTAGATTAGTATATTGGTGCAGCACAGCTCCCCTAGGTGCTCAGCAGTTACAGCTCCTCTCCTCCTTGCTGTGTAAGTATACAAATAAAGGACTGCAGCACTCTTCTTTGTGAAACAACCGCCTTTATTCGGCCATCAGGTGGGTGGTGACAACGTTTCGGGATCCTGTCCCTTTCTCTAGCAGCTATACAATGTCAAGGCTAGGTTTTTTATACCCTTGATTTTCATATGCTCACATAATTGCCAATTATCACATTCAGTTGTTTTTTATCTATATAGTGCCCTCTAGTGCAAAAACAGTGCTAGTGCACACTTATTCACCTTTTATATCATTATATTTAGCCCTTATTTTCCACATCATATATTTACATTATCTGTTCCATATTGATACTTATTTGATTGCTTTACATGTCGATATTCATCACCTTGCACAGCTATGACTTCCACCTGGTCCGCCCTCTCCTATGCAGCATACAGTTCTCCTACTTGCTTTCCTGCCGCCATTGCACGTGTCCAGCGTCTCTATGAGATCGCCCGCACATGCGCGGTGCAATTTGAGTAGTTTACCGTCGCTATGGCGATACCCACCTGATGGCCGAATAAAGGCGGTTGTTTCACAAAGAAGAGTGCTGCAGTCCTTTATTTGTATATATATATATATATATATATATATATATATATATATATATATATATATATATATATATTATATATATATATATCTATATCAATATATATATATATATATAATAATGAATATATCAATAAATAATCGATTATATTGGCCCAAAAAGATATCTTAGATGATTATATAGATTAATATACAATATATATATATAGTAATCATATACATATATATAATATGACATCTCTATATATCTATATATCTATATATATGAATCTATATAATGTATATATATATATATATATATATATATATATATATATGTCTATATCAATATATATATATAATAATGAATATATCAATATAACAATAATATTAATAATGGATTAATAATAATAATTAATATTAACACTAATAATAATATTAATAAATAATCATAATAAATAATCAATTATATTGGGCCAAAAAGATATATCATTCTGAATATATCAATATATAATAATAATATTAATAATATATTAATAATAATAATTAATATTAACACTAATAATAATAATATTAATAAATAATCATAATGAATAATCAATTATATTGAGTAAAAAAGATATCTTAGCTGATCTTGAAGGGATGAGGTTCCAGCACTGGTTTTCGGACGTCCGTCCCACAGGATCACCAAGGCATAATCGATTAATAATAATAATTAATATTAACACTAATAATAATATTAATAATTAATAATAATTAATAATCGATTATATTGGCCCAAAAAGATGTCTTGTAGGGATGAGGTTCCAGCACTGGTTTGCCGACGTCCGTCCCACAGGATCACCAAGGCAGGAATAATTTTTGAGGAAAACTTAAAGTAAACACTATAAAATTGTGGCAGGTGGGAGCATAGTGATTGGTAGACAAAGGGGAGTATGGTGATTGGTAGGCAAAATGGGTTGCTACCCAGCAACAGCACAGTCAGCCACGGGATTTTCGCGGGCAAACTCGCCCTATACTTTCTATGGGGATTACCGCAACCGCGCCGCAAGTGTAGCGACTCGCAATGGCCTCGCGGCCATTGCTCGCGCTACACAGCGACTCGCAATAGATCCCCATTGAAAGTATAGGGGGAGTTGCGGCAGGTGCGGCGGCTGAGGTAGCGACTAGCAATGGCCTCGCGGCCATTCCTCGCGCTACACAGCGACTCGCAATAGATCCCCATTGAAAGTATAAGGGGAGTTGCGGCAGGTGCGGCGGCTGAGGTAGCGACTCGCAATGGCCTCGCGGCCATTGCTCGCGCTACCTCAGCGGTAAATCGCTAAGTTTGTGGCCGAGCCTCTGGTTCTATTTTCGGCCAGCGACTCGCAATGGCCGCTTCGCGGCCATTGCTCGCGCGTGTTGATGTCACATAGTGACATAGCCACGGCGTTTTCGGGGTCCGACGCGATTTTGCCTACGGCAATTATAGAGTAGATATACAGAGATTGGATATATATGAATACGGTTTTAGCATATGGTTTTCTACTCTACATTTTTAGGAGTTTTCCTCTCTGAGAAAGTCTCAGCAGTTTCATTTTTTATTTTCTGTTGTTTCAGTTGAGCTCTCCTCTTCCCTTCTCCATAAATTTTTATCGATAGAAGATGTAATTCCATCACTCACTGATATGATGGGAGTGATGGTGTGCCACGGTCCGCGCTGCTTCTGGATTAAAATAACTCACCAAAGAGCCCAACAACCTTCCTCAGGGAAGACGCCGGGTTGTGGCGTTGAAACGCGCTGGAATAAAGAGGATGAAAGGTTGTTGGGCTCTTTGGTGAGTTTTTTGAATCCAGAAGCAGCGCGGACTGTGGCACACCATCACTCCCATCATTTCTCTTGGAATATACCACGATCCAGTGGTAGGTGGAGGTCCTGCAGCAGCTTGGAACACTGATTCCTAAACGCAGTTAAACCAGTTGTGGGGACCACAACTGGATCAGGTGAGCGGCCACACAGCACCACCGTTTACATACTAGTGTCACTAGTGATAGGGCACTATTGCACCTCTTGTCCCCTCCCTTTATATTTTGCAATCACTCACTGATGAGAGTGCTGCAGATTTCAGCGGTTTTGAAAGTGAATGATCAGTGCAGAAGACAAGAATAATGACTAATAAGTAGGGACTGGGGACAGATAAAAAATATTAGAAAAAAAGCTGTGCAGTTACTGTTTAAATACTGTCTGTAATACAGGTTAGGCCATTTATATGGATGCACCTAAATAAAATGGGAATGAATGGTGATATGAACTTGAAATAACTCATGAAAGAATAAAGTTATGTTAAAACCAAGCACACCATTGTTTTTCTTTGAAATTCTCAGTTTGATGCGTTACATGACTCTCTTCCCATTGAAAAAAATAAAGTTGGATCCAAAATGGCCAACTTCAAAATGGCCACCATGCTCACCAACCATCTAGAAAAGTTTTCCCTCTCCCATATACTAATGCGCCACAAACAGAAAGTTGATATTACCAACCATTCCCATTTTATTTAGGTGTATCCTTATAGATGGACCACCCTGTACATAAGGGTATGTGTACATGATCCGGGGCACTGCATGTTGTACGCAGTGCCTCTGGACCAGAGGGAAGCTGCGGGTGAACACAGGGAGAAAGCACCCAACCTGTGCCCACGATCTACATTCGGTGCAGGGCGGCGTCTCCCTGCAGTCACCTGCTGGGGCTTGCTTCCTACTCTGCAGCATTAAATTAACATGCTTTGGAGATGCATAAGTCCGGCAATCTGCACTGGGGCTGAAATAACTCTACGGTGGGGAGAAGCACTGTGAGTATGGTATTTCTAAAAATCCTATCCACTATGCTTGTACTGTACCATACAGCATTTTGGACACAGCGGTAAGACACTGCATCTAAAATGCTGCTATTCCACATCATGTCCACGCAGCCATGATTTTAGTATTTGTTTATTTATTTATTTTATTAAAATATTTAATTTATTGAATACAATTTTGACAAATTTTGCTGGATTGCATTATTATAATTATTTACAGAAACAGGATCTGAACTTTTGGATTCCAAACTTTAAAGGCTAGGTTCTCTATTCTAACATTTAAACTAATTCTATGTCCCATTGACATAGCCATGAAAACAGAGATAAAAATTCTCATGAGCCATAACACCATTATTCATCCTAGGTCTTCTTGCTGTTAGATAATATCAGGCATAGCATATAGCTTCTTCTTCCCTGCAGTAGGGCTCACAAGAGAATTGGCCTCTGTCACAAGGTTAGGTCCTGATAAAGCTTCTTGGCAGAAAATCTATGCACGTACATAAGCTTCTGAAAAAGGCTTCCAAGCACTTTACCAACGCATTATGTGACAGGAAAATCATTTTTGGTAAGTAAATGCAATGCAAATTATTCATTAATGTTTAATTACACAATGTTATAGTGCAACACGGCCCATGTGAAAAATTAGTCTAATAGCCTACTTATAGATACCTACTTTATTATATATGGATTTTAATCTTAAAGCCTTCTAGATTATTTGCAGCCAGATGTAAAGATATAATTAGTGGTAAGAGGCAGTTTAATCTTGTTCCTGGAGATCATTAGGGTGGCCACTTAATATGATTTCAAGGACCAACTAAGGGTGCCTTCACACTAAGGATTGGATCTGATCCGTGGCTGTCAGGGTGAATAATAATATGCCCTCTGGTCCGGTGTGGTGCCACACGCAGCTGCCGCTGCTGATGATTCAGGACCGCAGCTCGTGGGGAGCTAGTCGCAGTCTTGAAATAACAGCGGCGTGCAGCCGCAGGCGTCCGGCTCCCGCAGGTGTCCGGGAGGCGCGAGGAGAAGGCAATTAGGGGAGATTTTTCTCATCGGACACAAAAATGTTGCAAGCAATGTTTTTGTGCCTGTGAGAAAAATCTGAATCCTTCTGCATTCTACTGGAGAGATGGAAACCGGATGGCAGAGAGCTGCCATCCGGCTCCCTCCCGCCCCATAGGATACTATGGGGCCAGAATCCGGTCCTGGTTGTCTGGCTCAAGCTGACAGCCACTGATCGGATCCAAGATGCAGTGTGAAGGCAGCCTTAGCTGTAAGACATGTATTAAGTCCACTTAAAGGTAGCATATAAAGCTGTATTGACTTTGAGAATGTTTATTGTAGCTTTCTTCTAATATAGCTATTATTACGCAATCTATCAGGTTCCCATGACTGGATTATGGGGTCCCAAGGGCGATGGTAGAGGGCCTCACATTTTAACCACATAGATGCCATAGTTGCCATTCACCTCAGTGTCTCAGAAGTTAAACAGCAAAGATCAAAACTAGTTCCAATGAAGGAAGTTTCTAGTGGGTGTCTGCTATGTACATGAACTAACAACCACCAGATAAACAAAGGCTTAGCTTGTGAGCCCACTCCACACAAATGCTTCTGCATTCTGCTGTACATATGTAGCGGATGACTGGAAAATGAGTGGACGTCAGATAAGGTGGCCTGGTAACACCCCCACACCTTAGCTCAAAGACCCCATTGCAGATTTGTGGCCTATCACCATTGGCAGCATGCCACTACTGCATACAAGCACAGCAATATAACTAAATATCTGCACAGTGTTTACCCTATCCAGTCCAACTCTTTATTGTGAACATCACAAGTGTATGTACTGGTCACTATAGATATGTCGCTTACAGTACTGGCCTAACAAACTCCAGACATTTCTTCAATATTATTTAAACAAGCCCGTCACTATGAAAGTGCAGTTTAAGGCTATGTTCACACGTAGCGTATTTCTGCATTTACGCAGCACCATTTAGTGAAACGCTGCACCGTAACGCATTCCAGCCAAAGCAATGACTTCTGCTGAAATCCATTCACATGGTCCGTAATTTTGCGAATGCGCTTTGTGCTTCAAAGCGCATCCACAAAAAGAATGACTATGTCAACTCTTTGCACTTTTTTTCAGTATGCTTTTTACTCACCTGCCAGCACCATAGGAACTTGTGCAGGACCTTAAACAGCACTATGGGACCAGGCGACATCACTAGTCACATGTGCTGCGGGGTCCTAGAGGCTGTGCTTGCTGCAGCCCGGTGGGGGATCAGACGGCACCACCAGGGTCACCGAGGGAGTGCACTGAGGTAAGTATATAGCGCAGAAAGAAAGCACAGCAGCGTTCACACACAGAATGCTGCATTCTGTAAAGATCTGTTCTTGGTGCAGTTTTGCACCAAACCGATTCTCACAAAAACACTGTGTGTGAACATAGCCTTATCTGTTAAGCAACATAATATAGAGCTGGTCGTGCTGAGCAGATTTTTAAAATCTTTTTTAAGATCCAATATAACGTGTTTTTACGTATTGTAACACAGTGAGGGGTGTGGTGCTAAATGGTAGGTACATTTATTACAGTAAGAGCCTCTTAAAATGGTGAGCTGAAAGGATAACGTAAAACATGGTATGAGTCTTCTTTGCTGTTCTGGATTTTAAAGGCAATGCCCGAGATGCATGGCTGCAGCAATTAAGTGTGCATAGACATTCAGTCCATTTCAATGTGTGGAGTTAGGGCTGCAAGAAAGCTGAATTGTGCTGTCTATGTTCTGTTTACGGCTGGCTTCACACCACGGCAAGGTCCAGTCCGGGGCTGTCCGGTGTAAACAAGACAGCTCCAGACCGATTTTTGGCCCTATAGTAGCCTATGGGGCCAGATGGAGCCGGATGGCAGCTCTCTGCCTTTCGTTTTCCATCTCTCCGGATGAATCCGGGAGAATTCGGATTATTCTCACCAGACACAAAAATGTTGCTTGCAACGTTTTTGTGTCCGGCGAGAAAAATCACCCCAAAAACCCGGATCCCGGATTTGCCTGGATTGTCGCGGATTCTCCCGGATCCGGGGCAATCTAGTTCTCCCTAACATGGGAGCCTATGGGGCCGGATTGCCCGGTGTGGGCAAATCCAAGAACTGGATACCGGCGGCTGTACGACACTGTTGTTTTAGGACCGCGGCTAGCAGAGAAATCAGCAGCTGCGGCTGCAATTACAACCATCCGGCTGCACACAGGACTGGAGGGCACATTTGACACTCCGGTTCTGTGTGCTGATCCGGTCCGGGGCCGTCTGGTTTACACCGGACAGCCCTGGACCGGACTGCGCCGTGGTGTGAAGCCAGCCTAAGTTGGATTTTTGCAGACCCAACACAAACCTGGGAGTGGCACCTGGCAGTTCCATGCAGCCCAATCCTAACCACACCACTAGCTGTAGTAAAACCCAGGCGGACGCTTTGATAAGACCCTCCCATCACAAGGGTGAACTGAATGTTCAAGTGCTATTTTGATTACATGTTTTCTGCTTTGAATAAAACACTGAAGTTTTGACTTTAAGGGCACGGACAAAGTTGGATGAGTGCAATGCAAGAAAATCTCACATTGCACACTGACCAGTGTTACAGAATGAGTCAGAACAGACTAACATGTGTCGTCAGCTTTTTTCTCATCCAGATTCTGCATGAGAAAAAAGTAGCAATGCAAGTCTATGGCTGTGAGAAAAAAGGACAGCACACGGACCATCCTAGTGGCATCAATTTTTTTTACTGATGCATTATGATTCTGTAGCTCAGAACACTGTAAAATGCTCCTGAAAATTATTGTACAGTAATAAATGATGTGAAAAAAACGCATTGCACCCGGATGCTAGGCGAGAAAAAAAATCGCACACTTGCATAGCACTTACATGACACATGGACTAAAAAGTGGATGTCACTCATCCTACTCTGCTGGATGAGAAACAGTCAGATTTTTTATATGCCAATGTGTTTCCAGCCTACAGCTCTGTATTGCCTCATTACTGTGTCCCTAACCTGGCCTACAGCTAAGGTCTCCGCGCAATTTCTATGTCTAGCCAGGTACAGCTAAGCAGCCGGGGGCTGGAATCCGCAGCGCAGGGATGCCCAAGCTTTCTGGGCACCCCCCGCTGCAAATTGCAGCCCGCAGCCGCCCCAGAAGATGGCGCGTTCATTGAAGAGCCATCCTCTGGCGCTGAACCCCGCTCTTCCAGCGGCCCTGGTGGCGGTGGCACGCTGGGCAATAAAGAGGTTAGGGCCAGCTTTGCATTATCAGCTGGCCCTAAGCCCGAAATTTATGGCAGTCACGCCAATATTAGACATGACCGCCATGAATTTCTATTAAATTGTTTTAAAAAAAAAATTTTTTATTAGAAATTAAAAAAAAAGCCATTAGGGACTCCATCTTTAATTAAAAAAATCCTCTTCCGTCCGACGCAGTCCAAAACGCGATGTCCTCTCTGCTACATCCCCTGTGCATAGATATAGATGTCTATGCACAGGGAATGAGCAGACTGAGAACAATCTCAGCTCTGCTACATCAGGCAGCAGGCAGGCTCTAGAACCCTGGAGCTGCGGCAGCCTGCACACAGAGGAGACAGCCGGACTCTTATCTGTGCGAGTTTCCCAGCGATTACTTGCACAGTAAACGAGTCCAATGCAAATCAATGGCAAAACTAGGATTGCTTCAGGCTGAAGCTTTCGATACACATCTGTGATTTGTAAATCGCACACTACTCGCTATTACTCGCTTCACCATTCATTAACATTGGACTCGCTAGACTCGCAACGAGTAGCGAGTCCCGGGCTCGGACTCGCTAGAGTCAAGCGATTCCGAGTAATTTAGGATTCGCCCATCACTAATTATGATAATTACATTTATTGAGTTTAGAGAAGAAACAATTAATTGGGCACCCGATGAACATATACAAGTACATAAATGATCCATAAGCAAAATATAGACAAAAAACTGTTTTTTACTCCCTCAAAAGACAAGTACCGTATATACTCGTGTATAAGCCGAGTTTTTCAGCACAAAAAATGTGCTGAAAAGTCCCCCCTTGGCTTATACACGAGTCATACAGGTACCCAGTGGTATACAGCCCCCCCGTGGAATACAGGGCCCCCCCTTGCTTGAGGCAGACCTGTAAAAGAAGACATCATTATACTTATCGTGTCGCTGCCGCTCTGTCACCGTCACCGCGCTCCTCCGGGTCTTCATGCTTTCTTCTCCTGCGCACAGGAAATGACGTCATTGTCTGTGCGCCAGATAAGGAAGCTTGAAGACCCGGAGGAGCGCGGTGACGGTGACAGAGCGGCGGCGGCGGCAGCGACACGATAAGTATAATGATGTCTTCTTTTACAGGTCTGCCTCAAGCAAGGGGGGGCCCTGTATTCCACAGGGGGGGGCTGTATACAGCTCGGGCTGCTGTATACACAGCTGGGGCCCTTTATACCACTGGGGCTTCTGTATACAGCTGGGGCTGCTGTATACACAGCTGGGGCCCTGTATACCACTGGGGCTTCTGTATACAGCTGGGGCTGCTGTATACACAGCTGGGGCCCTGTATACCACTGGGCTTCTGTATACAACTGGGGCTGCTGTATACACAGCTGGGGCCCTGTATACCACTGGGTACTGCTGTATACATCTGGGGCTGCTGTATACACAGCTGGGGCCCTGTATACCACTGTGTACTGCTGTATACATATGGGGCTGCTGTATACACAGCTGGGGGCTATATACCACTGGGGCTGATGTATATGCTGCTGGGGCCTGTATATACCACTGGGGAGGCTGATTTATACCACTGGGGCTGCTGTATATACTGCTGGGGCCTGTATATACCACTGGGGAGGCTGCTGTAATACTGCTGGGGCCTGTATACTACCACTGGGGAGGCTGCTGTATACTACCACTGGGGAGGCCTGTATACCACACTGCTGGGGGCTGTATACCTGTGCTGGGGTCCACCCTCGGCTTATACACGAGTCAATAGGTTTTCCCAGGTTTTTGGGGCAAAAGTAGGTGGGTCGGCTTATACACGGGTCTAATTATACACGAGTATATATGGTAGGTACTTTCTCCATTATGAATGGTGCCTCTGACCCCTGCCTGCACTGCATCTCTTGCTGCACTACCCTCCTGGCTGCTTCTCACCTGTGGCTGCATCTCATCTCACCCGTGGCTGCATCTCCTCTCACCCGTGGCTGCATCTCATCTCACCCGTGGCTGCATCTCATCTCACCCGTGGCTGCATCTGCATCTTCATCTCACCCATGACCGCATCTTCATCTCATCCTGTGCCGCATCTTCATCTCACCCTGAGCTGCATCTCGCCTCATCCTATGCCGCATCTCATCTCATCCTGTGCCGCATCTCATCTCATCCTATGCCACATCTTCATCTCACCCTGTGCTGCATCTCGCCTCATCCTATGCCGCATCTCATCTCATCCTGTGCCGCATCTCATTTCATCCTGTGCCGCATCTCATCTCATCCAGTGCCGCATCTCATCTCATCCAGTGCCGCATCTCATCTCATCCTGTGCCGCATCTCATCTCATCCTGTGCCGCATCTCATCTCACCCTGTGCCGCATCCCATCCCATCTGTGACTGCATCTCATCTCATCAGTGACTGCATCTCACCCCTGCTACATCTCATCCCCGGCTGCTTCTCGCCTCTGGCTGCTTCTTCCCCTGGCTGCATCTCACCCCCGGCTGCATCTCACCCTCGGCTACACCTCAACCCTCGGATGCATCTCACCCCTAGTTGCATCACTCCCCTGGTTGCATCCCTCCACTGGTTGCATCCCTCCACTGGTTAGACCCCTCCCGTGGTTGCATTCCACCCCTGGTTGCATCCTGCCCTGGACTGCATCACCAAACCTTCGGCCGCATCACCTCCTCCTCGGCTGCATCTCCTCATCCTCGGCTGCATCACCTCATCCTCAGCTGCTCCACCTGCGCCAACGTCCCCTGCCACGACGCCCTTGGTGGCACCACCTCTTCACCGGACTGCACCTCATCCCTGAACTGCATCTGCTCCCCCGGACTGCACCTCATCACCTGGCCACACCTCAATTACGGCCAACCACCCATCATTTTGAACTCACCCTTGCCACACCAGATCCACGGCTACCTCTGACCCCCCCACCTCCTCCCCTACTCACCCCACATTGTCCCCGCTTCTTCTCACCTTCACTCCTATCCTTCTCCACTTCCTACTACCCCCACTCATCCCCCCATTGAGCAAAGAAATTCTGCTGTCATCCTCCATCCTTCCTACCCACCTCACCCAATGCTCTGAACTCTTCCCCCACTTTCAACCCACCACCTCTAGACGTACACGCCCACCACGAAAGCTCCCCTGCTCCCACCTCCTAACCCTCTCTCAGCTCCTCCTACTCTCTGGTGACATTTCCCCTAATCCTGGCCCACCCCACCATACCATATCTCACTCTCCTCCACCCCACTCCGACAACCCATCACCAACCCTCGTAACACCCTTAACCTCTGTCCCATTCCCCCCACCCCAGCTTCCCCTGTCCCCCTACCCGGCACACTCTGGAACGCCCGCTCGGTCTGTAACAAACTCACACTTATCCATGACCTCTTCATCTCCAAAAAACTCTTCTTCCTCGGCATCACGGAGACTTGGCTTACTCCCTCTGACACAACCTCCCCGGCTGCCCTCTCCTACGGGGGATTTACACTCTCCCACACTCCCTGCCCCACTAACACCCATGGCAGTGGTGTTGGCCTACTTCTGGCCAACGACTGCTCCTTCTCCCCACTTACTCCACCCCCCTCCCCTCCTTCAAGGCACACTCTGTTCGCATCTACTCCCCCTGCAACTTCCAACTGGCCGTTGTCTACTGCCCCCCTGGATCCTCCTCCATCTTCTTTGAACACTTCACAACCTGGCTCCTCCACCTCCTCTCCTCCGACATCCCTACCATCATCATGGGTGACTTCAACATCCCCATCGACACCCCCAAAGCCACTGCCTCCAGACTCCTATCCCTCACCTCCTCTTTTGGCCTCTCCCAATGGATCTCCTCCGGCACGCACACTGGTGGCCACACACTTGACCTAGTCTTCACCCGCCTCTGCTCCCTCACAGACCTCGCATACTCAACCCTCACCCACTCCGACCACAATCTACTGACCTTGTCATCCCTCTCCCCGCTACCATGCTCCCCCCCCTCCGGACACTCCCCCACCCCCGCAGAAACCTTAAGCTTGTAGACTGCCACTCACTCTCAGAATCTCTCCTCCCCCTCTCAGACTTGGCCTCTTCTCATGACGCTGACTCAGCCACCTCCCTCTACAACTCCAAGCTCACAACAGCCCTCGACCACGCTGCTCCACTCACATTTAACACAACATGAGTACAACGACAACCCTGGCTCACGACCCTCACCAAAAAACTCCGACGGACGACTAGGGCAGCCGAGCAGAAATGGAAGAAATCCCACTCCGCAGAGCACTTCGCCCTTTACAAACGTTCCCTCAATACCTTCAAGACTGCCCTTGACTCTGCAAAACAACTCTACTTCTCCTTCCTTATAACCGCCCTGTCTCACAACCCCATACAACTCTTCAAAACTTTCAACTCTTTACTTCGCCCCCCTACATCTCCTCCCTCACCCCTCATCTCCGCCGACGACTTCGCCACCTTCTTCAAAGACAAAATTGACAAACTCAGACAAAGCTTCAACCCACACTCCCCTCGCCCCATCCCACCTCCAGCCCATCCCCCCTCACCCAAATGCAGTTTCACCCCCATGACAGAGGACCACCTCTCCTCCCTTCTAGCACGATCACACCTCACCACCTGCGCCCTCGATCCACTCCCCTCCCACCTCATCCACAGTCCTCATCCCTGCCCTAACACACCTCTTCAACATATCACTCAAATCCGGCACATTCCCCGCACCCTTCAAGCCCGCCCTAATCACGCCCATCCTAAAAAAAACATCCCTTGACTATACATCAGTCCCCAACTATCGCTCCATATCTCTACTCCTGTTCGCCCTAAAACTTCTTGAACAACACGTCTATTCCGAACTTTCCTCCCACTTCTCTTTCTGTGCTCTCTTTGATCGCCTACAATCTGGCTTCCGACCTCACCACTCCACCGAAACAGCCCTAACCAAAGACACTAACGACCTTCTGATCGCCAAGAGCAAACGACACTACTCCGTACTCATCCTTCTCGACCTCTCTGCTGCCTTCCTTGAATCTCTTGGCATTACTGACCTTGCCCTCTCCTGGTCTCCTCCTTACCTAACGGACAGGACCTTCAGCGTCACCCACTCCCACACCTCCTCCTTGCCCCACCCCCTCACTGTAGGTGTCCCCCAAGTCTCGGTACTGGGACCATCTCATCAAGTCACACGGCCTCCAATACCACCTCTACGCCTACGACACCCAGCTCTATTTGTCTGCCCCTGATATCTCCTCTCTTCTATCCAAAATTCCTCACTGCCTGTCCGCCATTGCATCCTTCTTTTCTACCCGCTTCCTCAAACTCAACATGGACAATACCGAATTCATCGTCTTTCCCCCGAACAACCCTCTTCCTGACCTATCCATCACGGTCAATGACTGCACACTCTCACCCGTCCCCCCACACCAAATGTCTCGGGGTAATCCTCGACTCCTCCCTCTCCTTCAAGCCCCACATCCAAGCCCTCGCCACCGCCTGCCGACTCCAACTAAAAAACATTGCCCCCATCCGCTCCTTCCTTGACCACAACACGGCTAAGACACTTGTCCATGCCCTCATCATCTCCCGCCTGGACTACTGCAACCTCCTGTTCACCGGCCTCCCTGCCTCCTCTCTCGCACCTCTCCACACCATCCTCAACTCTGCTGCCCGGATCATCCACCTATCTCCCCGTTACTCCCCCGCCTCCCCTCTCCGCCAAGCCCTCCACTGGCTCCCCACCCCCCAGCGATCCCGCTTCAAAACCCTAACCCTGACATACAAGGCCATACACAACCTGTCCCTTCCCTACATCTCTGACCTAGTCTCCCGCTACCTCCCCTCGCGCAACTTGCGCTCCTCTCAAGAACTCCTTCTCTCAAGCTCCCGCATTTCCACCTCCTACAACCGCATACAACCACTTCTCTTGTGCTTCTGCCATACTCTGGAATTCCCTCCCCCACCACATCAGACACTCCCCTACCCTGGGAACCTTCAAGAAAAGCCTGAAAACCCACCTCTTCCTACAAGCCTATAACACACACTTAGACCCAATCCACTGCACCATCTCACCTCTTCCCTCCTACCGTCTCCCTCCCCACCCCCTCTAGACTGTGAGCCCTCGCGGACAGGATCCTCTCCTTATTGTACCCATACGACTGATTTGTCGTTGTTTTTACCACTTGTCTCTGTCTACCCTCTCACTTGTAAAGCGCCATGTAACATAATGGCACTATATAAATACTTAATAATAATAATAATAATAATAATGAATAAAAAATGTTTAATCTACATAGGAGAGAAGGTATCTTTAACATGAGAACTATTCATCTGAGGAACAGCCTACCTTATGATCTTGTCATTTCAGTGAAAGTCAACAGTTTTATATAAGGAGCTGATACTTTTTTTTTAGAAGGAAAACACATACCGTACTTATACTGTTATTGTATAAAATGTTTTTTCTGAATTGTTGATCCAGTCAATCAACCATGCGGAGAGAAGTAGAAAAAATTGCTAGATGGCGCAGACTGGATAATGCATGATGGATCCTCTTTTGGTTGAACACAATGGGCATGTCTATTACCAACCATACTATGGAACTATGCAAATCTTGTCAGCTTCTTCTGCTCTTTAGCATAGTGCTTGCAAGATCAGAGCAAGAAAAAATAACTGTAAAACAAAAAGCACAAAGCAAAAATGTATTTATAAAATGTGTATTAATTAGTAAAATAAACACCTGGACAAGTATTATTTAATATTTTCAAAAGAAAAACATGAAATATCTAAAAGAAATCTTTATGAAAGGTAATATGTAATTCTTAAATTATGCTGTGACCAAGTGATAACTACTAGATAAATAAAGTATAATCATTGTACTCATCTATCTAAGCAGGACCATTGAACATACGGTAAGTGGAGAGTTATGCTTAATTTAACTCTGAAAAAATATGATGTTCCCTGAGGAAGGAGCGCGGTTTGTGGCTCCGAAACGCGTCGGATAATAAAAGTACAAGTTGTACCAGACAAGTCCGTGTCCTGGTTCCTTCTTTTCTGGAGCAGCAGCGCGGACATAGAGGCACTTCGTCCAAGGAAATCTAATTTAAATCTGAAGGATTTAATCCCTCTTTATGTGAATTAGTGGAGGTTTGAATAGTCAAATCCACATCAACATTTTTGCCAAAGGATAAATTGCAAGAGTGTGCAGAAATCTGTAGATAGTGACATTTTTTCTCCCTCTGCATTCAGCTGTGTGTGGAAAAAACCTCATCCCTGAACTGCATCTGCTCCCCCGGACTGCACCTCATCACCTGGCCACACCTCAATTACGGCCAACCACGCATCATTTTGAACTCACCCTTGCCACACCAGATCCACGGCTACTTCTGACCCCCCCACCTCTCCTCCCCTACTCACCCCACATTGTCCCCGCTTCTTCTCACCTTCACTCCTATTCTTCTCCACTTCCTACTACCCCCACTCATCCCCTCATTGAGCAAAGAAATTTTGCTGTCATCCTCCAACCTTCCTACCCACCTCACCCAATCCTCTGAACTCTTCCTCCACTTTCAACCCACCACCTCTAGACGTACACGGCCACCACGAAAGCTCCCCTGCTCCCACCTCCTAACCCTCTCCCAGCTCCTCCTACTCTCTGGTGACATTTCCCCTAATCCTGGCCCACCCCACCATACCATATCTCACTCTCCTCCACCCCACTCCAACAACCCATCACCAACCCTCGTAACACACTTAACCTCCGGCCCATTCCCCCCACCCCAGCTTCCCCTGTCCCCCTACCCGGCACACTCTGGAGCGCCCGCTCGGTCTGTAACAAACTCACACTTATCCATGACCTCTTCATCTCCAAAAAACTCTTCTTCCTCGGCATCACGGAGACTTGGCTTACTCCCTCTGACACAACCTCCCCGGCTGCCCTCTCCTACGGGGATTTACACTCTCCCACACTCCCTGCCCCACTAACACACCACCGCAGTGGTGTTGGCCAACTTCTGGCCAATGACTGCTCCTTCTCCCCACTTACTCCATCCCCCTCCCCTCCTTCAAGGCACACTCTGTTCGCATCTACTCCCCCTGCAACTTCCAACTGGCCGTTGTCTACTGCCCCCCTGGATCCTCCTCCATCTTCTTTGAACACTTCACAACCTGGCTCCTCCACCTCCTCTCCTCCGACATCCCTACCATCGTCATGGGTGACTTCAACATCCCCATCGACGCCCCCAAAGCCACTGCCACCAGACTCCTATCCCTCACCTCCTCTTTTGGCCTCTCCCAATGCATCTCCTCCGCCACGCACACTGGTGGCCACACACTTGACCTAGTCTTCACCCGCCTCTGCTCCCTCACAGACCTCGCATACTCAACCCTCACCCACTCCGACCACAACCTACTGACCTTGTCATCCCTCTCCCCGCTACCACGCTCCCCCCCCCTCCGGACACTCCCCCACCCCCGCAGAAACCTTAAGCTTGTAGACTGCCACTCACTCTCAGAATCTCTCCTCCCCCTCTCAGACTTGGCCTCTTCTCATGACGCTGACTCAGCCGCCTCCCTCTACAACTCCAAGCTCACAACAGCCCTCGACCAGGCTGCTCCACTCACATTTAACACAACACGAGTACAACGACAACCCTGGCTCACGACCCTCACCAAAAAACTTCGACGGACGCCTAGGGCAACTGAGCAGAAATGGAAGAAATCCCACTCCGCAGAGCACTTCGCCCTATACAAGCGTTCCCTCAATACCTTCAAGACTGCCCTTGACTCCGCAAAACAACTCTACTTCTCCTTCCTTATAACCGCCCTGTCTAACAACCCCATGCAACTCTTCAAAACCTTCAACTCTTTACTTCGCCCCCCTACATCTCCTTCCTCACCCCTCATCTCCGCCGACGACTTCACCACCTTCTTCAAAGACAAAATTGACAAACTCAGACAAAGCTTCAACCCACACTCCCCTCGCCCCATCCCACCTCCAGCCCATCCCCCCTCACCCAAATGCAGTTTCACCCCCATGACAGAGGACCACCTCTCCTCCCTTCTAGCACGATCATACCTCACCACCTGCGCCCTCAATCCACTCCCCTCCCACCTCATCCACAGTCCTCATCCCTGCCCTAACACACCTCTTCAACATATCACTCAAATCCGGCACATTCCCCTCACCCTTCAAGCCCGCCCTAATCACGCCCATCCTAAAAAAAACATCCCTTGACTATACATAAGTCTCCAACTATTGCCCCATATCTCTCCTCCTGTTCGCCCCAAAACTTCTTGAACAACACGTCTATTCCGAACTTTCCTCCCACTTCTCTTTCTGTGCTGTCTTTGATCGCCTACAATCTGGCTTCCGACCTCACCACTCCACCGAAACAGCCCTAACTAAAGTCACTAACGACCTTGTGATCACCAAGAGCAAACAACACTACTCCGTACTCATCATTCACGACCTCTCTGCTGCCTTCGACACTGTTGACCACTCCCTCTTACTTCAAATCCTTGAATCTCTTGGCATTACTGACCTTGCCCTCTCCTGGTCTCCTCCTACCTAACGGACAGGACCTTCAGCGTCACCCACTCCCACGCCTCCTCCTTGCCCCACCCCCTCACTGTAGGTGTCCCCCAAGACTCGGTACTGGGACCACCTCATCGAGTCACACGGCCTCCAATACCACCTCTACGCCGACGACACCCAGCTCTATTTGTCTGCCCCTGATATCTCCTCTCTTCTATCCAAAATTCCTCACTGCCTGTCCGCCATTGCATCCTTCTTTACCTGCTTCCTCAAACTCAACATGGACAATACCGAATTCATCGTCTTTCCCCCGAACAACCCTCTTCCTGACCTATCCATCACCGTCAATGACTGCACACTCTCACCCGTCCCCCACACCAAATGTCTCGGGGTAATCCTCGACTCCTCCCTCTCCTTCAAGCCCATCATCCAAGCCCTCGCCACCGCCTGCCGACTCCAACTAAAAAACATTGCCCCCATCCGCCCCTTCCTTGACCACAACACAGCTAAGACACTTGTCCATGCCCTCATCATCTCCCGCCTGGACTACTGCAACCTCCTGTTCACCGGCCTCCCTGCCTCCTCCCTCGCACCTCTCCACACCATCCTCAACTCTGCTGCCTGGATCATCCACCTATCTCCCCGTTACTCCCCCGCCTCCCCTCTCCGCCAAGCCCTCCACTGGCTCCCCACCCCCCAGCGATCCCGCTTCAAAACCCTAACCCTGACATACAAGGCCATACACAACCTGTCCCCTCCCTACATCTCTGACCTAGTCTCACGCTACCTCCCCTCGCGCAACTTGCGCTCCTCTCAAGAACTCCTTCTCTCAAGCTCCCGCATTTCCACCTCCCACAACTGCATACAAGACTTCTCTCGTGCTTCTGCCATACTCTGGAATTCCCTCCCCCACCACATCAGACACTCCCCTACCCTGGGAACCTTCAAGAAAAGCCTGAAGACCCACCTCTTCCTACAAGCCTATAACACACACTTAGACCCAATCCACTGCACCATCTCACCTCTTCCCCTCCTACCGTCTCCCTCCCCACCCCCTCTAGACTGTGAGCCCTAGCGGACAGGATCCTCTCCTTATTGTACACGTACGACTGATTTGTTGTCGTTTTTACCACTTGTCTCTGTCTACCCTCTCACTTGTAAAGCGCCATGTAACATAATGGCACTATATAAATACTTAATAATAATAATAATAATGATGAATAAAAAATGTTTAATCTACATAGGAGAGAAGGTATCTTTAACATGAGAGCTATTCATCTGAGGAACAGCCTACCTTATGATCTTGTAATTTCAGGGAAAGTCAACAGTTTTATATAAGGAGCTGATACTTTTTTTTTTAGAAGGAAAACACATACTTATACTGTTATTGTATAAAATGTTTTTTCTGAATTGTTGATCCAGTCAATCAACCATGCGGAGAGAAGTAGAAAAAATTGCTAGATGGCGCAGACTGGATAATGCATGATGGATCCTCTTTTGGTTGAACACAATGGGCATGTCTATTACCAACCATACTATGGAACTATGCAAATCTTGTCAGCTTCTTCTGCTCTTTAGCATAGTGCTTGCAAGATCAGAGCAAGAAAAAATAACTGTAAAACAATAAGCACAAAGCAAAAATGTATTTATAAAATGTGTATTAATTAGTAAAATAAACACCTGGACAAGTATTATTTAATATTTTCAAAAGAAAAACATGAAATATCTAAAAGAAATCTTTATGAAAGGTAATATGTAATTATTAAATTATGCTGTGACCAAGTGATAACTACTAGATAAATAAAGTATAATCATTGTACTCATCTATCTAAGCAGGACCATTGAACATACGGTAAGTGGAGAGTTATGCTTAATTTAACTCTGAAAAAATATGATGTTCCCTGAGGAAGGAGCTCGGTTTGTGGCTCCGAAACGCGTCGGATAATAAAAGTACAAGTTGTTCCAGACAAGTCCGTGTCCTGCTTCCTTCTTTTCTGGAGCAGCAGCGCGGACATAGAGGCACTTCGTCCAAGGAAATCTAATTTAAATCTGAAGGATTTAATCCCTCTTTATGTGAATTAGTGGAGGTTTGAATAGTCAAATCCACATCAACATTTTTGCCAAAGGATAAATTGCAAGAGTGTGCAGAAATCTGTAGATAGTGACATTTTTTCTCCCTCTGCATTCAGCTGTGTGTGGAAAAAACATTGGCGGCACTAGGACCCAGAGAATTCCTGCCTGAAAAAGGTCGAGGAAGTTGCTGTGATGCAAAAAAAAAAAAGTCTCTTGGAAGTGCTGAGAAAGACAAGCATCCTGAGCTCATGATCCCGAAAAATGAGAATGCTACAGGTTGTGAAAAATGGCATCAGAAATACAATTCTTTTCCTTTAAAAACTTCAGATTTTTTTTTTCACCACTTAGATAAAAGTAAAAGTATACATGTTTGCCTTTGCAGCACTGAAGTCCTGAGGTCCTGGTTTCAATTCCCACCAAGGACACGAAGGACAACATCTGCAAGGAGTTTCTGTGTTCTCCCCATTCTTATGTGGGTTTCCTCCGGGCAACTCCGGTTTCCTCCCACATTGCAAAGACATACTGACAGGATATTTAGATTGTGAGCACCAAGAGAGACAGCATTACTCATGTATGTAAAGTGCTATGGAATTAATAGCACTATATAAATGAATAAATTATTATCATTATTACCGTATATACTCGTGTATAAGCCGACTTTTTCAGCCCAAAAATTGGGCTGAAAAGTCCCCTCCTCGGCTTATACGCGAGTCATATACACTATAGTGTGGTGGGGGCTGTGTCTGGGCACTGCAGGAAGCAGGAGGAGGTGGGGAGGCTGCAGAATGAGCGGCACGTCACGTGGTGCCGCTCATTAATTATGCATGGGGAGCAGCGCATAGTACATTGCTGCTCCCCTGCATAGTATAGCCTCCCCCGCTGTCTCCCCGCCCCCCCTATGTATACAGAGGCCCCCCGCAGTGGTCCATCTCACCCCCTCTGTCCTGGTCCTCGGACTGCACCCGGGTCCTCCAGCTGCTCCGTCCGTGCGTGCCACCGCGGCTCTCTAATCCTGGCTGTTCCGTCACCTGCGCTTCCTGCTTGAATGAAACATGTGACCGGGCACGGTCACGATGATCGCAATCAAACATGAAGTGCGGGAGGACACCGGGTGAGCAGCCGGTGGGCATGCAGATCGAGCAGCTGGAGGACCCCGGGGCTGAGACCAGCAGGGTGAGTTAGATCACATGCTGGGGGCCTCTAGTACTGGGGGCTGTATGAGACATGCAGTGGGAGCTGTATACCAGTGTTGGGCCTGTATACCAGTCCTGGGGGCTGTATAGCACTGCTGCTGGCCTGTATACCAGTGCTGGGGGCTGTATAGCACTGCCTGAGGGGCCTGTATATGCACTGCTGGGCTGTATACCATGCTGGGGGCTGTATAGCACGCGAGGCCTGTATACACTGCTGAGCTGTATACCATGCTGGGTGTATACCATGATGAGGGGCCTGTATACCACAGCTGGGCCTGTATACCCATACTGGGGGCTGTATAGCACTGCTGCTGGGCCTTTATACCACTGGTCAGGGGCCTGTATACCACTGATGAGGGGCCTGTATACCACTGCTGGGGACTGTATATCAGTGATGGCGGCAACTGTATACTAGTTATGGCCACTATATACCAGTGATGGCTGCTATATACAGGGATGGTGGGCTATATACCAGTGATAGAGGGCTTTATAACAGGACGGTGGTCTGCTGCATTGGTAGTTTACTGTTTCTATTTAAAATAAAAGTTCAACATTTTATTCGTATCTATTTTCATTTTTTTAATTTTTCAGTACCGGTAGCTGCTGCATTGTCCACCCTCGGCTTATACGCGAGTCAATAGGTTTTCCCAGTTTTTTGGGGCAAAAGTAGGGGGGTCGGCTTATACACGGGTCGGCTTATACACGAGTGACTCACCGTGGCCGGGACTCCGGTTTAGACAGGCAGTAGCTTCTTCCTCCTTGTCACGGGTGGACCGCGCCTGCCGGTAGTGGGGCCCGGTTGAGTGCAGATCAAAAAGTTGAAGACGTCTTGTGGGAACAGATTAAGGGGTTAATTTGTCGTGACGCCACCTATGAGTGATTTCGGTAAGTCTTACCGACGCTGCGGGGCCTCCGGGGGATGGAATGCAGCAAGATGGAACGCTCCCCACAGGCTGAGCGGTGATCCCCAGAGCTGTGAGCTGCTGAAGATGTTGTGCGGCAGCTGCGGTTACCTTGAAGTGCGGACAGACAGTTCATAAGAAAGCACGGACACTGTAAGTCTCTGTAACGGGTGCCTTACTGTAACCAGCAGACAGTACATGGTATACAGTTGGAGGTAGCAGACCGGGTGGACTCATCAGTGATAGGTGTCCCTCAGAGATCCGCGGTGTTCCTCCATTCTAACTAAGTAAGTTGCCGTGGTCGCCCAGGAATACCAGGTCGGGTACAGGGAGGCTGCTTGAATGCCCTATCCGGGGTATACGTTCCGGATGCTTTGGGGAACCTTGGGTCCCTTGGTGGGTACACCACTGGTTAGACAACTGGATTTGGCGATGGTGGGGTGCTCCTGTAAAGCGATTCCTCCACTCTTCTGGTTCGCATAGCAGAGCTGAACTGCTGCTAGCTTCGGTACCAGCAAACCGGCTGTAGATGGGCACGGGATGATTTTGAGCCCGCATTTTGACGCCCGTAGTCCGGTTGGTAATGCACCGGGAGTAATGGTGCTCAACCGTGGTGACGGTAGGGAGATGGCCGGTAGAAGGTGGCCAGGGGGCCGCACGGGACTGTGCGAGCCCCCTCTCCTAGGTTGCAGAGCTGGGATTCTGCAGAGGGTCTTCTAGGTTGCTGTTACACCTTCAGCCCTCGAACTCCAAGTGTTCTAGACTTTCCACTACACACTACCCTTGCACTCCGCCCACCAGGACCTTGATTGGCCCTCTATGCTAAGTGATGCATGCAGGGTATGGATCTCTGAGTTAACCACATGACTGCTGGGTCAGAGAATATTGCTGCTGCATTTATGGCTGCAATACCCTCCTGTGACGCACTCGTTGCGGGGCGCCACATGAGTATATACGGTATATATAGTGAACATGATGAATAAAACCCAAAATCAATCGTGTAATTGCACTTTTTTTTTTTAATTTCCAGTAGAATTTTTTCTAATTTTCCTGTACACTATATGGCAAAATAAATGATGCCATTGAAATGTACAACTCGTCCCACAAGAAACAAATGCTCATATTATTATTATTATTATTATTATTATTATTATTAATTTATATAGCGCCATTAAATTCCATGGCGCTTTACATGCTAAAAGGGCAGACAAGGACAAGTACAATAAATGTGGACAATTTAGTCATACAGATACAAGAGGGGAGAAGATCATGTCCGCGAGGGCTCACAATCTACGAGGGGCGGGTGGGGTTACAGTAGGAGGGGGAGGTGCCGGTCGTGAGGCAGTGGGTGAACTGGGTCTCATAGGAGGTTGTAGGCTTGGCGGAAGAGGTGGGTCTTTAGGCTTTTTTTGAAGGTTCCCAGGGTAGGAGAATGTCTGATGTGTTGGGGCAGAGAGTCCAAGAGTATGGGGGATGCCCGGGAGAAATCCTGAATGCGGTTATGCGAAGAGGAGATGAGGGGGAAGTAGAGGAGGAGTTCATGAGAGGATCGCAGGTTGCGCAAGGGTAGGTATCGGGAGACCATGTCGGAAATGTATGGAGGGGACAGGTTGTGGATGGCTTTGTATGTCATGGTTAATGTTTTAAACCAGAATATCTGGGAAGCAGGGAGCCAATGAAGGGCTTGGCAGAGGGGAAAGACAGGGGAGTAGAGGGAGGACAGATGGATTAGATGGGCAGCGGAGTTTAGGATAGATTGGAGAGGTGCAAGGGAGGTAGCAGGGAAGCCGGAGAGCAGGAGGTTGCATTAGTCGAGTCGGGAGATGATGAGAGCGTGAATAAGGGTTTTTGCAGCTTCATGGTCAAGAAAAGTGCGGATCTGGGAGATGTTTTTGAGCTGGAGATGGCAGGAGGTGGAGACGGCCTGGATGAGGGGCTTGAAGGAGAGTGAAGAGTCGAGGATAACCCAGAGGTACTTGGCGTGGGGGACTGCGGAGAGAGCAGTCATTGACGACGATGGATAGGTTGGATTGTGAGGGGGAGCGGCTTGGGAGGAAGACGATGAACTCGGTTTTGTCCATGTTCAGCTTAAGGAAGCGAGCAGAGAAGAAGAATGAGATGGCGGACAGACATTGTGGAATTTTGGATAGTAGGGAGGCGATGTCAGGTCCAGACAGGTAGATTTGGGTGTCGTCGGCATAGAGGTGGTACTGGAGGCTGTGGGACTCAATGAGTTGCCCTAGTCCGAGAGTGTAGATTGAGAAGAGTAGTGGTCCCAGAACTGAGCCCTGGGGGACCCCGACAGATAGGGGGTAGGGTGAAGAAGAGGTGTGGGAGTGGGTGACGCTGAAGGTCCAGTCCGTTAAGTATGAGGAGATCCAAGAGAGGGCAAGGTCCGTGATGCCAAGAGATTCCAGGATCTGAAGTAGAAGGGAGTGGTCAACAGTGTCAAAGACAGCGGATAGGTCGAGGAGGACAGAGTAGTGACGTTTGCTTTGGCAGTCAGTAGGTCATTGGTGACTTTAGTCAGGGCAGTTTCAGTGGAGTGGAGGGGTCGGAAGCCAGATTGCAGGCAGTTGAAGAGGGAGTAGGAGGAGAGGTTAGTGGACAGCTCTGAGTGTACATGCTGTTCAAGTAGTTTAGAGGTGAAAGGGAGGACAGATATGGGGCTATAGTTGGAAACAGATGTGGGGTCGAGAGGGTTTTTTTGAGGATGGGTGTGATCAGGGCATGTTTGATGGCTGAGGGGAAGATGCCAGTGGTAAGTGATAGGTTAAAAAGATGAGTTAGGGCTGGGATGATAACAGACGTGAGTTTGGGAATGAGGTGAGATGGGAGCGGGTGATGGGCGCTGGTGGTGAGGTGTGATTTTGACAGGAGGGAGGAGAGCTGATCCTCAGTTATGGGGGGGAAGCAGCTGGTGGTAGGAGAGGGCAGTATAGGCAAGGGGGGAGGCTGTGGGGACAGTGGGTCAAGGCTGTGTCTGATTCTGTCAATCATCTCTTTAAAGAAGGAGGCAAAGTCTTCAGCGGAGATAAGGGGAGAGGGAGGGAGGCGGGCGGGCGGAGTAAGGAATTGAAGGTTTTGAAAAGCTGTTTGGGATTGTGGGACAGGGAGGTTATTAGGGATGAGAAGGAGGTTTGTTTGGAAGCAGCAGGTGCAGCCTTGAAGGCGGTGAGGGACTGTTTGAACAGCGCAAGGTGCTCAGTGGAGTGTGATTTTTTCCATCTCCTCTCAGCAACCCTGGATGCCCATCTCTAGTCATTAGTGAGGGTGGTGTGCTAGGGTTGCCTGTTATTGCGTGCAGCGTGGTGTGTAAGCGGGACTGCTAGGTTGAGGGCCTTGATTAATGTGGTGTTGTAGAGGGTGGTGGCAGTGTCTGTGTCGCGTATGGATGTTATGTCAGTGAGAGGGATAAGGGATTCTGAGAGTGAGTGTAGATCAAGGTGTTTTAGGTTTCAGAGGGGGTGATCGAGTTTGCGGAGAGGGGTGGCATAGTAGGGGAGGTGAGGGGGAGAAGTTTAGCAGATTGTAGTCGGAGGGGGGAGGGTTGCGTTTGTGAGGTTAGTGAGGGAGCAATGACCGGTAAAGATGAGGTCCAGCATGTGGCTGTCTTTGTGGGTGGCAGAAGAGGACCAATGGAAGAGCCCCAAGGAGTAGGTCAGGGAGAGAGGTTGAGAGGCAGTTGGGTGGGCGGTGTCGATGGGGATATTGAAGTTGCCCATAATGATGGTGGGGATGTCAGCAGAGAGGAAATGAAGTAGCCAGGTGGTGAAATGGTCGAGGAAGGTGGGGATGGATGCAGGGGGGTGGTAGATAATGGCCAGCTGAAGGTTACAGGGGGAGAAGATGCGGACAGAGTGGGCCTCGAAAGAGGGGAGAGTAGCAGAGGGAGGCAGTGAGATGGGTGCGAAGGAGCAGGTGTTGGACAGAAATACGCCGACACCTCCGCCGTGTTTGTCAGAGGGGCGGGGGGTGTGGGAAAGACTGAATCCGCCATAAGATAGTGCAGCAGGGAAGGCCGTGTTGGAGGGGGTGAGCCAGGTCTCTGTGATGACAAGGAATGAGAGTTTTTTAGAGATAAAAAGTTCATGGATGTATGGGAGTTTATTACAGACTGAGCGGGCGTTTCAGAGTGCGCCTGGCAGGGAGATTAGGGGAGCAGGGGCTGGGGGAATGGGTCGAAGGTTGGTGAGGTTGCGAGGGTGGGTGATGGGTCATGGGGGTGGGGTGTAGGTGACTGTGGGGATGTGGTAGGGAAGCCGGGATTAGAGGAAATGTCGCCAGCGAGCAGGAGGAGCAGGGAGAGGGTTAACAGGTGGGAGCAGGAGAGTTTACGTGGTGGGTGTGTCTGTTTGGAGATGGAGGATTGAAAGTGAAGAAATAGCTCAGAAAAGTGGGTGAGGTGGTTAGGTAAGATGGAGGGTGAGAGAAGTACTTTGTTGCTGGGTTGGGGGATGAGCAGGGGAAGCAGGAAGTGGAGAAGGGGGGGAGTGAGAGTGCAAAGGAGTGGAAACATTGTAGATGGTGAGCTGGGGATGAGGGGTAGCGGGAGTCAGATGCAGCAAGGGTCAAGTTCAGCAGGAAGAAGAATTGTAGTGGTGGACAAGTGGTCAGTAGTGAAGAGTAGTCCGGGATGGGATGCTACCATGGGATGAGCAGCAGTCCAGGGGGAGATGTAGCTGGGGACCAAATGAAGCAGCCTGGGACTGGATGATGTACCCGGGGACGAGGTGATTCGGCCGGGGACGAGATGATGGAATGCTCCAGCCAGAGCTATATTGCTCAATGGCCCCCCCAAAATCCGGTGAGAGGTGGCAGCGTGTGTGAAGCAGGGTGCGCGGTCTGAGTCGGGGTGTGATTGATGCTCCCCTTCAGCATAGCACAGAGGTCGAGTGCTGGATTGAGTGAGAGGAGATAGATTATCCCTTGCAGGCGCAACCCCAAGTCACATGCTGAGAAGTGAGTACATGACAAATTGACTATATTGTCGAAAAAATAAAAATATTAAGGCTCTTGGAAGAAAGGAAGGGAAAAATGAAAACTGGAAAATGGCCTGGGAGTGAAGGGGTAAAATGGAATGTGTCGGCAGGTTTTTGCTAACTCATCTGACAGCAGAGTAAACTAGGCAAAGAAACCCTGAATCCAATAAGGAATCAAAAAAAAGATTACAGGCTGAAGCCAAAAAAATGTATTTTTAGGAACACAGAAGAGCTGAGATGGCTGCCCTGCCCAGAGCACACTCTCAATAGAAATTGTACTTTGACTTTGAGGTGTCAGTCACAGCAGGAGACGAGTTGGACTGTTGCACACGTGACTTTCTAGTCTTGCAATTGTGGCACCCTGGCACCTGTTGGGCACCACAGAAATCCTTAGAGCACAAATGGAGTAAGTAACAGCACAGCAAAACCCACAACACAAACAACACTTAGAACACCTGGTTTCACCCCGAGCCTCTAGGGGGAGCTCCACTGGTGACTTTGAACCAGTTCCCCCTATAAATAGAGTCTTGGAGGGAGAAACTTCAGAGTGTGGTAGACGCTACAAGAGCTGCCAGCCTGTGTGAAACCTCCACCCTATGAGGAACACACTAGGCCCAACCAGCCTGTTAGCCAGTGGAGATCCCTGCAATTGGGATAATAGGAAGAAGGAGATCACCTCTCAGGAAAACAGAGTTAACCTGACTCTTTCCAAATTAACCGGTTACTGGAACCGAAGCTGTGAGAGCTGCCCAGCCACCACAGAGAACCAGCACCATCCACAGGAGGTTTAGCCACCTGTTCCACCTGATGCACCCATCCACGAGAGCCCAGGGGAGAGTACTGATCCTGCTCAGACCCTTTTACAGTGCCCTCAGTGCTGTTAACCAGGTGAAGCAAGTTCCATCGAACACACTGCCCGGTCCGGCTGGATTCCACATCCACCCGACCTTAGCACAAGAAGTAGAGAAAGGAAGCCTAACACTGCTTGCTGTGAAACTCCAGAAGTGCCAACTTCACTATCCCGGTCCGAGTGTACCTGACTACCATCCAGTAAAGGTACCTAAAAGAGACTTTGTGTGGTTGTCCGTTACTCCTGGATTCAGCGCGCAGCATCCCGCAGCTGCCTCACAACATCTTGCGCAGCTCCCGGCTCCGGGGATTCCCGCTCATCCTGTGGGGAGCGTTCCATCTCGCTGTATAGCATCCCCCGGAGACCCGAACAGCGCTGGTAAGGTTACCAGAACACCCGCAGGTGGCGTCACGAAGACAAATCACCCCCACTGTTCCGCCATTCCCCTATTGATCTGGACCACCGGGCCTACACCACCGCAGGGGCGGTTCCGTGACTGGAGGAGAAACAACGCCCGCTACGTGTACCCCCAGCTACGGTGAGTCACAATGTTATTCAAAGGGTAATTAAGGCCGGGTTCACATTAGCATTCATAATGCTTGCGTAGGCAGGCAGCACAGTGTGTGCGCAAATGCATGCATCCTGCATCCCTAAGTTTAACATGGGGATGCATGGTATTTGCGTTTGGCTGGGGACGCATGTGTTTGCGTTCGCATGCACTGTTTTTGAGTGCCCTCAAAATGCATCTTGTTGCATTTTTTGTGCGTTTAAAGATGCCAGCGTTATATGCAAGGATCCTCAAGCGCACAAAGAATACATAGAGGATCCGCAGTGGCAAGCGGATAGCAGCGCAACCAAACACAGTGTTCTTCTTCTTCTACCTCTTCTCCTTCTTCTTCTCCTTCTCCTTATCCTCCTCCTCTCCCTCTCCAACACGATCCTATGAAATTTTCCCTCAGTACGCAGCCGAAGAACACACGCTACATATGCCAGTGCTTGTATGCGTTCGTGCTTGCATATGCGCAAGTGTGTTCAGACTCAAGCGTCACAAACACCAATGTGAGACCGGCCGCACCCAATCGTTTAAGTAAACAATTGCACAGACCCTAATAAAAGAAGCACAGTTGCTTTTTGTTTATTTTTTAATTCTAACAGTAGGCTGTCCTATGCTTACATATGCAAAAAAAAAACTGCTGACAGATTCCCTTTTAATGTAGAATCTTTTATTCTAAGTTTGTCATGCAATACATTTTTCTATTGATTAGTTGATGTTTATATTTTCTTCAGTAGAAGCCAAAAGGTTCATTGTATCCAGTCTATAGTGTAAATATATTTTAATATAGATAAAACTTCCTTCGTGCATTATTTTTCTTTAAAAAGCCAAACCAAGTCCGTGCTTATCTCAGAATTGTCTCTGAGCATTCCTTAGTAAGTCTCAGCAGAATCTCAAGTGAGCAAGTGACTTGGGGAATCAAGCAGAGTGCAAGTAGTTCAGACTTAAGGTTTGATAATATGAAAGAGAAGAAGGTCACTAATTGTCAGAGCTGTCAGTGTCACATCAGTAAAAGGACTACCACAGCTGAGGTTTCAGTGCTGCAAGAAGCAAGTTTCTAAATGACACTTTCACAACAAAGCTTACAGTAAGTGTAAATCAGAGCAATACTGTCACAGAAATGTCACATAAAGACAACGGAAATATACTGCATTAACTGCAGAAGTACAGTAGTGTTCAAAATAATAGCAGTAATATGACTAATTAGATTATTCACTGTTTTAAGTATAAATTATATTTCTATATATATACCTTCACCCTATATATACAATCTCTCACCCACTCCTGTCGCTTGCACCTGAAAAATATCTCCAGAATTCGCCCTTTCCTCATCATGGAAACAACTAAAACCCTCACCGTGGCCCTGATCCATTCCCTCCTTGACTACTGTAATTCTTTATTAGCTGGCCTCCCCCGCAGTAAGCTTTCCCCTCTCCAGTCTATCCTCAATGCAGCAGCCAGGATCACCTATCTAGCAAACCGTTACTCAGATGTTTCTGCTCTGTGCCAGTCACTGCATTGGCTGCCCATACACTATAGAATCCTATTCAAATTGCTTGTTGTCACCCACAAAGCTATTCATGGTGCGGCACCTCCCTACCTCTTTACCCTCATCTCTGTCTACCACCCCACCCGTCCCCTTCGCTCTAAGTACAACCTCAGACTAACATCAGGATTAATCCGAACCTCCTATTCCCGACTCCAAGACTTCTCTCGAGCTGCATCAATCCTCTGGAATGCTCTACCTCAAGAAATTAAGACCATCCACAACTTGCATAGCTTCATACGCTCCCTAAAAACACATCTTTTCAGGGCGGCCTATCATTCTCCCTAACAGTAGTCACTTACACATAAGATATTCATTGTTATAAGCCCCTGTACTTTGTGTTCCCATCCTGTCTTAGATTGTAAGCTCCTTCGAGCAGGGTCACCTTTATTTTTTGCTTCTTTATTGTATTTCCTACATCATTCTATGTTTATTGTATGTAACTACTGTTCTGTATTACCTACCATTCTGTCCTGTATATTTTTCTTATACGTACCATTGTACTGTAAAGCGCTGCGGAATATGTTGGCACTATACAAATAAAGTTTTATCATTATTAAATTTTATTATATTACCACATGTGCAGTAGATTCTTAGAAAACCTACAGACTCAGCATTCAAGATCTAATAATTGAAAGGGGGTGTGTTTAACATAAAAACAGTGTGGAGTTCAAATAGTGAGGTCAATCATTCTGTGAAGAAACAGGTGTGAACCAGATGGCCCTTATTTAAGGTCACAAAAGGAGGAATTAAATAAATTAAAAACAATACAAAAATAGCAATAAGGCAAGTTGATAAGGGAGACGGGGTAGAGATCGAAAATAGATCAGATTATATTTGAGAAGCAATGAAAATCTTGTTGGACACTAAATATTATGGAAAATTACCCATCGATCCCTCACTGTAGTTTAACAAAGAATACCACCAGTTAATTATTACAGCTTTTGGAATGAAAATATTGAATAAAAAGGAGAAACATTTTTTGACAAATAACAACCTTTCTACGGCACTCTTTTACCATCTGACAAATATACATAAGAACCTCAAAGTTCTGTCAGGTTGCCTGATCATTTCTGGGGTGGATTCTCTGACTAGTTTCCTCTCACATTACGTAGATTTGTTCTTACAGAACATTGTGGTTACTTTGCTTTCTTATTTGAGGGATTCTACGCATTTTAATAGAAGAATGTAATCATATTGAATGGCAAAATGCTTTTTCCTTTACTACTTTGGATGTAAATTCACTATATTCAAACATAGATAGTTCTTCTTGCTTGAAGGTCTCAAGTTGATTTTAGAGCACAACCAGATTAAATGCCACGGCGGTCTCTATCTTCAGTGCCTCGGCGCTGCGATGGCAACTTGGGCTGTCACCTAGTTTATGCCCCCAAACCTATCACTACCTGTCCCTGCAGCTTCCTAGTATATCCCTAATCATCCCTCTCTGAGCTAAATGTGTACTGCATTCTCCTATGGCAATAAGCATAGTGTCATCAATACTGTAGACTCTGGGGGGCGTTTTCTCATCCTCCATCTCCCCCTCCCCCTCGCTCCGTGTATCATGGCACGGTGGGTGTGATATCCTGCTTCCCAAGCGTTCACTTCGAGTTCGTAATTGTGCGCTTATTCCGGGTATGACGCAAAGGCCGCATCATTTCTAGTCATGCGCATTCTTGTTATCTATGTGGTGCACTGAGCGGCTTCAGGGTGTGCACTGCACAAGCTATGAAGCCCTCAATCTGCATGCCTAAATCTTGAGATACACAGATTGAGGGCTTCAGCGTATGCACAGGGCACATTCTGATGCCGCTCAGTGCACCACATACATAACAAGAATGAGCATGACTGAAAGTGAAGTGGTCATCGTGTGGGGATACATAATTTTATATTTCAAAATATAAATCAGACAATTATGGTGTGCTTTTGACTGTAGAATGATCCTGAATAAAATTCTGAGTGATCAATTGCCTCCAAAAGTCACCTAACTGGTAAATTGAGTCAATTTAGGTGTAATTTATTAACAGCATAAGTACAGCTGTTCTGTGAAAGTCTCAGAGGTTTGTGTGAAGACATTAGGGATCATACATTAAAACCAAGGAACACACCAAAAAGGTCAGGGATAAAGTTGTGGTGTACATTAAAGCACAGCAAGGTTATAAAAAAATATTCCAATACATTGTGGAACCACCTTTTGCTGCAATTACTGCTGCATGTCTTTTGGGGTATGTCTATACCATATTTGCACATCTAAAAGCTGAAATTGCTCATTCTTCTTGGTAAAAAACTCTAGGTCACTGAAATTGGATGCAAACCATTGTGAACTTCAACTTTCAAGTCTTGCCACAGATTCTCAATGGGACTTAGATCTAGACATTGCCAGGGCAAATAAAACATATAAATATGCTTTGAACTAAATTATTTTATTGTAATGGTGGCAGTATGTTTAAGGTTGTTGTCCTGCTGGAAGGTGAAGCTGTGCCTTAGGTTACTTTTAAAGAAAATTTGTTACAAAGGATAAAATTAATTGCATAAATTCTTTGTATAATAATAATAATTATAATGTACATTTTTTCTTATGTATTTTTTCTTATGTATTATTGCAAAACATTTTTGTGTATTATTGCACTACTTTATTCTGCAAACGATTGTGATCATTTTGGTATGGATTAATGAATGGAGTAATTAACATCTGTTGTACCAACTATAGTAAGAAGGCTCATGAGGTTTTTTTCCTATACCTGATGATATAGAGTGTTTCTCTATTGTCATTTTATCCTTTTTATCCAGTTTCTTCATCCTTTCATGGGTTCGATGATGAGTGCTGCAGTCTGTTACATTCGCTTTTACCATTGTTGTGACTGTGGTTGTGCCACAACTAGGGATGGGGGAATCCTGAAATACTCGGAATCGCTGGACTCTAACGAGTCCGGGTCCGAGACTCAGTACTCGTTGCGAGTCCAGCGAGTCCGAATAGTAACCTGTACTTTTGCAGTGTATCTATACAGATACACTACAAAAGTACCCTAAAAGTTAATCTAAGGGGTTAAAAACAATAAACATTCATACTCACCTTCTGTGGGGCCTGTACCTTATGTACCGGGACCGGTACCGAAGACCTCCGGACGTCACAAGACCTCAGATCACCGGGAGAAGATGGGCTTAAGGACCTGTGAGATTTCAGCCAAACAGCATGCGGCTAGCGGTCACATGGGTTTGTCACGTGGCCGCACTGCCAGCCAATGAGCGATCTGGCCAATCTGATTGGCTGGCAGTGCGGCCACGTGACAAACTCATGTAACCGCTCTGCCGCATGCTGATTGGCTGAAATCTCACAGGTCCTTCAGCCCATCTTCTCCCGGTGATCTGAGGTCTTGTGACGTCCGGAGGTCTTCGGTACCTGTTCCGGTACATAAGGTACAGGCCCCACAGAAGGTGAGTATGAATGTTTATTGTTTTTAACCCCTTAGATTAACTTTTAGGGTACTTTTGTAGTGTATCTGTATAGATACACTGCAAAAGTACAGGGACTCGCTACCTCCGAGTAATTCCTAAGGAAACTCAGCGAGTAGCGAGTCCCCCGAGTCCGCTACTATTCGGGTGAGTCCCGAATAGTAGCGAGTAGATTCGCCCATCCCTAGCCACAACCTCAAGTGAGCCTTTCTATCACTCGGCTTCCACATGCTGTCCTATATAGATTCACATAGGGAGCATCCCCTTTTATTTATTTTTATGAAGATAATTGGTCGCTTTGTGAGAATGCTCATGGCAGCAGTCACAGGCAAGTCACAGTTCTTGTTCACCCCAGAACCCCACAAGGTGGTTGTTGTCTTGGCTGGGTACATGAACTTGTGTGGTGCAGGTCAAACCTTGTATTAGGCCACTTGTCGCTGACGCTACAGACAAGTCAGGACCAAGCTGCAGTGAATATATTAATAGAGGCCATCAGTTCTTAAACAGTATTTCTTTACTGAAAATATTCAAAAGTGCTTTCAAGACTACTTAAGTCCCCTTTCACATAGCATTTTTGTCGAATTGTGGCAGATTTACCACATCTGCTGCATAACCACCACACTTGCGGCACACTTGCGGCAAACCCCATGCATTATCTATGGGGCTTGTGGAAGGTGCGGCAAGTGCGGTATAGCAATGGTTCCGGCACTTGCAGCAGTTGCAGCCGCGAAAAAATTGCGGTCAGCAACATTTTTTTCCGCGGTCGCAACTGCCAGAACCGCTTCTATACCACACTTGCCGCACCTGCCACAAGCCCCATAGACAATGCATGGGGCTTGCCGCAAGTGTGCCGCAAGCGCGGCCGTTATGCGGCAGATGCTGTAGATCTGCCGCATCTGCCGCAATTTGACAAAAACGCCAGTGTGAAAGGAGCCTAAGATGTGAGACAGATAGCACATATCTTAAGCACAGTTTCCAAAGTACAAGGCACCATTGGGCACACTTCCTTCTCCATCTCTTCAATCATGCCTCCAATCCTTCCATAGTCAACCAGCTTGACATTACAGAACTGTATAAAATAATAATTCTAGTCCACCCATACTCTCAGCAACAGGGACCAACAATGCTCTTGGATTTGCCGCCATTAACAGCATACTCATTTCACATCTGTTACTGTTTCAGTCCATTCCCACTGAGCAATAAGCTACACCAGGTCCAATGCTACGAATCCTTGTGAGGACCCTTGCTAGAAGAGCCCATCTGTCCTTGTCCAGAGCTAGATTTTGATGCTTCAGTGTGTTCATCTGAATTTTCAGATCTCACTGTCTTACCAGAGACTCAGTAGTTGTGCTTGCCATGAGTTACCCACTAAGTGTGACCTTGGTGTTCAATATGAATTGCACTTTCGTACTAATCATGAGTTTGACCCAATCTAATATTTTAACAGGAAACAGTCACTTACCCTATGAACTAACTCTAATCATTGTGGGTTATTCCAAGCTTAACTATTTATACCCCTGCAGTTGTCTTGATGCTGGGCAGATACTCCTTACTATGTTCTATATATAATGGCACATATCCTATAAAATATATCTGTGCATCCTACAAATACAGGTGCTATGCAAACACAATACCTTCCATTATACCTATTGTAACACATTACATTTCAATAATACATATATATATATATATATATATATATATATATATATATAATATATACTCGTGTATAAGCCGACCCGTGTATAAGCCGACCCCCCTACTTTTGCCCCCAAAACCTGGGAAAACCTATTGACTCGTGTATAAGCCGAGGGTGGACCCCAGTACAGGTATACAGCCCCCAGCAGTGTGGTATACAGCCCCCACAGTGGTATACAGGCCTCCCCAGTGGTAGTATACAGCTATACCGCAGCCTCCCCAGTGGTATATACAGGCCCCAGCAGTATATACAGGCCCTAGCAGTATTACAGCAGCCTCCCAGTGGTATATACAGGCCCCAGTAGTATATACAGCAGCCCCAGTGGTATACAGGCCCCAGCAGTATATACAGCAGCCCCAGTGGTATACACAGCAGCCCCAGTGGTATATACAGCAGCCCCAGTGGTATACAGCAGCCCCAGCAGTATATACAGCAGCCCCAGTGGTATACAGCAGCCCCAGCAGTATATACAGCAGCCCCAGTGGTATATACAGCAGCCCCAGTGGTACACAGCAGCCCCAGTGGTACACAGCAGCCCCAGCGGTATACAGCCCCCTCATCAGTGGTATACAGGGCATACAGGGCCCCCCCTTGCTGCCTCACATCTGTAAAGCAATAGATCATTATACTTATCCCTGTCGCTGTAGCCGCCGCCGCTCTCTGACACCACGCTCCTCCGGTTCTACATGCTCACTCCTCCGGCGCACAGGAAATGACGTCATTGCCTGCGCCCGCCGGAGGAGGAAGCATGAAGACCCGGAGGAGCGCGGTGGCAGAGAGCAGCGGCGGCGACAGGTATAAGTATAATGATCTATTGCTTTACAGCTGTGCGGCAGCAAGGGGGGCCCTGTATGCCCTGTATACCACTGATGGGGGGGGGGCGCTGTATACCGTATATGACTCGTGTATAAGCAGAGGGGGGACTTTCCAGCACATTTTTTATGCTGAAAAACTCGGCTTATACACGAGTATATACGGTGTATATATATATATATATATATATATATATATATATATACAGTTAGGGCCAGAAATATTTGGACAGTGACACAAGTTTTGTTATTTTAGCTGTTTACAAAAACATGTTCAGAAATACAATTATATATATAATATGGGCTGAAAGTGCACACTCCCAGCTGCAATATGAGAGTTTCCACATCCAAATCGGAGAAAGGGTTTAGGAATCATAGCTCTGTAATGCATAGCCTCCTCTTTTTCAAGGGACCAAAAGTAATTGGACAATGGACTCTAAGGGCTGCAATTAACTCTGAAGGCGTCTCCCTCGTTAACCTGTAATCAATGAAGTAGTTAAAAGGTCAGGGGTGGATTCCAGGTGTGTGGTTTTGCATTTGGAAGCTGTTGCTGTGACCAGACAACATGCGGTCAAAGGAAGTCTCAATTGAGGTGAAGCAGAACATCCTGAGGCTGAAAAAAAAGAAAAAATCCATCAGAGAGATAGCAGACATGCTTGGAGTAGCAAAATCAACAGTTGGGTACATTCTGAGAAAAAAGGAATTGACTGGTGAGCTTGGGAACTCTAAAAGGCCTGGGCGTCCACGGATGACAACAGTGGTGGATGATCGCCGCATACTTTATTTGGTGAAGAAGAACCTGTTCACAACATCAACTGAAGTCCAGAACACTCTCAGTGAAGTAGGTGTATCTGTCTCTAAGTCAACAGTAAAGAGAAGACTCCATGACAGTAAATACAAAGGGTTCACATCTAGATGCAAACCATTTATCAATTCCAAAAATAGACAGGCCAGAGTTAAATTTGCTGAAAAACACCTCAAGAAGCCAGCTCAGTTCTGGAAAAGTATTCTATAGACAGATGAGACAAAGATCAACCTGTACCAGAATGATGGGAAGAAAAAAGTTTGGAGAAGAAAGGGAACGGCACATGATCCAAGGCACACCACATCCTCTGTAAAACATGGTGGAGGCAACGTGATGGCATGGGCATGCATGGCTTTCAATGGCACTGGGTCACTTGTGTTTTATTGATGACATAACAGCAGACAAGAGTAGCCGGATGAATTCTGAAGTGTACCGGGATATACTTTCAGCCCAGATTCAGCCAAATGCTGCAAAGTTGATTGGACGGCGCTTCATAGTACAGATGGACAATGACCCCAAGCATACAGCCAAAGCTACCCAGGAGTTCATGAGTGCAAAAAAGTGGAACATTCTGCAATGGCCAAGTCAATCACCAGATCTTAACCCAATTGAGCATGCATTTCACTTGCTCAAATCCAGACTTAAGACGGAAAGACCCACAAACAAGCAAGACCTGAAGGCTGCGGCTGTAACGGCCTGGCAAAGCATTAAGAAGGAGGAAACCCAACGTTTGGTGATGTCCATGGGTTCCAGACTTAAGGCAGTGATTGCCTCCAAAGGATTCGCAACAAAATATTGAAAATAAAAATAATTTGTTTGGGTTATGTTTATTTGTCCAATTACTTTTGACCTCCTAAAATGTGGAGTGTTTGTAAAGAAATGTTTACAATTCCTACATTTTCTATCAGATATTTTTGTTCAACCCTTCAAATTAAACGTTACAATCTGCACTTGAATTCTGTTGTAGAGGTTTCATTTCAAATCCAATGTGGTGGCATGCAGAGCCCAACTCGCGAAAATTGTGTCACTGTCCAAATATTTCTGGCCCTAACTGTATATACAGTGTATATATATATATATTGTGAGGCACCGCCGGCATGATCCTCATGGCCGGGGCGCATCACATGCAGGATCAAGGTATGATCCTGTGCACACTGGCCGGTTTGACTGTGATAATGCTGTGTGAACCAACTTTGAACACAAGGTTTCATGTTACTAATGAGTGGCTCATAAGATTGAGGAGTCCATGAGGAAAGGGATGTAAGGGCTGAGTGCTGACAACCCGGAACACAGGGAGTTAACCTGAGCTGTGTGAAAGGCTGATTACCGGCAGCTAAGGGGGTGTGTCCATGTAGGAGTGGCTGGCACGATAAGAGGCAGCCAGCTGAGTGATTGAGAGATTCATGCTCAGCTAGACATCAGCCTGAGAGGATGCGGGCTGATTACCAGCCTGAGAGCTGAGCAGAGCCAGTCTGTGTGAGGGACTGGAGATCGTGCTGAGACCAGCCAAGTGCAGAGCAGTCCAGAGGCTGTGTGAATGAAGGGAGCATGCTAGCTCCATGCCGGTGCCAAGGTCCGCGGTTGTGATAGCACCTGGTGGGGAAGCCGTGGCTGAACCCGGTGGAGACTGGTCCGGGCGTGGGGTGAACCACGTCCGGGAAAGGAGCCTTGGGGGACGCTTGGTGGACCCGTGACACAGGTAGCGAGACCCGGATCCGTGCCCGGTAAGACAGCGGTTCCCGTGTAACGGAGTGAGCTGTGTGTGAGTAATGCCAGGCGGGCATAACCGCTATTGGGTCCGACTAGGCAGTCGGTAAAGGACCCGTTGATGTATGTAGGGGCTTAGGCAATTGCCCTGAATGTAAGATGATGACCTATGTAAGAACATTGTATAATAATGTGGGGAGAAAGTGACCCAGCCAGTATGGATGATGTTGGAGGCGTTCCGTCCCTGTGGGACGAGAGGGAGGCTTGCCCTGCTGCTTGCAGAGGGTACCCGTCCCTCAACCACGGCCTCTAATGGTGTGGGTGTGCCTGTGGTGCCAGACACAGGGGTAATAGGGCTCCTAGTAGGTAACGGATGAGGTTCCCGTGTACTATGGTTTGCCAGTCCCTGTAATGGGCCATGGAGGAGCCACAGTCCATGGATGATGGGCTGTGAGCGTGTGGAAGAAATGTATGTGATCCATGGACGTTTGAATGATGGATCACACATGGTATGTAAGGCCCGGTCAGGCAGGAATCCTGACTACGGGGTAATGTTATGTCATCAAGCTGGGTGACTAAAGCCGGGCGGCAGGCACCGCCATTGGGACCCACAGGGCCCGTTGAGGCATATGTAACGAAGGTCAGAAGCAGGGGTTAAAAGGGCTCCTAGAGTGGGGTCACCATGGTTGAACCAGGTGGACTCTGACCGGGACGTAGGCGGAGATACGTCCAGGAAGGAGCCCCTTGGGGATACATGACATACCCGGTACTCAGGTTGCTCAATCCCTGTTATGAACCCGGAGGGGTCATCGTCGAAATATAACACATGTATTTATTATAAATGTACTGTAAGATGTGTAAGTAGGCCGGAGGCCGTAGCTACCCCGGGAGCAGGTGTTAGAGCTCCAATGGGGACAGAGTCGTGGTTACAGGTCCCGGGTTTTTGTGAATGTATATGTGTAATGTTCTATGTAATGTATGATGTATTTATGTAAAGTGTTTATAAGCAATGTGATATGTGTTCAACATGCTACCCGGGTTATGTTATTACATGTGAAAAATAAACGGGTAGACATTGGTTAAACTTATAAACACGTGTTTTGTCGTTATGCAAGCGGGTTCCCCGGTTGCTACCTCACATATGGTGGAGAATGTGGGCAAGGTTGCCCGGTGAGGACTGCACCCAGTTACAAAAAGGGGTTGGTACAGCCAAGGGCTGTGGTGCCGGAGCACCTTATATGCACTATTATGTTGGTGCGCTTTAAATGGACTTGGTTGCTATGGGCGACCGCACGACACACCCTAGCGTCTGGCCGGTGACCCGGCGAGGTCACGAAGACGTCGCACTCAAAATACCGGGAGGCCCTAGGGGTCCCGAAGTCAAAGTCGGCGTGATCAAGGTTCCGGTGGCCTGAGGGGTCACGAAGTTGCCAAGACAGCGCCACATCCGGATTCCTAAAGGACTCTATGAACTGTGTTTGCCCCTGCTGGTTTAATCAAGGAGGGGGGAGGTTGGACAGGAGTCACAGGTATACAATCCGGGAGCGGTGCCACAAGGTGTTGTGTGGTGGCCCGACTCCTATGGCAGTATGTTCATCCCCCACTGGTCTGAACAAGGAGGGGGGAGGTAGGACACGGTTTACCGGTGTCCTAGGTGTACAATCCGGCAGTGTGTGTAGCCTTTATCCATAGGTGTGAGCAACACTGTCACCCGACTTGTATGGCAGTGTGTTTAACCCCTACCCACGGGTGTAAACAAGGAGGGGGGTATGTGAGGCACCGCCGGCATGATCCTCATGGCCGGGGCGCATCACATGCAGGATCAAGGTATGATCCTGTGCACACTGGCCGGTTTGACTGTGATAATGCTGTGTGAACCAACTTTGAACACAAGGTTTCATGTTACTAATGAGTGGCTCATAAGATCGAGGAGTCCATGAGGAAAGGGATGTAAGGGCTGAGTGCGGACAACCCGGAACACAGGGATTTAACCTGAGCTGTGTGAAAGGCTGATTACCGGCAGCTAAGGGGGTGTGTCCATGTAGGAGTGGCTGGCACGATAAGAGGCAGCCAGCTGAGTGATTGAGAGATTCATGCTCAGCTAGACATCAGCCTGAGAGGATGCGGGCTGATTACCAGCCTGAGAGCTGAGCAGAGCCAGTCTGTGTGAGGGACTGGAGATCGTGCTGAGACCAGCCAAGTGCAGAGCAGTCCAGAGGCTGTGTGAATGAAGGGAGCATGCTAGCTCCATGCCGGTGCCAAGGTCCGCGGTTGTGATAGCACCTGGTGGGGAAGCCGTGGCTGAACCCGGTGGAGACTGGTCCGGGCGTGGGGTGAACCACGTCCGGGAAAGGAGCCTTGGGGGACGCTTGGTGGACCCGTGACACAGGTAGCGAGACCCGGATCCGTGCCCGGTAAGACAGCGGTTCCCGTGTAACGGAGTGAGCTGTGTGTGAGTAATGCCAGGCGGGCATAACCGCTATTGGGTCCGACTAGGCAGTCGGTAAAGGACCCGTTGATGTATGTAGGGGCTTAGGCAATTGCCCTGAATGTAAGATGATGACTTATGTAAGAACATTGTATAATAATGTGGGGAGAAAGTGACCCAGCCAGTATGGATGATGTTGGAGGCGTTCCGTCCTTGTGGGACGAGAGGGAGGCTTGCCCTGCTGCTTGCAGAGGGTACCCGTCCCTCAACCACGGCCTCTAATGGTGTGGGTGTGCCTGTGGTGCCAGACACAGGGGTAATAGGGCTCCTAGTAGGTAACGGATGAGGTTCCCATGTACTATGGTTTGCCAGTCCCTGTAATGGGCCATGGAGGAGCCACAGTCCATGGATGATGGGCTGTGAGCGTGTGGAAGAAATGTATGTGATCCATGGACGTTTGAATGATGGATCACACATGGTATGTAAGGCCCGGTCAGGCAGGAATCCTGACTACGGGGTAATGTTATGTCATCAAGCTGGGTGACTAAAGCCGGGCGGCAGGTACCGCCATTGGGACCCACAGGGCCCGTTGAGGCGTATGTAACGAAGGTCGGAAGCAGGGGTTAAAAGGGCTCCTAGAGTGGGGTCACCATGGTTGAACCAGGTGGACTCTGACCGGGACGTAGGCGGAGATACGTCCAGGAAGGAGCCCCTTGGGGATACATGACATACCCGGTACTCAGGTTGCTCAATCCCTGTTATGAACCCGGAGGGGTCATCGTCGAAATATAACACATGTATTTATTATAAATGTACTGTAAGATGTGTAAGTAGGCCGGAGGCCGTAGCTACCCCGGGAGCAGGTGTTAGAGCTCCAATGGGGACAGAGTCGTGGTTACAGGTCCCGGGTTATTGTGAATGTATATGTGTAATGTTCTATGTAATGTATGATGTATTTATGTAAAGTGTTTATAAGCAATGTGATATGTGTTCAACATGCTACCCGGGTTATGTTATTATATGTGAAAAATAAACGGGTAGACATTGGTTAAACTTATAAACACGTGCTTTGTCGTTATGCAAGCGGGTTCCCCGGTTGCTACCTCACAATATATATATACACAGTCATATGAAAAAGTTTGGGCACCCCTCTTAATCTTACTCTTTTTTTTTTTTTTGTTTAAAATTGTTTTTTGCAACAGCTATTTCAGTGTGATATATGTAATAACTGATGGACACAGTCGTATTTCAGGATTGAAATGAGGTTTATTGCACTAACCGAAAATGTGAAATATGCATTATTTCAAAAATTGACAGGTGCAAAAGTATGGGCACCTCAACAGAAAAGTGACATTAATATTTAGTAGATCCACCTTTTGCAAAAATAACAGCCTCTAGTCGCTTCCTGTAGCTGTTAATGAGTTCCTGGATCCTGGATGAAGGTATTTTTGACCATTCCTCTTTACAAAACAATTCCAGTTCAGTTAAGTTTGATGGTCGCCGAGCATGGACAGCCCGCTTCAAAACATCCCACAGATGTTCAATGATATTCAGGTCTGGGGACTGGGATGGCCATTCCAGAACATTGTAATTGTTCCTCTGCATGAATGCCTGAGTAGATTTGGAGCGGTGTTTTGGATCATTGTCTTGCTGAAAGATCAATCCCCGGCGTAACTTCAACTTTGACACTGATTCTTGAACATTATTCTCAAGAATCTGCTGATACTGAGTGGAATCCATGCGACCCTCAACTTTAACAAGATTCCCGCTGCCGTCAATTGCCCCAAAGCATGATGGACCCTCCCCCAAATTTGACAGTGGGAAGCAAGTGTTTTTCTTGGAATGCTGTGTTTTTGTGGCGTCATGCATAACGCCTTCTTGTATGACAAAACAACTCAATCTTTGTTTCATCAGTCCACAGGGCCTTCTTCCAAAATGAAACTGGCTTGTCCAAATGTGCTTTGGCATACCTCAGGTGACTCTGTTTGTGGCGTGCATGCAGAAACGGCTTCTTTCACATCACTCTCCTATACAGCTTCTCCTTGTGCAGGGTGCGCTGTATTGTTGACCGATGCACAGTGACACCATCTGCAGCAAGATGATGCTGCAGGTCTTTGGAGGTGGTCTGTGGATTGTTCTTGACTGTTCTCACCATTCTTCTTCTCTTCCTTTCTGATATTTTTGTTGGCCTGCCACTTCTGGCCTTTACAAGAACTGTCCTTGTGGTCTTCCATTTCCTTACAATGTTCCTCACAGTGGAAACTGACAGGTTAAATCTCGGAGACAACTTTTTGTATCCTTCCCCTGAACAACTATGTTGAACAATCTTTTTTTCCAGATCATTTGAGAGCTGTTTTGAGGAGCCTATGATGCCACTCCTCACAGAAGATGCAACTAGGAGAACAACTTGCAATTGGACACCTGAAATAGCTTTTCTCATGATTGGATACACCGGGCTATGAAGTACAAAGCTCAATGAGGTTACCAAACCAATGTAGTGCTTCAGTAAGTCAGTAAAAAGTAGTTAGGAGTATTCAAATCATGAAAATCAGAAGGGTGCCCATACTTTGGCACCTGTCAAAGTTTGAAATAATGCATATTTCACATTTTTGGTTAGTACAATAAACCTCATTTCAAACCTGAAATATTACTGTGTCCATCAGTTATTACATATATCACACTGAAATAGCTGTTGCAAAAAAAACAATTTTAAACAAAAAAAAAAAGAGTAAGATTAAGAGGGGTGCACAAACTTTTTCATATGACTGTATAACAAATGTAAGAACTTGATGAGCACAGAATGTGATTGGGAAGACATAAGTCAAACCATTCAATAAAAATTAAATCTATTTATGCTCGTGTGAGCATAGTTATGCTGTGCATGGGATGTCACCTATTCCTGTTAGATATGTGTTTTGTTTCTTGCTCCTTGTGACATCAGGAGCAGAAGAGGAGGGCAGACCCAGAAGAAGAGGAGGCGGCGGCAGATACATAGAGGGGGCGGAATACACAAGGAGAAGGCAGGGAGGATTGTGCCAGCAGCGAGAACCTCTTAATCAGATCCGACCCACGGGACCTCTTAACTGTAAAATTTGCAAAGTGTTCTTTTTGGGGTACAGAGGGCTAGAGCCCCAGTATACAGCTTCCCTGAATGCAGCAAACACGCTGCATTCAGTGGTGCTGTCACTTTTGAAAGCACCAGGGGGGGAGGCGGGGGGTTACAGGTCCTCTTTAACTAGCAAATTAAAAACTCCTACTTTCATCTGAAGAAAATATAATTTTTGGCATATTTTTACACTTATGATAAAATAATTCTTAATTATGTATGCACTTAAGGTTCATGTTTAATATTTTGTGGCTTTATTATTTTATTTGCCCCACAACAAGTGTAACAGGCCAGATTAACCCCTTGCCCAGACTATACCTGAGGTTAAAGTGGCCTAGGCCAAATGATACTTCTCTAGGCCAGAAAATACTGTGGGATTAAAGTGTCCCTGGCCAGATTATATCCTGGGTATGCTATTTATACCAATTTATACCCCAGAGTACAGTTTGGCCTAGGCCATAATTGACACATTGTGGAGGCCAAGGTAGCAAGGAGTGGGATGTAGGGGGTCAGGGGAGCCTACTGTGGCCCTGATACTAGGTTTCCTGGCTCGCCCTGATCTCGAAGGTACCTCTGAAGGTGAGGAGGTTCGAGCCACTGACCTAAATCCCTGACTCCTAAGAAGCCCTAGGCATAAGCCCCTACCTCCACCCACGGACAAGGAACCCAGGAACTTCCAATGGAGAATATTACAGCAGCTCCAGATCGGCTTCTGCTCACGACATGTCACAGTCTAGAAGTGAACTGAATCAGCAACAATAGGTGAATGTGAGCTGATCCATTTAAGGCCGAGGGGTGGGGAGCAACCAGCCCAGGCACGCCCCTCAGCATACCTAAGCATTCACACACACACCTGCTACTTCATGCTCCGCTCATCAGCCTCATCTACTCACACTGAGCAGTGAAGAAAAAAGGTTTCATTTAAACCTACAGCAGCAGCACTTCCATACTACAAGGCAGTCAATACGTAACAATAATATACCTGGGTTCTATACCCATCCAGGGCAGAATATTAGTGTGTTTATGCTGCTGTAGTGCTCAGCATTCACACACACACCTACTACTACATGCTCCGCTCATTAGCCTCATCTACTACTCACACTGAGCATGGAAGAAAAAAGGCTTCATTTAAACCTATAGCAGCAGCACTTCAATACTACAACAGTCAATACATAACAGTGCCCCCCCCCCTTCAGGAGAGGTCTCCGGACTCTAAACCAGACATGTCCGGCAATGCACTGAACTTCCGAAGTGACAACCTATGGAAGACATTACAGGTGCATAATGAACCAGGGTTTCTTACAGTCTAGCTGACAAACCCAAGCAAAATTGACTCTTCAGGGCTGGGTCGTTCCACTGGCTATCTGTCGCCCACCTCCGAAACTCAGAGCAGTACTCCTCCACTGCTGCCCTGCTTGACTTTACGGAGATTGGACTCAGCAAAGGTTACCCTATCAGGTTCACCGTACACCTGAGCCAGAGCAGTAAAAAACCCATCCACCAACTGCAAAGATGGAGAGCTGGGAGGGAGAGAAAAGGCCCAGATCTGGGGATCCCATTTAGTAGGGACACTATTATTCCAATCCGCTGTTCCACAGTCCCAGATGAACAGGGCCGGAGCCTGAAATACCGTTTACAGGCCTCACGGAACACAAACAATTTGTCCTTACCCCCAGAAAACCTCTCAGGGAGAGGGACCTGGGGTTCTGGCATAGCCTGAGCATGAGCTGATGCCAGAAATCCCACGACTTGCTGAAGCTGGTGCACAACCTGGGTTCGCAGACCTGCTATCTCCTCAGAGAGGGTCTGCATCAGGCGTGTGCACGTGTCTGCTGAAGCAGTCTGAGACATGATGACTCAAGGGCAGAGAGAGAAAAAAAATTGGCAATGGGTCGCTGATTATGACACGTTGTGGAGGCCATGGTAACAAGGAGCGGGATGTAGGGGGTCAGGGGAGTGTACGCTGACCCTGATACTAGTGTCCCTAGCTCACCCTGATCTCGATGGTACCACTGAAGGTGAGAAGGTTCAACCCACCGACCTAAATCCCTGACTCCTAAGAAGCCCTAGGCATAAGCCCCTACCTCCACCCACGGACAAGGAACCCAGCAACTTCCAATGGAGAATATTACAGCAGCTCAGGATCAGTTTCTGCTCACGACATGTCACAGTCTAGAAGTGAACTGAATCAGCGACAACAGGTGGATGTGAGCTGATTCATTTAAGTCCGAGGGGTGGGGAGCATCCAGCCCATACACGCCCATCAGCATACCTAAGCATTCAACACACACACACCTGCTACTACATGCTCCGCTCATTAGCCTCATCTACTCACACTGAGCAGGGAAGAAAAAAGGTTTCATTTAAACCTACAGCAGAGGCACTTCCATACTGCAAGGCAGTCAATACGTAACAATAATATACCTGGGATCTATACCCATCCAGGGCAGAATATTGGTGTGTTTATGCTGCTGTAGTGCTACAGTATATATAGATGCATATACACAAACCATATACTGTATATGTTAGGTGCTACTGTATGCTACTTTCTAAGACATACATAAACATGCTATGGCATACATTAGTAGATCTAGAGTATGGCAATGTCCTAACAATGCATAGCTAATATAATGCAAGCTTCAATCTGCAGTCAACAGCATAACATGCAGTTTATCTTGAAAATATAGATGATAATTTTAATGTTAGCAGTTTTTACCTTTGAACATTTATATTGTATCTTGTCACCAGCCATGTGTTAGATTAATGACTGGAAGTGCTTTCTGAAGCCAATAATCACCCCATGTATTATTTTATTGTTATTTTATTATTATTTATTTATATAGCGCCATTAGGTTCCATGGCACTTTACACGTATAAGGGCAGACGAGGACAAGAACATAAATTGACGACAGTGAAATCATACAGGTACAGTAGGGCAGGGGAACCTGTCCATGAGGGCTCACAGTCTATAAGGGGTGGGTGGGAAGACTGTAGGAGGGGGAGAGGTGAGGGTGAGATGGTGCGGCGGATTAGGTCTCAGGGTGGGTTGTAGGCTTGAAGGAAGAGGTGTGTCTTCAGATTTTTCTTGAAGGTTCCCAGGATAGGGGAGTGCCTGATGTGGTGGGGGAGAGAGTTTCAGAGTATGGTGGATGCACGAGAGAAATCTTGTATGCGGTTGTGGGAGGAGGAAATGCGAGGGGAGAAGAGGAGGAGCTCTTGAGAGGAGCGCAGATTGCATGAGGGGAGGTATCGGGAGACCAAGTCGGAGATGTATGGAGGGGACAGGTTGTGTATTGCCTTGTATGTCATGGTTAGGGTTTTGAACCGGGATCTCTGGGAAGTGGGGAGCCAGTGAAGGGCTTGGCAGAGAGGGGAGATAGGGGAGTAGCGGGGAGACAGGTGGATGAGTCGGGCAGCGGAATTTAGGATGGTTTGGAGAGGTGCAAGGGAACAGCAGGAGATTGCAGTAGTCGAGGTGGGAAAAGATGAGAGTGTGGACAAGTGTTTTAGCAGTGTCATGGTCATAGAAAGAGCGGATTTGAGTAATGTTTTTGAGCTGGAGTCAGCAGGCAGTGGCGAGGGCTTGGATGAGGGGCTTAAAGGAGAGGCAAAAGTCGAGTATTACACTGAGGCATTTGGCGTGGGGGACGGGTGAGAGTGAGCAGTCGTTAACAGTGATGGATAGGTCGGGTAGGGGGGAGAGCGAATTGGGGGGAAGACGATGAACTCAGTATAGTCCATGTTTAGTTTTAGGAAGCGAGCAGAGAAGAAGAATGAGTTGGCAGACAGGCATTGCGGAATTCTGGATAGTAGGGAGGTGATGGGGCCAAACAGGTAGAGCTGGGTGTCATTGGCGTAGAGGTGTTATTGAAGGCTGTGGGTCTCAATGAGTTTGCCTAGGCCGAGGGTGTAAATGGAGAAGAGTAGTGGTCTCAAGACTGAGCCTTGGGGAACTCCAACAGATAGGGTATAGGGTGAGGAGGAGGTGTGGACGTGGGTGACGCTAAAAGTCCAGTCCGTTAGGTAAGAGGAGATCCAGGAGAGGGCTAAGTCAGTGATGCCAAGAGATTCAAGAATTTGAAGAAGAAGGGAGTGGTCGACAGTGTCGAAGGTGGCAGAAAGGTCGAGAAGGAGGAGGACGGAGTAGTGTCACTTGCTCTTAGTGGTCAGTAGGTCATTGGTGACTTTAGTTAGGGCTGTTTTGGTGGAATGGTGGGGTCGGTGGTATAGTGGGGTAAAGGTACCTTTATACGATGAAGTTTCAGAACGGTATGATTTTTATTAAATTATGAGCAGTCAAGTTTTTATGAACAGTCACATTTTTCTGGTTGAAGTAATAAAATTTGTCACTTCACTTTCTCACTTTCCAGACAAAACTGAATCCACAATAAAATGTTGAAAAATTAAGCAATTCTTGAATTGCTCAAGAGTTCTCATAAGCGTAAAAAATCTAATCTACAGCAGCAGGGGTATATTCTGTCCTAAAAGAGTATAATCTGGCCTATGGCAATTTATACCCTGGGCTATAGTTTGGCCTAGGCTATAATATACCTGGGGTATAATCTGGCCTAGTCCACTTTAACCTCGGGTATATTCTGGGCAGGGGGTTATTCTGGCCTGGAGGAGAATAATCTGGCCTAGGCCACTTTTACCCGGGTATATTCTGGGCAGGGGTATATTCTTGCCTGGAGGAGTATAATCTGGTCTAGGCCACTCTAATTCCGAGTATAGTCTGGGTAGGGAGTAAATCTGGCCTGTTACATCGGTACAATATGTACAGGATCTGCTTTTATTTTTTTTTTAATTTTCACAACTTTCTCATTACTTTGCATTAGTTCTGTTGTACAGATCCTGAGCTACTGAATGTATTATCCCAAAGAGCAATTCTGCTACTTGTTATTGAAAAGGGTCAACGTGCTTGTCAACGTGATGATTATTTCATGTCTTCCAGCCCCAGATGGAATAATTAGTCTGTGTAATATGGTGTACATTACAATTACTGTCAGCCTTGTTTGCGGAAAATAATTAACGCTTTCACTGTACACAGCAAATAGGTTAATATCTTGTTAAAGACATTAACAGTAACTGGAATGAGCTTTGTACGAGCTGAACAAATTAAATCAAAGGCCTGAAATACATTAGCAAATTAATTTACTTTACACATTGATTAAGATATGTATATTTCTCTGTTCTATTATGTGCAATTCATGTTCTAATATGGTTTTATAAAGTTCTATTCTATGAGAGTACACTTGGCTTGGCATGTCTATAGTGAACATAGTGAAAATATATTTTTATACTTGCACCTTAGTTTATTTTATATCACATAAAGTTCAAGCATAAATTTTCCCTTTTTTGGTGGAAAGCCAATTTGTCTTATAAATATATGGTATATTTAAAGCATACCTGCATCCCTAGAAACTACTTCAATTTTTTTTTTTGCAATCATTAAAAGCTTGGCTTAGTCGGTTCGGCCTCAATGAATCGTTATGAATTAGTTTCCTAGGGATCATATAGATGAAGATGTTCTGTACACAGTGTACCAGATTCTAGAAGCCAGCAGCTTGCATCTGGAAATATATAAATGATGTCAATAAACTGCATAAATATTAAATGAAGCAGCAAATATTAAAAGTTCTATTCAGTTTTCCATCTAGGTTTATTTCATTTCTGGATTAAAAATGCTATTAGTGTTACTTTTAAACATATTCTTCATTTCGGGATTAAAAATCAAGTAATTTAGATTAGAAAAAAAACTTTTGATTTCAGAAATAGGAGGCACTTAATCCAAATTACATCGTACATAATCCGTAAGGGAATTATAAAAATATAGTCTTAATTCTCAAAAAGCCTTTCTCACTATTCCTTTAAAGCATGTTTCTTGTTAAAATGTATACATCATTTCTTATGGAGATAGTGATAAAACTCATTGCAGTTTTGAATGATAAATTAAAAGTTTTCTATGCTGCAGCATTATATATTCTTAACAGAAAACTCAAGATGATTTGGTTGCATGCATTTTAAGATACGATCTGTTGGGTTGTGGTTGTGTGGGGAACCTCTTTACAAAACTGTTCTAGAATGGCATGTCCCTTTAAATACCGTGTTTCCCCGAAAGTGAGACCCTGTCTTACATTTTTTTGGGGTCCAAAAGTGGCACCCTGTCTTACTTTTGGGGGGAGGGGTCTTACATTTTCAGCCCCAGCTACTGCAGCCTCTCATCCACACACACCCACCCACCCATAGACATACAAACACACATACACACACACACACACACATACAAATACACATACACACGCAAACCGGTGTGGCTCCTCGCTGTCCTCCGGTGTGTCCAGGCTCCTCAAGTGTCCTCTGTGTCCTGCAGGTGCAGCCGCGCTCGAGCAGGTGGGGTTAATCACAGCCTAACTTGCTGTGTGCCCCTGCTCAACTCCGCCCAGCCTGACGTCACAGCAGCCCGGCTCGAGCTCTGAATGGCTCCCAGGAACCAGCGGACGCGGCCAGATGACGAGCTAATCAGAGATCTCGACATCATCTGGCCGCGCCCGCTGCTTCCTGGATCTAGTGTTACCAACTTTCATTTTTATTATTTCTGGATAGTTTTTCTAAAAATCCTGGACAGACAATTTTTGTTGTAAAACCACAATAAATCATAATGATTATATGTGATAGGTGTCTACAGTCCAGAATTCCGATATGAAGACATAAGCCGCATTCACTGTAAACTGTAAAATAAAGTACAGTCAAAATAAAGTTTCTTCAGCTTCAAAAAAATCATGGATGCCTTAAATTCATTTTTTTTTCTTTATGTACAGAGTGAAAAAGGGCATTACCTTTACAGACTGTCCTGAAACTTTTGCATGGTTGGCAGCCCTGTTCTAGTGAACCCAGGTAGTAGACTTGAGGTGATTCAGGTATACATAAAGCACCACTCCAGCATTTTTATTTTTCATGGCTGCCGTGGCACTTTAAAGAGGACCTGTCACCAAACCAGGCATGGTGATCTAATTACAGCACTGGATGCAGCATGTCTGCAGCATGCAGGCAAGGGGTCCCCCAGCCCTTGAGCAGCCCTGTACCCCGAGATAATACACTTAGAAGACTTACATGCTCCAGCCATTAAGGAGGTGGCTAGGGGCTGCAGCCAAGGGCAGATTCACACTCCCTGCATGTGTAATCTGCCCACCGCTGCCAATCATTCTCTCCCTCTTCTGCAGCATTTAAACAGAGTTTTTTTTTCTTCAGAACTTGCTGTTTGGCTCCGCCCCATGAGGGGCGGGGCTAAACTGACTTTCAGGGAGAGAAAAAAAAACTCTGTTTAAATGCTGAAGAAGAGGGAGAGAATGATTGGCAGCGGTGGGCAGATTAAGCATGCAGGGGGTGTGAATCTGCCCTTGGCTGCAGCCCCTAGCCACCTCCTTAATGGCTGGAGCATGTAGGTTTTCTAAGTGTATTATCTTGGGGTACAGGGCTGCTCAAGTGCTGGGTGACCCCTTGCCTGCATGCTGCAGACATGCTGCATTCAGTACTGTAATTAGATCACCATGCCTGGTTTGGTGACTGGTCCTCTTTAAGCCCCTGCTCCCCCACTCACCTTATGGTGTCTTTACCTCTTACCGCTGCTGCTCCGGTCCTGCAGCGCCATCTTTTGCCTGCAATGTCCGATTGGACAAAAGTCAAAAGTTACATCCCAAGTGCTCAATGCAACTCTATGATAACTAAGTCGAGGCCAAAACAAGAATACTATATACTCTAGATATATTGAAAAGTGACCTCCAGTGCACCCCATGAATCAATAGAGATACTGACAGGTCATTATTCCATGCATATTGACCGGCACACTGCTGGAAAAGGATGAATGTAGTGGAAGGTGCATATAAGACCAGGGGCAGGGGACTTAGATTTAAAGCACCACTAGAGCAGTGCAATAAGAAAAATGCAGGTGTGGTGCTTTATTTGAAGAAGTCAAACATGATGAAATGAGCTTGATGGTTTCAATAGAGTCACATAAGGCAATAGTTTATCTAGAATAAGAATAGTAAATTGTGACAATAGTCACTGACAATTAGACACTTGCTGTAGCTTATGACAGTTTGCTGACAAATAGGGCAAGCTACAGATACTTCCCTCCCTGTTAAGCCCCCCTCACACTCAGCGGGATCGCTGCTGAGTCACAAGTTTTTTGATGCAACAATGACCTCAGCAGCGATCTCGCTACGTTTGACTCGTAGCAGCGACCCCGCTGTGAGATCGATGATCATGACAAACCGTTCTGAACCATTTTGTGGTCGTCCGCTCCCGCTAGGCAGCGTGCATCGCTGTGTTTGACAGGGACAACACCCAACGATCTCAATACTATGCCCGAGAGTGACAGGTTCCCAACAACCTCCGTATCATTGCTGCGTTGCTGGTGAGATCTGACTGTTTGACATTTCACCAGCGACCACGTAGTGACGCTTCAGCAATCCTTACCAGGTCGTATCATTGGCGGGATCGCTGGAGCGTCGCCAAGTGTGATGGTACCCATAACAATATTTATTCTGACAGTCTGTTGACACTTTTGTTTGGCAGCATATCTGTCACTCTGCAGCACCCTCTGTGCTATTTTATTGAGCAATTTATCACAGACTCTCTCAGTGTAGGTCACCGCAATGGAGTATTTTTTGTCCGGCACTTTGGACACACTTGTAGCCTATGATCCACAGTTATTGCATCACATTCTTTCACACAGAGGTCTCAGTCTTCTAGTAATGTTCAGCATTTCAGTAAATTTCATACTCAATCAGTTTCCTGACTCCTTTGATGGTACTACTTGTTGCTTCTTTTCAGCAGTTACATGTTTTACAGTAAAGAATAGGACTTCATGCAACCTAATGGTGCTGGTGATTTTCGGGGGCAACCACCTCCTGGATAATTGTGCAACATTTATAAAACAGCTCTTTACAGCCCTGGATTAAGCTGTGCTATCCTGGCAATAGGAGTTTTTGTCACAATTTCCTTTCATCCCTCCTTGCTGTTCCATAGCTTCTCCTCCTTGAGGGGCAGTGCTGACATGTCTTCCATGGCATAAATTAAATTAGCAATTCTCCTCTGGTCCCTAGACCTCATGCACTCCTTGTCCATAGGCATCTGCTCTCCCACCAAGCCACTGCCCAGACTGAAAGACTGAGAATTTACAATACAGACTTTGAGCAAGTGCATGACTGTGCTATATGTAAAATCCATATTAGAGTTTTCCTTGCAGTCCTGCAGTGCCCAGTACCCAATTGCCTTACTCAGCATTCCAGATGAATTGATGGTGAATGATGACCTGAATAAACTTATTTGTTTTCATCTTCATTATGTCTTCTACAAAGATGTCACACTTCAAAAATGACTGCACCTAAGCACAACTCAGTTGTTATACCCTGTGTCCTGGGGAAGTGGGTAGCTCTACAGATCATCACATACAGGGGTTAATTAGGAGCTAGGCATTAGGCAACAAGAGTGTACAAACATTCAACTCCGGTACTGATTGCTCAAACTGAATCCTGTGACTCAATGGAAGAGGCGTGCCCCTTAGGGAAAGCAAACACACTCAAACTCACGGAACTATGTCAACTTCTTACCACCATCTTACCTGTGCATTTCCAGTGCCACGCAGGTGCACTGTCTTCTACTACTTTTCAACATGGTACCGTGATGGCATTACGCAGTACTTTGGAGATGTATCACCTTCAAAGCATGGCTAACTTGGACTCAGAGGATATTATTTTCCTAACCACCCCAGGTGCAGAAGGTGGGTTGGATCCAGCAGAACCAGATCCAGAGAGACATCGTGCAGAGGAGATGAAGACATATGTGAGATGGACCTCCACCGCACTACCCACTTTGGGCCTCATCTGCAATGAGGTGCAGATAAAATCCTGGGCTCTGCTCCCAGACGCGGACCTGAGGACCGAGTCACAGCAGTCAGCTGACACTTTCCCTATGGCATCCAGGACTGGGAGCACCACATGTCAGACTGCGCATGATCTTGCAGCATGTCTTGCTAAATTCCACCTCCAGCTAGTGTCACATCTATTGGATCCCATTCCCCAGTACTAGCAGGACCAGGACCATTTGTGTGGATCACCCTCACCACCTCCAGAGGCATTCAACTGGGACAATGCCATTTCGGGACCCCTACCTCCTCCAAGCAAGTATCTGACAAGTTATCAACCACCCATCCTCCTGTTGTTTAGACATGCAGATGTCATCATTCAGGACTAGTTGCATGGGCCTAAGGCTAATGACTTCCTTGACCAATGCATCCAAGGCAAGGTGGTGGCATTCCAGCAGGATAATGGGTATAGGTTAATAGTGGAACATGGCACTAAGCATTGGTGTTATGTCATCTGCTCCACCTTGCTGCATAGCAATCTACTCCATAGACTATGTACATTTTTTGTCAGGGAGGAGGTCACTTTCATAAAGTTGTGGGGCAGCAAGGGATAGTTTACGGTTGACATATGTCAGGTTGCCACCACCTACCAATTTGAGATGTGGTAGGAGGCTGACCTGGAGAAAAGTTGGCATTGGATGTGGCCCAGTTGTCTATTAGTTGACGAGCCAGATGCACCCGAACCCATAGGGCCTGTTGGTGTTTCCCTAGCTGGTCCTGTCTGTCCTATAGGGCGTGGTTATCCCCAAGTTCCTCCAGGACCCGGAGATGACCAGGAGTACCATAAAAAACTGCAGCAACCATCCAGGGTATGGCTGAAACTGATGAAGGACAATGTCAGTGGACCTTCCCAAAGGCATGTTGATGGGTTGGTGAAATAGTGACCCATTCCTTAGTTGGAATTTTGGCTAGAGAAGGACTTGTTGGAGTTAGTTTTTTTCATTTCTTCCTTGACCAAGGCCAGTTTTTTCATTAAAATATTATTTCCTCTTCTGACATTTTGCGCTGTTTGTGCTTCCCCCTATTGGGCATGCATGCAGCCTTTGGGATCCAACTGAAACACCTTAATGAACTCTGCCCTGCATGGCTTTCCCTCCAACAGTCTGTGTGCTGCTGTGGGAATTTTTTTTATATTTACATACTGTGTGTATTGTTATGTTTGTGTTTGAGACTTGGAGTCTATGTTATACAGTATTAAAGCTTTTTGAGTTCACTTCTTGTGTGCTGGACTGTTTCTGTAAGCAGGTGCTTTGATACTGCCCTAAAGAGACTGGTGAACAACTGCAGGCCTCTGACCTGAAGTTGTGAGGTATGGAAATGCAAGACACTACACCCACTCCAGTAGAACAGGGCTAGCTAGCCAAGTGCAGTTCTCAAGGGCCACAAACTGTATGTTTTCAGGATTTCCTCAGCAGTGCACAAGGTGCTGGAATCATCACCTCAGCAGGTGTTTAAATTAGCACCTGTGCAATTCTAAGGAAATTCTGAGAACTTGCATTGTTTTCAGACCTTGAGGACTGTAATTGGCCACTCCTACCCTAGGTGGAAGTTGCCAGGGGGCAAGAGGAACCCTTAAGTCCTTTCACCACAAATTCAGCTTTGGACCCTCTTAGGCCCTGTGTCCACGGTGTGTTGTTTGATGCTTATTTTACGCATATTTTGAGAACCTGCATATCTATTCCACGGCCATTAAAGTCTATAACAGGTGAAAAATGTTGTTCTGTGCCCATGTTGCTTTTTTTTCCTTGCACATGTGGGTCAGACTTCTTTTTTCTGCCCTAAAATCTGCACCAAATTTGTACGTAAAAAAACACATTTGCACAGCACTTCTAAACACTCAAAGACTTTGCTGGCTTCAGGATAGACATGCAGATACTCAAAATTTGCTTAAAAAAGCATCAAACAACATGCCATGGCAACAGTGGAATTCCCCGCTGTGTGATGCCCGCTGTGTAACCTGAGACAACATCAGAGAAGTCATGATGAGGATGTCTGAGGATTATGAGCAGGCCCGCAAGCATGCTGAGTGTAACAGTGGCTGAAGCTTGCTAAATAATAGTGAAAGAAGCTACTGTCTGGGCCAAAACAGTGGGGTCCAGTGTAAAATGGTTTGAGCTTGGTTTGGCAGCTTTTGGACACCTTTTAATGTGTTTTTTAGGCCCTTAATTTTGCCTCCCAGTGATTTTAATGGGGTTCGGAAGTTCGTCAAACTGTTCGTCAAACATTGCAAGTTTGATTAACCGAATCGAATTCAAGCTTCCAAAGGTTTGCTTATCTCTAATTATAACAACCCGAACAATATAGGGGATCCGTAAATGGAGTAAAAACATGGCATGATTGATTGCTTTTCTCTGTTAAATCTATATAAAATGTAATGAAATAGAATGCTGAGGCCATGTAAATGCTGCATTTTTTTTCAGGTGTCCAAGCCACGCAACATACATTTTTCTTATGTGTTTTAGTGCTTAGTTGATGTGTTTTTGGTGCAGATGTAAATACTTTTTTAATACTGCAGAAAAGATTTGATTTTGCATTTAAAAATGCAATTTTTTTTTCTTTTGTTTGTGTATTTTTCAGACTTCACATAGAAGCGCATAGAAAAAGAAACAACAAAACACCACAGTTTAACAGTGTCTTTAAATCACTGAGATTTCATGAAACCACATCTGCTTTGCTTGGACAGTTAGGCCATGTTCACATATAGTTTGAATTCTGTGTTTCATGAAAACTGCACTCACTCTATGGCGGAATACACACTGTCATACATCAAAAACAGAGCGTTTTTGATGCACGACAGTGATGTGAGTGCTGTGGGTGTGGTAGGCCTTGTTCACACATACCAATGCGTTTTTTTAGCCCTTAGAAAAACTGATCAGTTTTTCTAAGAGTGCCAAATAGTGTCCCCTGTGGTTCTGAACGTTTTTGGGAAGTTTTTGGACTTAGTCATTTTTTCAATAAAAATGCATATGCATTAACGCATACGTTAACGCAGGTGCCTATATGTGCTATGGGTTAACGCATGTGTTTCCCATAGGGCCCCATGTTAAAAAAACACATTCTTTTTTAAACACCCCATGCGTTTTACAGCACCCAAAAAACGCTGCATGCAGTGTTTTTTAGAATGGTGAAAAAAAATGCATGTGTTGTTAAAAAACGCAGCTACACTTAAGTGCACCATGCGTTAACACATCTGTGTTTTTTATAAACAGCTAAAAAATGCAGAGAAAGCCAAAGACGCAGGTATATGTGAACAAGGCCGTAGTACGAGTGTGGTCCGAGTGTGGTGCAAGTGTGGTGTCAGAGTGATGAATGTTGTATGACTGTGCTGCGAGTGTGGTCTGTGTGCAATGCATTTTTAACATGGTCTTTCTCATGCTATATAATGTGAGAAAATAGCAGATAGAATAGCTAGATCAGGCTTAATAGGCAGCTGAGGGTGGTAGCTCGCAGTTTGCCTGCTTTCATCGGGCTAGACTTAAAATTGCTGTGAAGCCCCACATGTTTTTTTTTAAATAATTATTTAACACCGTATAATGCAAGGTTGGTTGCCATACACTAATGTGTATGGCAACCAAGCAGAATCACTGTCCAGATTGAGGAAACCCAGTCTAATTGCAACAACCAATCACAGAGGCTCCCATAGAGTGTGAGCTCCTGTGATTGGCTGTTTGTTTGACAGTGCAGTGAATATGTAATGAGCTTAATAGGTAATAGAAGTAACAGCGGGAGACTATTGAGCCTGATCTAGCTATTCAATCCATTCTAACTTTTATCAGCACGGTGCTACAAACTCGCACAGTGTGCTGTCTGGGTGCGAGATTTTCTCACACCCATAGACTTGCATTGCTTGCACGCACGTTACAATAGCGTGCAGTCGCAACATGCTGCAACTGAACTCACTTCTGACTCGCAATGTGAGATTAGTGCGGGGGACTCACACCAGTGTGCCCTGCCTGATAGGGCAACACTGGTCCGAGTGCAATGCGAGTCTCACACCAGTGTGCCTTCAGCCTATGTTTAAAGATGGCGCTGAACTATGTGGTTTTGGTGCTTTTTTTTCTCTTTTGGTTTCTATGTAAAGCTTAAAGCGAACCTGTCACCCCTCCAGGCATCTAAAGATAACATAGCCACCTTCTGCAGCACTAAGGCTGCATTCTGACAAGGTGTCTATAGCATTTATGCTCCCTTGATTCACTGAAATAAAGACTTTTATAAAATCTGTTTCAAACCAGACCCAAGACCGGGAGGCGGGCTTTCAAGTGTCTGTCTCCCTCCTCTGTGGTGTCAGTCATCCCTCTCTGCTCTCTGTGTGCCGCCTCCAGGGCCATCTCCCTGCATTACAGAGCTTTGTCAGCTCTTCTACAACATAGAGCTGCTGTTATAGGAGACCCCACAGTAGTAAATCTAGCAGGAGGACCCTGAGCAGACAAAGCACTGCCTGCTACATAGCAGCCCTTGAGCTGGGCTGTCAGCAGTGCAGCAGAGTTGAGTTTGTGCTTTAGATCAGGGGCTGAGGACGGAGCAATGCTGCTGGGTACAAGAAACTGAAAATGAAAACTGCTCAGCTCAAGGGCTGCTACATAGCAGGCAGTGCTTTGTCTGCTGTTCTGCTCACGATCCTCCTGCTAGATTTACTACTGTGGGGTCTCCTATAACAGCAGCTCTGTGTTGTAGCAGAGCTGACAAAGCTCTGTAGTGCAGGGAGGTGGCCCTGGAGGAGGTGCACAGAGAGCAGAGAGGGATGACTGACACCACAGAGGAGGGAGACAGACACTTGAAAACCCGCCTCCCGGTCTTGGAACTGGTTTGAAACAGATTTTATATAGGTCTTTATTTCAGTGAATCAAGGGAGCATAAATGCTATAGACACCTTGTCAGAATGCAGCCTTAGTGCTGCAGAAGGTGGCTATGTTATCTTTAGATGCCTGGAGGGGGTGACAGGTTCGCTTTAAAAAACTGCAGTTACTTTTGTAAGTTTTTCTGTACCATAATAAATTATGCGGCTTCACATGTGCACAATAAACGCATCAAATAAGTCTGAAACGGTATAAAAAATGTAGCAAAAAATGCAGTAATCAGAGGAGGTTATTATTGTGTTGTTTTTTGGACACATGTAGAAAACAAAAAGCAGAGTATTTATGCATCATGTGAACATTGCCTTACAAACACAAAAAAGTCAGATATCATAAAGAGAAGCTACATAATAAAGAGAAAGTTACGTCTGCTACGACTATGAATGAATGAACAGTCCTGGACATCTGCTTAATGTCCCTCAATGCCAAAAGGGTGTGGCCAGGGGCATGGTCAAAATTTGGCAGAGCACACTGTGCATACTTTGTTCCTCTTTCTGTTCTTCAAAAGTTGTGAGGTATGTTTAAATGCCTAACTTGTATTAACCTCTTCCCAACTTATGATGCATACTTTGATGCAAGCTCATGCTGTAATCTCACTTCCTTCCCCTCACATCTCAGCTTATGTCATGAGCTGAGATGTGTTTCTAACAGCGGCAATCATATCTGCGATCTGATCGCTGCTGTTAACCCTTTGAATCGCCCAGCGACGTGGATCATGTTCTTCCCCGCCATAAACAGACATCTCATGAAGCAATCACGGAATCCCCATCTGTCACCTGCAGAGCCTGGGGTCCTGTAATGACCCCGAAAGCTGTTTGAGATCACTTCCTGTGGATGGCCGGTGAGGGTCGGTTTCCACAGACAATGATCACTTTCCCTATGTTTGAAGTGCTGCAGCTCAAGGAGTTCTACCCTCAAGGAATGTTTTGAAGACCAGTTTTTTAACTGCTCCAATTGCTTTTTGTTTGTTTCACTTTAAGTTTTAGTCTTTTAGGTTTTGTTAGGTTGACATGGCGATTTTTCTTTGTATAATTTCTTCAGTATTCCATTTTATGGGGTATTGTTTTTATATCAATTATTATGCTACCTTTTATCATTCCAGAATTTTAAAATGACTACAAACTTGCTGTTCCTAAATGTTAATGGCCTAAATTCCCAGCAAAACAGATTTCTTCTCTGGAGGGATCTGCATAGATTGGATATTGTTGTCACAAGCATTCAGGAGACTAAATTATCTCGTGATGACTCCCATACACTGAATAATAAATATTATTCGAAAATATTGATGGCCTCAGTGAAGAAGAAAAAAAAATAGGGTGGCTTTTATTATAAAAAATAACATTCAATTTGAAGAAATATCTAATGTTCTTGATGACGAGGGTAGATTTATTATTTTAGTGTGTAGAATTGAAGGAAATTTGTTTACCCTGGTTAATTTATATGCCCCTAACAAAGGTCAAATTAGATTTTTAAATAAATTGATGGAGGCAGTCAATGTTCATCGTAGGGGTTGTCTGTTGCTGTTTGGGGATATTAATGCAGTTCCTAATGCTTTGTTTGACTCCACCAATCCTGGTAGATTATCCGGTGTTTCTCTTAATCTTTGGCTTGAGAAAGAAAATCTATTTGATGTATTTCTATGCTTATGTTTGGATTCTAGAGAATATACCGTTTATACTCGTGTATAAGTCGAGTTTTTCAGCACAAAAATTGTGCTGAAAAGTCCCCCCCTCAGCTTATACACGAGTCACTATACGGCTGAGTGTGGGGAGCGCATTCTCCGGGGGCTGTATCAGGCAGGGGGAGGCTTTAATATGAGCGCCCGGTCACGTGGGGCCGCTCATTAGTGCAATGCAATATGCACTGCATCCCCCTGTCCATCAGCGGCAGGGGGAGCTGTGCATATTACATTGCCCTCCCCCAGTAGTATATACAGGCCCCCCGCTCCCTCCCCGTAGTATATACAGGCCCCCCGCACCCTCCCCGTAGTATATACAGGCCCCCCGCACTATATACAGGCCCCCCGTTTCCCCCCTAGTGGTACACAGGCCCCCGGTTGCAGCCGCACACCTGTAAAAGAATTGCTGTCATACTTACCCTCCTTGCTGTTACCCGCGCTCCTCCGGTCTCCTTCCCGCTTCTCTGTGAGTGCCGCTTCTCTTCCATAATCTTATATATAATTGCCGTAGCCCACTTCCGTCATATTCGGCGCTACTTCCGTTGTCGTGGACGTGACTGCCCTGCAGCCACGCGACCCACGAAGCATTGGCCGCATAGCGGCCAAAGCGAGCCGTTGTCCGGCGCGAGCAATGGCCGCGAGGCCATTGCGAGTCGCTGCCTGACCGCGAGCAATGGCCGCGAAGCGACCATTGTGAGTCGCCGGCACCGTTCAACGACTGACCACAGCCGAGCCCCGTGTCCGAAAATCGAACCAGGGGCCCGGCCATAAATTTAGCGAGATACCGCTAATGTATCTCTACGGGAAGTGAGGCGCGTAGCTGATTGGTCGCTGTGTGCTACGCCGACCAATCAGCATAGCGCCTCACGTTTAGCGGTAAATTTGAATGTTAAAAATCGCCCATTCTATGTCTATGGGAAGTGAGGCGGTATTCTGATTGGTCGCTGTGTGCTGCCGCCGACCAATCAGAATACCGCCTCACTTTTAGCGGTAAATTGGAAAGTCAAAAATCGCCCATTCTATGTCTATGGGAAGTGAGGCGGTATTCTGATTGGTCCGCGGCAGCACACAGCGACCAATCAGAATACCGCCGCACTTCCCATAGACATAGCATGGGCGATTTTTGACATTCAAATTTACCGCTAAAAGTGAGGCGCGATTCTGATTGGTCGGCGGCAGCACACAGCGACCAATCAGAATCGCGCCTCACTTTCCATAGAGATACATTAGCGGTATCTCGCTAAATTTATGGCCGGCCTCCTGGATCGATTTTCGGACACAGCTGTTGCCGGTCCACGAAAATCCAAATGGACCTACGTGCCGGACTTACCGCGCCTGCAACCACTCACGTATGTATCTCTATCTCTCTATCTATCTTTCTATCTATCTCTCTATATCTATCTCTATTTATTTATTTCTATATTTCTTGAGTTCTCTATTTATCTATCTTTCTATCAATATATCTATCTATGGATCTATCTATTTATCTATCTATCTCTGTATCTATCTATGTATCTATCTATCTATCTATCATTCGCTTCAACGACCGACCACAGCCGAGCCCCGTGTCCGAAAATCAAACCAGGGGCCCGGCCATAAATTTAGCGAGATACCGCTAATGTATCTCTATGGGAAGTGAGGCGCGTTGCTGATTGGTCGCTGTGTGCTACGCCGACCAATCAGCATAGCACCTCACTTTTAGCGGTAAATTTGAATGTTAAAAATACCCCATTCTATGTCTATGGGAAGTGAGGCGGTATTCTGATTGGCCGCTGTGTGCTGTCGCCGACCAATCAGAATCGCGCCTCACTTTTAGCGGTAAATTGGAAAGTCAAAAATCGCCCATTCTATGTCTGTGGGAAGTGAGGCGGTATTCTGATTGGTCCGCGGCAGCACACAGCGACCAATCAGAATACCGCCTCACTTCCCATAGACATAGCATGGGCGATTTTTGACATTCAAATTTACCGCTAAAAGTGAGGCGCGATTCTGATTGGTCGGCGGCAGCACACAGCGACCAATCAGAATCGCGCCTCACTTCCCATAGAGATACATTAGCGGTGTCTCGGGAAATTTATGGCCGGCCTCCTGGATCGATTTTCGGACACAGCGCTCGGCTGTGGTCGGTCGTTGGACGGTGCCGGCGACTCGCAATGCCCGCTACGCGGCCAATGCGATCCGTTGGTCGGCGCGAACAATGGCTGCGAGGCCATTGCGAGTCACTGCCTGAGCGCGAGCAATGCCGCTAAGCGGCCATTGCGAGTCGCCGGCACCGTCCAACCACCGATCACAGCCGACCCACGTGGCCGAAAATGGATCCAGGAGGCCGGCCATAAATTTAGCGGGATACCGCTAATGTATCTCTATGGGAAGTGAGGCGCGATTCTGATTGGTCGCTGTGCGCTGCCGCCGACCAATCAGAATCGCGCCTCACTTTTAGCGGTAAATTGGAAAGTCAAAAATCGCCCATTCTATGTCTATGGGAAGTGAGGCGGTATTCTGATTGGTCCGCGGCAGCACACAGCGACCAATCAGAATACCGCCTCACTTCCCATAGACATAGCATGGGCGATTTTTAACATTCAAATTTACCGCTAAAAGTGAGGCGCGATTCTGATTGGTCGGCGGCAGCACACAGCGACCAATCAGAATCGCGCCTCACTTCCCATAGAGATACATTAGCGGTATCTCGCTAAATTTATGGCCGGCCTCCTGGATCGATTTTCGGACACAGCGCTCGGCTGTTGCCGGTCCACGAAAATCCAAATGGACCTAGGTGCCGGACTTACCGCGCCTGCAACCACTCACCTATGTATCTCTATCTCTCTATCTATCTTTCTATCTATCTCTCTATATCTATCTCTATTTATTTATTTCTTGATTTCTCTATTTATCTATCTTTCTATCAATATATCTATCTATGGATCTATCTATTTATCTATCTATCCCTGTATATATCTATCTATGTATCTATCTATCTATCTATCTATCATTCGCTTCAACGACCGACCACAGCCGAGCCCCGAGTCCGAAAATCGAACCAGGGGCCCGGCCATAAATTTAGCGAGATACCGCTAATGTATCTCTATGGGAAGTGAGGTGCGTTGCTGATTGGTCGCTGTGTGCTGCCGCCGACCAATCAGAATCGCGCCTCACTTTTAGCGGTAAATTGTAAAGTCAAAAATCGCCCATTCTATGTCTATGGGAAGTGAGGCGGTATTCTGATTGGTCCGCGGCACCACAGAGCGACCAATCAGAATACCACCTCACTTCCCATAGACATAGCATGGGCGATTTTTAACATTCACATTTACCGCTAAAAGTGAGGCGCGATTCTGATTGGTCGCTGTGTGCTGCCGCCGACCAATCAGAATCACGCCTCACTTCCCATAGAGATACATTAGCGGTGTCTCGGGAAATTTATGGCCGGCCTCCTGGATCGATTTTCGGACACAGCGCTCGGCTGTGGTCGGTCGTTGGACGGTGCCGGCGACTCGCAATGGCCGCTACGCGGCCAATGCGAGCCGTTGGCCGGCGCGAGCAATGGCCGCGAGAACATTGCGAGTCGCTGCCTGAGCGCGAGCAATGCCCGCTAAGCGGCACCGTCCAACCACCGATCACAGCCGACCCACGTGGCCGAAAATCGATCCAGGAGGCCGGCCATAAATTTAGCGAGATACCGCTAATGTATCTCTATGGGAAGTGAGGCGCGATTCTGATTGGTCGCTGTGTGCTGCCGCCGACCAATCAGAATCGCGCCTCACTTTTAGCGGTAAATTGGAAAGTCAAAAATCGCCCATTCTATGTCTATGGGAAGTGAGGCGGTATTCTGATTGGTCCGCGGCAGCACACAGCGACCAATCAGAATACCGCCTCACTTCCCATAGACATAGCATGGGCGATTTTTAACATTCAAATTTACCGCAAAAAGTGAGGCGCGATTCTGATTGGTCGTTGGACGCTGCTGGCGACTCGCAATGGCCGCTACGCGGTGAATGCGAGCCGTTGGCCGGCGCGAGCAATGACCGAGAGGCCATTGCGAGTCGCTGCCTGAGCGGCGAGCAATGCCCGCTAAGCGGCCATTGCAAGTCATCGGCACCGTCCAACCACCGATCACAGCCGACCCACGTGGCCGAAAATGGATCCAGGAGGCCGGCCATAAATTTAGCGAGATACCGCTAATGTATCTCTATGGGAAGTGAGGCGCGATTCTGATTGGTCGCTGTGCGCTGCCGCCGACCAATCAGAATCGCGCCTCACTTTTAGCGGTAAATTGGAAAGTCAAAAATCGCCCATTCTATGTCTATGGGAAGTGAGGCGGTATTCTGATTGGTCCGCGGCAGCACACAGCGACCAATCAGAATACCGCCTCACTTCCCATAGACATAAGATGGGCGATTTTTAACATTCAAATTTACCGCTAAAAGTGAGGCGCGATTCTGATTGGTCGGCGGCAGCACACAGCGACCAATCAGAATCGCGCCTCACTTCCCATAGAGATACATTAGCGGTATCTCGCTAAATTTATGGCCGGCCTCCTGGATCGATTTTCGGACACAGCGCTCGGCTGTTGCCGGTCCACGAAAATCCAAATGGACCTACATGCCGGACTTACCGCACCTGCAACCACTCACCTATGTATCTCTATCTCTCTATCTATCTTTCTATCTATCTCTCTATATCTATCTCTATTTATTTATTTCTCTATTTCTTGATTTCTCTATTTATCTATCTTTCTATCAATATATCTATCTATGGATCTATCTATTTATCTATCTATCTCTGTATATATCTATCTATGTATCTATCTATCTATCATTCGCTTCAACGACCAACCACAGCCGAGCCCCGTGTCCGAAAATCGAACCAGGGGCCCGGCCCTAAATTTAGCGAGATACCGCTAATGTATCTCTATGGGAAGTGAGGCGCGTTGCTGATTGGTCGCTGTGTGCTACGCCGACCAATCAGCATAGCGCCTCACTTTTAGCGGTAAATTTGAATGTTAAAAATCGCTCATTCTATGTCTATGGGAAGTGAGGCGGTATTCTGATTGGTCGCTGTGTGCTGCCGCCGACCAATCAGAATCGCGCCTCACTTTTAGCGGTAAATTGTAAAGTAAAAAATCGCCCATTCTATGTCTATGGGAAGTGAGGCGGTATTCTGATTGGTCCGCGGCAGCACACAGTGACCAATCAGAATACCACCTTACTTCCCATAGACATAGCATGGGCGATTTTTAACATTCACATTTACCGCTAAAAGTGAGGCGCGATTCTGATTGGTCGCTGTGTGCTGCCGCCGACCAATCAGAATCGCGCCTCACTTCCCATAGAGATACATTAGCGGTGTCTCGGGAAATTTATGGCCGGCCTCCTGGATCGATTTTCGGACACAGCGCTCGGCTGTGGTCGGTCGTTGGACGGTGACGACGACTCGCAATGGCCGCGTAGCGGCCAATGCGAGCCGTTGGCCGGCGCGAGCAATGGCCGCGAGGCCATTGCGAGTCGCTGCCTGAGCGCAAGCAATGCCCGCTAAGCGGCCATTGCGAGTCGCCGGCACCGTCCAACCACCGATCACAGCCGACCCACGTGGCCGAAAATCGATCCAGGAGGCCGGCCGGTATTCTGATTGGTCCGCGGCAGCACACAGCAACCAATCAGAATACCGCCTCACTTCCCATAGACATAGCATGGGCGATTTTTAACATTCAAATTTACCGCTAAAAGTGAGGTGCGATTCTGATTGGTCGGCGGCAGCACACAGCGACCAATCAGAATCGTGCCTCACTTCCCATAGAGATACATTAGCGGTGTCTCGCTAAATTTATGGCCGGCCTCCTGGATCGATTTTCAGACACAGCGTTCTGCTTGTTGCCGGTCCACGAAAATCCAAATGGACCTACGTGCCGGACTTACCGCGCCTGCAACGACTCACCTATGTATCTCTATCTCTCTATCTATCTTTCTATCTATTTCTCTATATCTATCTCTATTTATTTATTTCTATATTTCTTGATTTCTCTATTTATCTATCTTTCTATCAATATATCTATCTATTGATCTATCTATTTATCTATCTATCTCTGTATCTATCTATCTATTTATCTAGGTCTGGAGAAAGACTTGCAGCACTCCAAGTTCTCAATGTGAAAAGAACTTTCTTTATTTGGACAGGCACAAAAAACATGCAACGTTTCAAGTCACAAAGACTTTTCCTCAGGCACCCTGAGGAAAAGTCTTTGTGACTTGAAACGTTGCATGTTTTTTGTGCCTGTCCAAATAAAGAAAGTTCTTTTCACATTGAGAACTTGGAGTGCTGCAAGTCTTTCTCCAGACCTGGATTTGTCTACAACCTTTAAAGATAAGGTTTGATTTGCCTGCACCTGCTTTTCAGCTGTTTATGCTGCTCCCTGATCCACTTTTTTTTATCTATTTATCTATCTCTATCTATTTCTATCTATCTATCTATCTATTTATCTATCTCTATCTATTTATCTATCTCTATCTATTTATCTATCTATCTCTATTTCTATCTATCTATCTACTTCTATCTATCTATCTATCTATCTATGTATCTATTTGTATCTATCTATCTATCTATCTATCTATCTATCTATGTATGTATCTATTTCTATCTATCTATCTATCTATGTATCTATTTCTATCTACCTATCTATCTATCTATCTATCTATCTATGTATCTATTTTTATCTATCTATTTCTATCTATCTATCTATTTATCTATCTCTATTTATCTATCTATCTCTATCTATCTATCTATCTCTATTTATCTATCTATCTATCTATCTATCTATCTATGTATCTATATCTATCTATCTATCTATCTATCTATCTATCTATGTATCTATTTCTATCTATCTATCTATTTATCTATCTAGTAATTTGGAAAAGCTGCACAGCACACAGCAGACCAGTGTGAACTGGTGCAAGCATAGGACACAGAGATTAAACAAACTAAGTAAAAGTCCATGCAGCACACAGTTACACCAATGATGCACAGTGCTAACAAGCCATATGTGTTTGAGGAAAAAATTCAAAACTTACGTTTTTCAAAAAACTCAATAATCTTTCTTTTAATCTGGAGTTCTTAGTACATACATTGGCCAATGTCTGCTTGCTCATCAACTACGACAAAGTGACTCCAGGTCTGATGAGCCCTATCTGACATCCAAGCCCTCCTTGTCCACCCCCCACCTCGCGGTGGGCAGGCACCATCTATACCCTCCATCACCTGTAGGTTTTTAATGAGGGTGCAATTACATTGCAGCAATGGAGTCTGCAACTCCATATAATATAGTAATTTGGAAAAGCTGCACAGCACACAGCAGACCAGTGTGAACTGGTGCAAGCATAGGACACAGAGATTAAACAAACTAAGTAAAAGTCCATGCAGCACACAGTTACACCAATGATGCACAGTGCTAACAAGCCATATGTGTTTGAGGAAAAAATTCAAAACTTACGTTTTTCAAAAAACTCAATAATCTTTCTTTTAATCTGGAGTTCTTAGTACATACATTGGCCAATGTCTGCTTGCTCATCAACTACGACAAAGTGACTCCAGGTCTGATGAGCCCTATCTGACATCCAAGCCCTCCTTGTCCACCCCCACCTCGCGGTGGGCAGGCACCATCTATACCCTCCATCACCTGTAGGTTTTTAATGAGGGTGCAATTACATTGCAGCAATGGAGTCTGCAACTCCATATAATATAGTAATTTGTTTGTTATTTATCTATCTATCTTATTTCTATCTATCTATCTATGCATCTATTTCTATCTATCTATTTCTATCTATCTATCTATCTATCTATCTATCTATCTATGTATCTATTTGTATCTTTCTATCTATCTATCTATCTATTTCTATCTATCTATCTATCTATCTATCTATCTATGTATCTATTTCTATCTATCTATTTCTTTCTATCTATCTATCTATCTATCTATCTATCTATCTCTATTTATCTATCTATCTCTATCTATCTATCTCTATTTATCTATCTATCTATCTATCTATGTATCTATCTATCTATCTATCTATCTATCTATCTATCTATCTATGTATCTATCTATATCTATCTATCTATCTATTTCTATCTATCTATGTATCTATCTATCTATGCATCTATTTCTATCTATCTATTTCTTTCTATCTATCTATCTATCTCTATCTATCTATCTCTATTTATCTATCTCTATCTATCTATCTATCTATATATCTATCTATCTATCTCTATTTATCTATCTATCTATCTATCTATGTATCTATCTATCTATCTATGTATCTATATCTATCTATCTATTTCTTTCTATCTATCTATCTATCTATCTATCTATCTATCTCTATTTATCTATCTATCTCTATCTATCTATCTCTATTTACAGTGGCGTAACTTCAGGCTCAGGGGCCCCGATGCGAAAGCTCCAACGGGGCCCCCAATTATTGGAAATCTTTAATAGTATTAGTCTTTTTCTATGGGCCAAAGGGACTTTTGGGGCCCCCTAGGCTGCAGGGCCCGGGTGCGATCGCAACCCCTGCACCTATTGTAGTTACGCCCCTGTCTATTTATCTATCTATCTATCTATGTATCTATCTATGTATCTATCTATATCTATCTATCTATCTATTTCTATCTATCTATCTCTATCTATCTATCTCTATTTATCTATCTCTATCTATCTATCTATATATCTATCTATCTATCTCTATTTATCTATCTATCTATCTATCTATCTATCTATCTATCTATCTATGTATCTATCTATCTATCTATCTATCTATCTATGTATCTATATCTATCTATCTATGTATCTATTTCTATCTATCTATTTCTATCTATCTATTTCTATCTATCTATCTATCTATGCATCTATTTCTATCTATCTATTTCTATCTATCTATCTATTTCTATCTATCTATCTATGTATCTATTTCTATCTATCTATCTATCTCTATCTATTTATCTATCTCTATCTATTTATCTATCTATCTTTATCTATATCTATCTATCTATCTATCTATCTATCTATCTAGGTCTGGAGAAAGACTTGCAGCACTCCAAGTTCTCAGTGTGAAAAGAACTTTCTTTATTAGGACAGGCACAAAACATGCAACGTTTCAAGTCACAAAGACTTTTCCTCAGGCACAAGTGTCTCAACAGGAAATGCAGTTTATATATACAAACATTAGCACATTAAATTGACAACTGATTAGAGTCATTAGAAAGCAGAGAAACATCAATATTATATTAGTGGTTGTGCATAAATAAGTGACAACAATTAAAAAAATACAAAAAGATACAAAAAGACATTAGCAAATCAATCAGGTATATATGGACTGCATACAGTGTGAAAAACCTAATTTGAAAGGGCCATGCATAAGTGTACCATATTGCCATCATTATAGAGGTTTCATATGAGTTTCTCTATGAAATGGGGCCAGTGGTGCTGGAATTAAAAGAAAATGGTGCATCTCAAAAAATATTAATAAGTGTTATGGCTCAAAGGGCCATCAATCATTTAGATTTGAATATTGTGCAAAATTGTGCAAAATGCAATATTAAGTTAAATAGACTTTATAAGTGTAAAAAGCTTAGCGCCATCTAGTGGCTGTGCTATATCATGTGCCATAAAATGAGACCATTCAGATGTATGGAATAGATCAAGTAAATACATCAGTTCAGTGGTTTGTGGTTCTTTGGCTGAAACTAGAGGGATTTATATAAATCCTCAATACAAAACAGGGGTTAAAATTGAACCAGTTTACCACTAAGATAAATAATATGGTCATAAAAACTAAAAATGTGTATATATCATAATCGACAATACAGGTTACAGTGAAAATTAGTTCACACCGGTGCAAAAAAAACATGTTATTAAACAAAAAAATGTTATTAAACAAAAAAAATTGTTATTAAACAAAAAAATGGCGACCTATAAAACCACAGGAGTGCAACCACAAGGTATATTATAAACCAACATCTTTATACGTGCACCACCAGAAAATTATCATTGATGAAGAAAAAAAATTTAGATAAAAACAATATGGTATCACGCATGGTACTTTCAATTTCAGGGTGAGTCATAATAGGGTAGGTTTTTCGTCCATATGAAGTAGCCTGGAAAAAAACAAAGATCTGTTTCAGTACTCAAGTGTATTCAATTTTAAAAAAGCATAATTGATTATACAGTAATATGATATCATATTACTACTTCATATGGACGAAAAACCTACCCTATTATGACTCACCCTGAAATTGAAAGTACCATGCGTGATACCATATTGTTTTTATCTAAATTTTTTTTCTTCATCAATGATAATTTTCTGGTGGTGCACGTATAAAGATGTTGGTTTATAATATACCTTGTGGTTGCACTCCTGTGGTTTTATAGGTCGCCATTTTTTTGTTTAATAACAATTTTTTTGTTTAATAACATTTTTTTGTTTAATAACATGTTTTTTTTGCACCGGTGTGAACTAATTTTCACTGTAACCTGTATTGTCGATTATGATATATACACATTTTTAGTTTTTATGACCATATTATTTATCTTAGTGGTAAACTGGTTCAATTTTAACCCCTGTTTTGTATTGAGGATTTATATAAATCCCTCTAGTTTCAGCCAAAGAACCACACACCACTGAACTGATGTATTTACTTGATCTATTCCATACATCTGAATGGTCTCATTTTATGGCACATGATATAGCACAGCCACTAGATGGCGCTAAAAGCTTTTTACACTTATAAAGTCTATTTAACTTAATATTGCATTTTGCACAATTTTGCACAATATTCAAATCTAAATGATTGATGGCCCTTTGAGCCATAACACTTATTAATATTTTTTGAGATGCACCATTTTCTTTTAATTCCAGCACCACTGGCCCCATTTCATAGAGAAACTCATATGAAACCTCTATAATGATGGCAATATGGTACACTTATGCATGGCCCTTTCAAATTAGGTTTTTCACACTGTATGCAGTCCATATATACCTGATTGATTTGCTAATGTCTTTTTGTATCTTTTTGTATTTTTTTAATTGTTGTCACTTATTTATGCACAACCACTAATATAATATTGATGTTTCTCTGCTTTCTAATGACTCTAATCAGTTGTCAATTTAATATGCTAATGTTTGTATATATAAACTGCATTTCCTGTTGAGACACTTGTGCCTGAGGAAAAGTCTTTGTGACTTGAAACGTTGCATGTTTTGTGCCTGTCCTAATAAAGAAAGTTCTTTTCACACTGAGAACTTGGAGTGCTGCAAGTCTTTCTCCAGACCTGGATTTGTCTACAACCTTTAAAGATAAGGTTTGATTTGCCTGCACCTGCTTTTCAGCTGTTTATGCTGCTCCCTGACCCACTTTTTTTTATCTATCTATCTATCTATCTATCTATCTATCTATCTATCTATCTCTCTCTCTCCCTCTCTCCCTCTCCCTCTCTCTCTCCAGATTCTAGACTCCCGATTCTTCAGAATCGGGCTCACAGCTAGTAACTAATAATTATTTATCTCCCTCCTTTAGTTTGTCAAATGGTACTAGACAGGGTTGCCCCTTTCCCACATTTTGTTTAACTTATTCCTGGAGCCTCTTATTGAAAAAATACGATCTGATTCACTTGTTAAGGGAGTTTCTTTGAATGGGCGACAGCATAAAGCCTCTGTCTTTGCTGATGAACTCTTGATTTAGATTACTGATCCCCTTACTTCTTTGCATTCTGTTATGGACTTAATTAAACTTTTCTCTGATAAGTCTTATTATAAATTAAATTTTGGTAAAACTAAAGTACTCCCTTATAATTTAGATTCAATTCTTCTGGACATATTAAAGAAGGAATTTAAGCTTTCTTTGGTTGAAAACAAATTAGCATATTTGGGAATATTGGTGACAAAACTCTTAAGTGATATTGTTAACAGAAATATGTTTGAACTTTATAACAAAGTTTCCTTAGATTTGTCCCATTTGGGCAGGATTGAAATATCTTGGTTGGGTCGTGTAGTGGCTTCCAAGACTTTATGTGTGCGGTTTGTCTGTTTCAGAAAATAAAACATGGCAGTCTATTTCGGATTTGTTAGTGAAAGGTGATATTAGGTTTTTACCTCCCAGTAATGTTTGTTCCCTTCTCAAGTATGCTTATATTGAGTCCATTTGGACAACTAGAAATGTATATCAAACCTTTAATAAAGATGCTACTTTTAACAACCATAATTTTCTGAATATTTGGTCTAAAGACACAGAGTTGACTACTATAACTTTGAGTGAATACTTTTCCAAAATTTTTCCAAGTTTATATTCTAATATGCCATGTGCTTCCCTTTTAGAAACCCAGTATAAAATTTATACCAAATGGTATTATTCCCCTAGTAAATTAAATTTGATGGGCCCGAAACTTAGCAGTCTGTGTTGGACAGAATGTGGAGAGGTTGGTTCGATCAAACATATTTTTTGGTTTTGCCCTAAGTTGAAACCTTTCTGGTTGGAGGTTCAAACTTTACTTAATCTTGTTTTAAATACCACCATAACTTTAGATAAGAATTTGGATTTACTTCTGCTGGGTTTGCAGGACACTCCTAGGCCTAAGAGACCTTTAATTTTGCATATTTTATTATTAGAAAAACTATAATAGCTTCCCATTGGAAAATGAGAGACCCTCCTTGTATAGAGGATCTGATGGATAAGCTTTCTGTACATAATACGTTCGAATATTTGTTAGCCCTCAGAAATTCTGATAGGGGGAAATATGTAGAGAAGTGGTCTGCCTGGTATGACAGGTATGCTTCCTCATTGTCATTAGACTTAGAAAGTCATTTATAGTATTTTATGTTCATTGCTTTTGTTCTGGGTTGCCCCTTCTTCTATTTATAGTTATATTTAGTTGATTCGCTCTGCAATTCTTAATTGCCATGTCATTGTAAATAGTTTGTATGTATTTTATTTTCTTTCCCTTGCTTTTGTCTTCCCTTTCCTTCCCTTAGATATCCTTTTAGATATCAGTATTTATTTGTATTATTGTAAAATTGTACAGTTTTTGTTTAACTATGTTTAACTATTCGATTATGTTTTTATCTAATAAACACATCTAAACACGAAGTGCTGCAGCTCATTAGTATATAAGACAAGCGATCAGACTGGGCAGCACTGAGGCCCTCTAGGGGCCAGTGTAAAATAAAGAGATACCGTATATACTCGTGTATAAGTCGAGTTTTTCAGGACAAAAAATGTCCTGAAAAGTCCCCCCCTCGGCTTATACACGAGTGGTACAGTATACAGGCCGCCCGCCCCCCCCCATCAGTGGTATACAGGCGCCCCCCCCCCCTGCTGCCGCACACCTGTAAAGGAATACATCATTATACTTATCGCTGTCGCCGCCGCCGCCGCTCTGCACAGCGCTCCTCCGGGTCTTCATGCTTCTTCCTGCTTCTTCACGCTTCCTCCTCTGGCACACAGGCAATGACGTCATTGCCTGCGCCCGCCGGAGGAGGAAGCGTGAAGAAGCAGGAAGAAGCATGAAGACCCGGAGGAGCGCGGTGCAGAGCGGCGGCGACAGCGATAAGTATAATGATTAGGGATGGGCGAATCTACTCGCTAGGACTCGTTACTCGGCGAGTAGTAAGGGACTCGCAGGACTCGGTACTCTGCGAGTTTCCCAGTGATTACTCGCACGAGTCCAATGCAAATCAATATCAATCCTAGTTTTGTCAGAAACGCTGACAAAACTAGGATTGCCATTGTTTGCATTAGACTCGGCTACTGTGCCAGTGATAGCAGGGAAACTCGCAAAGTAACTGCTGTTTCTTTGCGAGCCGAGTCCAGCTGTCTTCTCTGTGCAGCTCCAGGGTCCTAGAGCCTGCCTGCTCACAGACACGATGTAGCAGAGCTGAGATTGTTCTCAGTCTGCTCATTCCCTGTGCATAGACATCTATATCTATGCACAGGGGATGTAGCAGAGAGGACATTGCGTTTTGAACTGCGTCGGACAGAAGAGGATTTTTTTAATTAAAGATGGAGTCCCTAATGGCTTTTTTTTTATTTCAAATAAAATATTTTCTCTGTGTTGTGTTTTTTTAACCCTTTATTGGAGATTCTTAGTGGCTGGGTCAAACGTGGCCTGACATTAAGAATCTCGGGCTTAATACCAGCTTGTATAACAAAGCTGGTATTAACCCCTTTATTACCCAGCGTGCTACCGCCACCAGGGCCGCTGGAAGAGCGGGGTTCAGCGCCAGAGGATGGCGCTTCAATGAACGCGCCATCTTCTGGGGCGGCTGCGGGCTGCAATTTGCAGCGGGGGGTGCACAGAAAGCTTGGGCATCCCTGCGCTGCGGATTCCAGCCCCCAGCTGCTTAGCTGTACCTGGCTAGACATAGAAATTGCGCGGAGCCCCACGCATTTTTTTTTTATTATTTCATGAATTTCAGAGTCTCAGAGTTAGAGTCAGAATCTCAGAATTTCATGAAATAATTTAAAAAAAATGCGTGGGGCTCCGCGCAATTTCTATGTCTAGCCAGGTACAGCTAAGCAGCTGGGGGCTGGAATCCGCAGCGCAGGGATGCCCAAGCTTTCTGGGCACCCCCCGCTGCAAATTGCAGCCCGCAGCTGCCCCAGAAGATGGCGCGTTCATTGAAGCGCCATCCTCTGGCACTGAACCCCGCTCTTCCAGCGGCCCTGGTGGCGGTGGCACGCTGGGTAATAAAGAGGTTAGGGCCAGCTTTGTATTATCAGCTGGCCCTAAGCCCGAAATTTATGGCGGTCACGCCAATATTAGACATGACCGCCATGAATTTCTATTAAATTGTTTTAAAAAAAACACAACACAAAGAAAATTTTTTATTAGAAATAAAAAAAAAAGCCATTAGGGACTCCATCTTTAATTAAAAAAATCCTCTTCCGTCCGACGCAGTCCAAAACGCGATGTCCTCTCTGCTACATCCCTGTGCATAGATATAGATGTCTATGCACAGGGAATGAGCAGACTGTGAACAATCTCAGCTCTGCTACATCATCTCTGTGCACAGACATTCATGTCTGTACACAGGGAATGAGCAGACTGAGAACAATCTCAGCTCTGCTACATCAGGCAGCAGGCGGGCTCTAGGACCATGGAGCTGGCAGCCAGCACACAGAGCAGACAGGACTCTTATCTGTGCGAGTTTCCCAGTGATTACTTGCAAAGTAAACGAGTCCAATGCAAATAAATGACAAAACTAGGATTGCTTCAGGCTGAAGCTTCCGAGACACATCTGCGATTTGTATATCTCACACTACTCGCTATTACTTGCTTCCCATTCATTAACATTGGACTCGCTAGACTCGCAACGAGTAGCGAGTCCTGTGCTCGGACTCGCTAGAGTCAAACGATTCCGAGTAATTTAGGATTCGCCCATCACTAATAATGATGTATTCCTTTACAGGTGTGCGGCAGCAAGGGGGGGTGCCTGTATATAGCACAGGGGCCTGTATATAGCATTGGGGCCTGTATATAGCACTGGGGCCTGTATATAGCACTGGGGCCTGTATACCACTGGGGCCTGTATATACCACTGGGGCCTGTATATACCACTGTGGCCTGTATATACCACTGGGGAGGCTGCTGTATGCCACTGGGGCTGATGTATATACTGCTGGGCCTGTATATACCACTGGGGAGGCTGCTGTAATACTTCTGGGGCCTGTATATACTACTGGGGAGGCTGCTGTATTCCACTGGGGCTGCTGTATATACTGCTGGGGCCTGTATATACCACTGGGGAGGCTGCTGTAATACTGCTGGGGCCTGTATATACCACTGGGGAGGCTGCTGTATACCACTGGGGCTGCTGTATATACTGCTGGGGCCTGTATATACCACTGGGGAGGCTGATGTATACTACCACTGGGGAGGCTGCTGTATACTACCACTGGGGAGGCCTGTATACCACACAGCTGGGGGCTGTATACCTGTGCTGGGGTCCACCCTCGGCTTATACATGAGTCAATAGGTTTTCCCAGGTTTTGGGGGCAAAAATAGGGGGGTCGGCTTATACACGGGTCGGCTTATACACAAGTATATACGGTAATAAAAAAAAGTTTTAAAAAATATGAAAAAAAAAAATCCACAAAAGTTTAAATCACTCCTCTTTGACCCCATTCAAAATAAAACCATTTAAAAAATGAAAAAAAAAACCTACATATTTAGTATAGCCGTGTTCATAAATGCCTGATCTAATAAAATATAAAATCAATTAATCTGATCTGTAAACTGTGTAACAGAAAAAGGTGCAAATGACAAATTACATTTTTTTTGGTCGCCGCATCATTGCAATAAAATGCAATAATGGATGATCAAAACAGCGCATTCACCCAAAAGTAGTATCATTAGAAATGTTAGCTCTAGACGCAAAAAATAAGCGTCACACAGCCCCAGATCCCAAAAATTAAAATACTAATGGTCATGGAAAATAGCAACAAAAGCGCAATTCTTTTTCTTTAAAAACTTCTGAGTTTTTTTTCACTAATTTGATAACAGTAAAAGCATACATGTTTAATATCTAAAAACCTGTACCGACCAGAGGCATCATACTGACACATCAGTTTTACCATATAGTAAACATGATGAATAAAAAACCCAAAAAACAAACAAGTAATTGCACTTACTGTATTTTGCAATTTCACTGTGCTTGGAATTTTTTTCCCTTTTTCCTGTACACTAAATTGTAAAATAAATTATTTCGTCTGGAAGCACAACTCATTCCACAAAAAACAAGCATTCATATGTTGTCTCATATTGACGGAAAAGTAAAAAAGTTATGTCTCTAGGAAGAAGGTGAGGGAAAAACAGAAAATGGAAAGAAGCTACACTGCGCTTGAAGGCAAGTACTGTGCTGACCCCTTACTGCACTGTGACCCAGACATTTTACTTGCATTGCCTCTGCACACTAACTTCAAGAGCACAGTTCAAAATGTTTGCCTCATACATGCAAAGTTTTGCTTACCAACAACACGCTGCTTGAGGACTGTCTTTACCCTGACATGCTAATTGCAATTTTAACTACATCATATTTTGCCAGAATTGTAAAAAACAGATCACACATCCAAAAATCATCATTGATTCAATGTTTCTAGCCAAAAATGTTACAAAACTGAACATTAAGTTCTTAGCAGAAATCAGTTAAATTTGCTCAAACATGTTTACCAATTTCAAATCTGGACTGAATTTTGCATTGTTCGCTTGGCCCCTCGAACCCGAACATTTTGCTGAAAAGTCGGAAATTCAGGATTTGTTCGGTAATTGTCATGTAGACTGTGAGCCCTCTCGGACAGGATTTCTCCCCTCTTGTATCTGTACGACTGAATTGTCAACATTTATTGTTACTTGTATTGTTACTATGTTACTTGTCCTAGTCTGCCCATTTTAGCATGTAAAGCACCAAGGAATATAATGGCGTTATATAAATAAATAATAATAATAATTGTTCGGATGACAAAAAGCATCAGTGTATTTTCACTAATGCTTCTATTCTATGTGTTCAGAGTGTCAGTGTCTAGGATAGCGAGGGGGAGGGGATGGGTGGAGAGGTCTCAGGCTCTCAGTTCAGATAATTCATGAGATAAGTGCAGGTCTCCATTTATTTTTTTTCCCCGCACTTACTGTTGGTGGTCTGGTCTAGCAGCCAATCAGCACCTATAAAGCAAATTGCACTTTTTTCACACAAGGGCTTTTGCCATTGGTTGGGTAGATCACATGGCCTTGGAATTTAAGAACCATCTATTTACCCTCGTTGCCATTTTCCCAGTCTAAGAGCTCAGTGACAATCATGTTGCTTCAATGCCGATGTTGGTACTACTGTGTACACTATATAGATTGCTAGCTAGCAATTCTATTTCTTTATAAATCGAGAGATAGATCGTAGGCTTACTAACTCCTTCTTAAAATAGCCCTTTTTAGGGCTGAGTACCAGTGATTGGCAAATTCCCTGTGGTACAGGTAATTCTGTACCTCATCTTGCAACATTCAGGCAGCCACACTTTTTTGCTTAGTACAAGTGTTTGACAAACCCCCTGTGGTACAGTGATGCTTGCGTGATCATTTGCACCAATCCTATGCTGAAAATAATTTTGTGCTACATCTGGCAACATCCAGGCAGACGCACTTCTTTGCCTAGTACCAGTGTATGGCAAATCCCCTGTGGTACAGTGGTGCTTGTGTAATCATGTAAATCAACCCTGTGCTGAAAACCATTTTGTGTAAATCTGGCAACATCCAGGCACCCACACCTTTTGGCCTAGTACCAATGTTTGGCAAATCTGGCCTGCTGGATTCACATTCCCAGAATTTTTAGGCCTACAACAAATGACTTGCAAATCTGTTACCTTCAAATATGAGAGGTAAAAGCCATAGTCGTGATAGAAACCGGGAATAGTCATGTTGCTAAGGACACAACACTATGTGTCCGTGCTGTTGGTGGTAAAGTAACCAAACATTCTGTGCAACGAACGCTGGCTTCGAAGCAAAGAAAAATGTCAACTTCTCTTAGTTTGCTCTCATCACTTTCTTAGGCAGCAGCACATCACTGTGACTTGTAGATAAGTCCCAGAAAGAGCAGGACTGCAATGGATATCAAGCATTCCATCAAGTGGCCTCTCCTCCACCTCAATTTCTACAGCTCACACAGTACAGTTCTCACAGGTGTCACCCCAATCACACTTGTTTTCTCACATGTCACAAGCCTCCAGCCACCCTACTGATTGTGGGTCAACACAGATGATTAAGTTCTGCAGAGCTGTTCATGCATACTACAGCCTGGGAATCAGAGGTCTGCTCCAAAGCTTCACTGAGTCAGGAGGAAGTTATCTGCACCGATGCACAAAATCTTTGTGAGCCGGATTCATGCCGGACGAAGAAGGGTCAGAGAATAATGTAGAAACGCATTACCAAACTTTAACCCCTATTGGTGGAAACAATGATCCTGATGATGACAACACTCAGATATCTGAGGCAAACGCCTAATTGTCTTTATGCTCAGGGCAGGAAGAGGGTGGTTCACAGGGTGAGGAGTGTGATAACACAGAGGGTGATGATGAGGTTCTAGATCCCACTTACTGTCAACCTACTGGCATACGGTTGATAAGCTCAGCAGAGGAGGTGGAAGAAGAGGATGATAAAGCTGACAAGGCAAGGTTGCGGCTTCCTGGTTAGAGACAGAGTGCTGTAAGCACATCAACCACTGCGTCCTCAGCCACAACTCTGCCTCTGTGCAGAAGCCGTGGCGACTCTGCAGTTTGCATGGGTGGTAAGCTTTGATTAGCATGGCCCTTTATCCAGATCACGAAGGATGATCCAATTCATGTTTTCTTCCAAATATGTAAGCAAAATCTGAGTAGAGGCAAAAAATTTAATAATTTAACTACGTCATGCATGAACATGGACATACAGCATAACTAACAGTGGGAAGTTCACCATGCTAAAATGTGGCTTTGCGAGCCTGGCCAACCACCGACCATCCCTTCAAGCACATCTATGGCTTCTATGACTGTGGGGACTGTTTTCACACAGACCTTCAGCCGCACAATGTCTACATCTCTACCAGGAAAAGCTAGTGTGATTAATAGGACGTCAGCTGTTTTGAAAGTGCACATGCCTGCTTTAGTGCTGTCAGATGTAGAGAACACCAACTCTTCCTAAAGGCAACATAATCTCTCTGCCTGCACCTCCCTCACAGTCCAGCAGTTTGTCTGGTACACCCTACTTTACCCTGTCTCAGCACAGCAGCCAGCCCTCAGTCTGGCAGATGTGGTCCTCCTACCCATACCAAAGCTAAGAGCTTACATTTCAACATCTTCTACCAGTTGGCCACAGAAATGCTGCTTTTCACCTGGTAGATACAGAGGGTTTTTGAATGGCTGTCACAGTTGCCCAAAACCAAATGCCCAGTCGCCACTAATTCTTGAAGAAAGCTGTTCGTTTGCTCCACCAGCGTGTCACAGACAACACCACTGCTTCCTTAAGAAACTCTGTGTGTGAAAGGGTGCATTTCACCACAGACACCTGGACGAGTAAGTGTTTCAACCAGAGCTGGGGAGCGTGAGGTACTCGGTCACCGGGGCTTCTGTGTGGGATGTCACGGATGGTCGGTATCCCCGGTGCCGTGCCCTGGCGAACAATTATACCAGGTGTTAATGGTAAAACGGTGGGGGTAAAAGGGGTTATTTACAGGGGAACGTGACGCCACCTGTAGAGTCCGGTAAGGTGGTACCGGCGCTGCCAGCCGGCTGCTGAGGTGATGGAGGGGGGCAGCAGTGTATGGTACAGCTCCCCACAGGTGGAGCTTTACCTCAGGGTAGCTATGGTGGTGAGACGGAGAGGGAGGACAGTGATGGAAATGTGGTGCAGTTCTTACCCCTCTGCTGTTGATGTTGATGATGTTAAGTCCTTTGAGCTGCGGCAGGAAGAATAACAGAAACCATTTCCAGTTTAACTTTGCTTTACTCGGTACCGGCTGATGGAATAACAATACATGGTACAGTTTGGTTTAGGGTGTTGTTACCAACTCAGGATTTCTCTTAAGGAGTCTTTAGATGGTCTCTCTCTGTCTTTCAGGGTTTCTACTTTCACTAGATCTCTCAGTCTTTCCCACCTTTGAAGAGCTCACCCACCAGTCCTGCAGTCTGTGTCTAGTAGGCTTAGCTTGACTTATACCGGTCCAAATGGGAACAGCAGGAACGCACAAGTTTCCCACCTGACACCGGGTTTCAGTCTTTCTTCACTAGTGTAGGACCGTCTTTTGGGCATGAGGGGTGAGGTACCTTTGTGGGGCTGTCAGCAACCCAGTTCTGTTGGGCCTACAGCTCGTTCGGCTTTGCAGTCAGGGCTGAACTCCTGGCTGCCTCGGTAGTCCGTGTCACCGGTGTCCCCTCAACATGACCAGCTGGCTCCTACCAGTCCTGGTCCGTTGCCATCTGTCCTGGGCCCCCACATAAAGATGGGGTACCATCCACTCAGCTGGGCTGCCAGGCCTGACCACTCTGTCTGCCTTCCCAGCGGCATCTGAGGTAAATTCTCAACTGTCACTCTACTTCTCTCCTAAGCTCCTCCCCCACCTGTGGAGCCTACCATATTACCAGTTCCCCTTACACTAAGTGGTGCGGTCCTAAGTGAGTGCTAAAAATAGACTCCATAAGGTTTAGACCCTGAACTAGCAACTTACAAGGAAAAACACATTTTTATATTCAAGTGTAATACTACCCTGTGGCGCCTAGCCGCAGGGGCGCCACATAAGCATGGCCAGGGTGTTACAAGTTGCTGACTATGCACTGGATAACTCTGGTGGCCGGAAGGGAATGTTGTACAAGTTTTGCCATACCCACTGTCTGTGAGTAAAACCTCTGTATGTAGTATTTCCTCCCCTGTTTCTACCTCCTCGATCTCCTCTAGGGCCATTACCTGTGCCCAAAACTACTCTGGTAATGTTCCTATAGTGCAGAACAAATCCAGCACACCTTCTTACTACGCTGCCAGCAGGGCTCAATGCCATCAGGCTCTGTTAACGTTAAAATGCTTGGGAAATGTGAGTCACACAGATGAGGAGTTGTGGTTTGCTTTGGAGACCAAGTTTCATCAATGGCTGTCTCCACTGAACCTGGGAAGATAGTGTACGACAATGTTGAGAACCTGGGTGTGGTCGTACGCTGGGGCAAGGTGACACACATACTTTGATTAGCTCACATCCTGAACCTGGTCGTCACTTTCACCGTTCACAGCCCACTGCTATATCTCCTGCATCATTACAGAAGTCTTTTGGAATGCTGGTTAACTGCCTGATATGCGATATGCTGACACACTGGAATTCTACTCTGCACATATTGCCGCAAATGTGGCAGCAGTGACGAGCCCCTGGTGCAGTATGTGATGACATATCAGCTGAGGCAATGCAATCCTGACGTGGGGCAAATCACTGTGATAGAGTGGTCACAGATCAAGGACCTCTGCACAGTTTTGAAATAGCTACTAAGATGTTTAGCACTGAGGATGTCGTTATCAGCATGACTACTCTGGTCATCTACATGCTGGAGCACACTTTGACCAGAGCGTGCAGAGTCAGATGGTGGTCCAAGAGGAAGAGGAGGAAGTAGAGGAGGAGGCATATGCGCAAGGGATAAAGAGATCTGAAAGATCCGAACTGTCTTCCCGCCAGATGCAGGTGGCATGAGAGGGTGGAGGACAGGGATCAACGAGGACTCGTGGTATGAGCCAAACATTTGATGAAGGTGCAGAAGGCAAGGAAGAAATGGAGGAGGAAGAGGCGATGTTGATGGAAAACTCAGCAGCTAAGGGAGATTTTGTTCATGTTTTCGTTGTGCGAGTTTGACGGGAGAGGGCAGAGAAAGCAAGCAGGAATGTTAACCCACCACCGACACAACAAGGACTTGTGCCTCATGGATACGCAAGACAAATGAATGCCTTCTTGCTACACTATCTGCAATAAGATCCACACATTTTTAGCATTCAATGTACTGGTGACTACTGGGTTGCCACACTGTTAGATCCCTGGTACAAAAGTATCTGTGCTCAAATGATTTTTGCCCTGCAAAGGGATGCACACATGCCGGAGTATCAAAAGAAGCTTTTAGACAATCTGAGGACTGCTTTTCTCCAAAACACTAGTGGCAGACATAGGACACATTGCAGATCTGTGCTTCCAACCCTGAGAACATTGAGTCATCCTCACAGAAATGTTACCAGCAGCAGTGTATGTGTTACCAGCAATTTATATGAGTTGATCATTTTTTTGACCATCCTTTGCAACAACAGAAGAAAGGACAAGTCTGACACATATTCAACACCTAGAGAAGGTTCAGGAGTATCTACAGCTCAATATCAATGCCATAAGTGTGAACTGGACCCTTGTTCATCATGGGCTTTAAAACTGGAGCAGTGGCCTGAGCCTGCCACTCATGCTTTGGAGATTTTATAGTGATCGGCAACCAGGATTCTCTCAGAAGGTGTCTTCAGTGCTACTGGTGGTGCCCTGATGAATAAGCGCATATGGCTGTCTACCAAGATTGTAGATCGCTCAACATTTATCAAGATGAACAAGTCATGGATCTGCAAGGACTTTTTCACCCCAGTGTCAGAATGGGGAGACTAGATGCTGGTGTACTTTTTATTTTGCTGCATTAAGCTACACATTACAATATATTTATTCTGGGGCAATTGTTGCCAATTTAGTGGTAGCTGAGCCTAAGTTTTGTAAAAGTGTTTTTTTTTGTTAGGGTCTCTGTACTGTGTGGTGCATTCCTTGAGCAGGGCTCTTTGACTACAATACCTGCTCCTGACACTTGCACACCACTTCCTAAATACTCAACCTTGAAATGTTGGGCCCAGGCCTCCAGCCTTGCTGCTAGTGTGGCCCAATAGAAAATGTTTTAATGGATACAAACCACTTTGCTGTGGTTTGACCATATTTCGGGAAAAGTGGGAACTTTTGTTAGGGTCTCTCTGCTGTGTAGTGCATTTCTTCAGCAGGGCTCCCTGAGGGACATGCCTTCTCATGTAATTCCTCCTCCTTTTACTCCTCCTCCTCTTTTTACTTAACACTAGAAGTCCCAGAAATTTTGAGCTCCCCCCTGAAGTCCCGAAAGAGGGTCAAATGACCCTTAGTTCAAACTGAATAGAACTAACTAGAAACTAAATGGCTAAACTCAATGGAAAACAACAACCTCTGTGGTGCGACAGTAATGGCCTTAATTACAGAATAAAAGACGGTGATTAGAGGATGTTAGCTAAAATCCTTCAGGTCATTTGGCCCGTCTCTGGGTTCCAAAGGTAGAAATGTTAAATGACCCATCTCTGGGACTTCTAGTGTTAATGTAGAAAACTGCTGCTACTTTTCCCCTGTAACTCTTCCATCTGTCAGTTCAAATTGAGTTTCACCCACCTCTGAAACTTAAGTGAATGTAAGCCGTGTTCTATTTTGAACTTATTTTGAAGAGTGTGCAGGCAGGCACAGACTGTGTCTCATGCACCCATGCCACGCCATGACACTATTTTAACTCTAGGTACATTGTGAGCCCTTTTTCTGGTCTCTAGCACTAATATTAGCAGTTTGTCAGCTGTTGAACACATTTGAAGGTGTATTCTAAGTGTTTTATGCTGCCTGCTATTGGTTTCTACCGGGTTTGCAAGGTTCGAGGAACTGTTTGTCGAACAACTTGGCAAACACCCCACATTTGGCGAACCAAACTGAATTTGAATACTCAGGTGTTTACTCATCTGTACTGATGATACCATCATCAACATCACTATTCTGATCATCTATATGCTGGAGCAAATGTTGAAAGTCTGTAGGATGAGGTGGTGGTCCCAGAGGAAGAGGAAGGGGAGGAAATCAAGAGGAGCATGCGGGAAAGAGACCAATATTTCAAAGGTCTGGACTCTTGTCAGCCACCAGGTGCCATGGGAGGTTGGAGTAGAGTGAAAGAGTGGGGCTCATGGTATCAGACAAAGAGGTAGTGAAGACGCAGGAACCAAAGAACAAATCAAGTAAGACAAGGATGAAGAGGAGATGGACACTGAACAGTCAGAAGATGAGGAAGAAATTATAAACCCTTTCTGTTGTCCGAGGTTGTAGGGAGAGGATGGAGAAAGGTAGCTTGATTGTTTCCCCACCACCAACACAACAAGGATTTGAGCCCCATGAATGTGTCAGACACACGAGCACCTCCTTGCTGCACTATCTGCAACATGATGACCATATTGTTAAGATTTTAATTGCAATAACTACTGGGTTGCTACACTGTTGGATCCATTGCACAAGGGTAAATTTAGCCAGATGCTTCCCATCCTGTAAAAAAAAAGCTTTTAGACAATCTTAGGACTGGTTTTCTCCAATACAACTGTGAGGGACACAGTACACATCGCAGATCTACACTTCCAACCCGAGGGATGTCAAGTCATCAAAGTAGAAACATGAGCAACAGCAGTTAAACTGTCAAAAGCAATTTCTGGGAGTCAATTGACCAATTTTTTAAAGCAGCTCATGTTCCAACAGAACTGAGTATATGACTGACACATAGTGAATTACTGGAAAGGATGGTGCAGGAGTATTCATGCCATTGGGAGGGGAGTTGGACCCTTTTACCTTTTGGGTTTCAAAAAAGGAGGAGTGGCCTGAGATCACCAGTCATGACTTTGGAGGTTTTGCCGGCAGTCAGCCTTCTCTCAGAACGTGTCTTCAGCACTGCTGGTGGTGTCTTGAAGGATAAGTAAGATTAGTTAGCCTCGGCACACTCAATTTGAAAGGAGATAGACTGAAAAGTTTTTCTTTCTGTTTTTCTTTTTATCATTTAACGAAAAAAGTACCACATTTCGGCTCAACATAAGCCTTCCTCCGGGAGCTGAGCTGAATAACACATAATAACATAAAGAAATTACAATTTTGACATTTAACAAAACAAAGTATTACAAACTGTAAGAATACCAAAAGTGTCATTCTCTTAGGAGAAAAATATATATTGCACACAACTATGTGGAGGTTGCGCGTGTGACCGTAAGAGGGCAGTAAGGTGCAGGAGTGCCGTTGTGGGTGAGGGAAAAAACGGGGGTAGAAGAATGGAGAAAGCAGAAAAAAAGAGGGGAATCATACATAGACAGAAGGAAAAGGAAGAATTGTTGAGGAAGCGCAGACTGAGAAGAAAAAAAAGGAGAGAACCTGGATATACTATTGATATATGGTGTAATTAAAGAAGGAGGGCAGTGTATAGAGATAGTATGATAGCAAAAAATGGATTTCTCATAGATACCTTTATCACTCAAGAAGCTGATGTGATGGTGTGAGTGCAGGTCTAGGTAGTCATTGGGGTTCTGGTCAGTTTGTTGCTAAATCATAAAGGTGGATTCAGATTACTGTATCACAGTAATCTGTTGGTGGATATAGAAAAGAGTATATAAACCTTATGATTGTAAGGTACTGGGTTTGTTTACATATAGGTATTTAATATCCTTTTACAACTTTATGAAAGAAGTATATATATCCTGAAAGAAGCTACATGGTGGTTGAATATAGGTACACAATTATATAATGTTATCAGGGTACGTGGGGGGAAATAAAGTTATCACGTGTACTCAAATACCTTGTAGCTGATAGATCGATGAGACCTTTATGACAGGGCATAGGAGGTTGAAAAAATAACTACTTGTCACAGACCGCTGTAAAAGTAAGGCATAGCAAATGAGGAGGATAGAGGTAAAGATAAAGTGTACAAAGAAAGATCAAGGGGTCACATACCCTTACCTTGTAAGATGGCACATGACTCCTGTCCTGCAGGAGAGAAAATAAGCAGCAGGCTATTGAATATAGAATGTGAGAGGGCATGTGGAAGCACACCAGTAAAACCGGCTGTGCAGCATTACCTTGTGTCCATTAGTGATGCAGGGGAGGCCAGGAGTGTGTGCAGCCGGGTGTAGCAGTGTTTTAAACCCTCCAGTGCTTCCTGGTAGGGCGGGGAGCTGGGTGGCGTCATCTGCGCATTGCGCATGTGCGGACGCGGGTGCAATCTTGAAGGATAAGCACATCAGGCTGTCCCCTGCAAGTGTTAACCACCTAACTTTCATCAATATGAACAATTCATAGCCGATGTACTTTTCAATGTGCTGCATTGATCTCGTCATTATACAATTTTTATTCTAGGTCAATTGATGCCACTTTCATGGTATCTGGCTCTAGTTTTTAGAAATATGAAGAATCTTTTTGGAGTCTCCTTGTGTTTTTCCTGAATGTAGCCGGGATCTATGAGCATGATATTTACAAGTGTAAGTCATCCCCCTGTTACTAATGAATGTTTAACCTTGAAATGCTATGCCAGGCCCTGTTCCCAGACTCTGCACCATGCATGCAGGCTGTGCCATTATACAGTTTTTTCTCTGGATCAATTGATGCCACTTTCATGGTGTCTTGCCCTAATTTTTTGAAGTGTGGAGAAGCTTCTTGGGGTTTCCTTGTCAGTTTCCAGAATTTAGCAGGCCTCTCTGAGCACCATGCCTACACCTGTCACTCATCTCCTTGTTCCTGATCAATATTGAAGATTAAAGTACTAGGCTAGGCCTTGTACCATGCATCCATAATAAACAATGATAAAAATTTTAACTCTGAGGAATAGATGGCACTTTTTCTGGTATCTACCCCTAATTTAAGATGTTTTAGCAGCTTTTAAGCTGTTTTCTATGCCATTAATTCTGCCTCCCATTTATTTCAATAGGGTTTACAAGTTCAGCGTACGTTCGTTTTTCTATTTGCCGAACATATGCCAATTTGGCTAAGCGAACCCGAACTTCAAATGGGTCGCTCTTCTCTAATAGGGAGCATTTCTGACTAGAGCTGAACTGGGTCCTGTCAATGAAGAGGTAAATGTGCCTTGTACTCTATTGCAGCATGTACCAGGTAAGTGTTGATCTGATGCTGCCTGATCTAAAGATGAAAGACAAAGGGGTAAGGCAAATAAAAGAAAGCTAGAGATTATTGAATAAATTAGCGTGACATTGATTCAATCCCATTTTCCTTTTTATAAACTCGCAAGATGAGTGAATATATTTGAATGCAAATTCATTTTACTCCACATTTTTTTTCAACAATTCACATTTGCAAGAATGCAGATTATTTTGCAATTTGGTTCTTTGCAGATTCAACAAAATGGCAGCCACTGGTGCACAGTCAAGGTATCAACCATAACCTTGTGCTTGCAGGTACTGAAGTCTCCCAGGCCTTGTCAAAACTGTGGATTTCAGCACAAGTGGTGTTGTTGATGTGAAGATGTGGTCAGGACTGAATGGGATGGGTGACAGTGACAGGTGGAGGAGGGTCCAGAGAAGTGAGAAGTGAAAGGAGTATAAGTGTTTTTAATTAGATTTTACATCTTATATTTATTATTAACACAAAATAAGTTAGATTAAATTCACACGGAATAACTAAATTTCCAGGAGAAAAGCTTCGTGAACAGCCATATTAAATTTTTGCCTGCTGCGTAAATTGCCTCTTCTAGTGCCACCTGTTAGAAATAGCAATCCTAAAAGTCAATATTAACTCTCCAAAAGGGATACTCTGGGGAGATAAAAAAAATTGTACTGTCCCTGCTTTCATACACTGTGAAGATGAGCTGGTCACTGCAGTTCTAGCATCTATAGATCACATATAGATTGCTCTCTATCATATCATATCTCTATCATATCTTACACATCGACCCCTTGCTACCTCTTGCCGACTTGAACTCAAAAATATTCCTGGATCCATACATTCCTTGTCCAAGAAACTACAAAAACACTTGTGCATGCCCTCATTATCTCCCACCTCGACTACTGCAACCTCTTGCTCTCTTGCCTCCAGTGGCGTAACAAACGTTTGGTGGGCCTCAGTGCGAAATTTAGACCTGGGTCCCCCTATGCACACGTTGGTCAGATGTATGGGCCCTGTGTAATATTCTAAATCCTTTAAAGACTCACAAATTGACCCCTCTCCCCCTTCATTATGTATTAATGTCCCTCATCCTGCTCTTTATGGTCCTCCTCCTGGAATATGGCCCTTATTGTGGTATATATGTCCCTCATCATGGTTTATACGGTCTTCCTCCTCCCACCACCATAGTCCTTCAATTGTTATAATGCATCCCTATATTCTTCCACATATTACAATGTACCCTCATAGTTGTCTACGTATTATAATGCATCCCATAGTCCCCCATTCATAAGGTAGCACTATAGTCATCCAATTATTATAATGCACCTCCATTATCCTCCATATAGTATAATGCAGCCTCATAGTCCTCCATATAATATAATGCAGCCTTATATCCCTCCATATAGTATAATGCAGCCTCATATCTCTCAATACTGTATAATGCAGTGTCACATTCCTCCATATAGTATAATGCAGGCTCACATTCCTCCATATAGCATAATGCAGCCTCACATCCCTCCATATAGTATAATGCAGCCTCACATCCCTCCATATAGTATAATGCAGCCTCACATCCCTCCAATTAGTATAATGCAGCCTCACATCACTCCATATAGTATAATGCAGCTTGGTATCTCTCCATATAGCATAATGCAGATTCATATCCCTCCATATAGCATAATGCAGCCTCACAGCCCTCCATATAGTATAATGGAGCCTCATAGCCCTTCATATAGAATAATGCAGCCTCAAAACTCTCCATATAGTGCAGATTCAATACTCTCCATATAGTGCAGTCTCATAGCTCTCCATATAGTGCAGCCTCATGGCTCACCATAAAGTGCAGCCTCATAGCCTCTCCATATAGTGCAGCCTCATAGCCTCTCCATATAGTGCAGCCTCATAGCCTTTCCTTATAGTAGAATTCTCCCCCCTCCTCCCCCATAATCCTCTGGCCATATTGCACTGATTTAAAAAAAAAAAAATCTGTACTTACCTCTCCCGGTTCCCCCACTGCTCCGGTCTCCTTACTAACAGATTCAGGAGGAAGAGGAGGAGAAAGTGGCGATCCCGGTCTGCATTCCACTGTGGAATGCATAAATCAGGAAGGGACGCCTTCTCCTAGTGTGGAGGAGGCGGCACCAGCCTACTTTATATGCATTCCACAGTTGAACGCACATGGAAAGAAGAGAATGGTAAGAAGAAGCGAAGGGCAGGGTGAGGGCGGCAGCAACAGCAAGCAGAAGGCTCCCCTCCCTGACACACTGGCATGTGGGCTTCTGAGAAGTCACATGGATGTGCGTCCTTGGAGACGCATATCCATGTGAAGCAGTCGTTGGGATCGGCGTTTGGAGGGGTTGCGGGTGCGATGGGGCCCAGACCTATAAGGGGCCCAGGCTGCCTGCAGCCCCCTAAAACCGCCGCAATCATTACACCACTGCTTGCCTCCCTTCTAACACTCTTACACCTCTCCAATCTATCCCAAACTCTGCTGCTTGCCTGATTAATCCACCTGTCTCCCCGTTATTCCCCAGTCTCTCCTCTCTGTCAAGCCCTTCATTTGCTTCCCTTTACTCAAAGGCTTCAATTAAATACTCTAACAATGGTATTCAAAACCATCCACATCCTGGCTCCTCCGTACATCTGTGATATGGTATCCCGGTACTTACCTAAATTCAACCTGCCTTCCTCACAAGATCTCCTTCTCTACTTCTCTCTTATTTTTTCTCACAACCTCATACACGATACAGTGCATGAGGGATGCACGGGAGGTAACTCTCTCCTCAACACATAAGACTTTCGCCTACTGTGGAAACCTTCAAAAGGAACCTGAAGACCCACCTCTTCCGACAAGCCTACAACCTGCAGTGAACCTCAGTCCACTAAACTACCGCATGACCGGCTTTACCCTCTCCTAGTATATCCTCACCCATTCCTTGTAGACTGTGAACCTACACGGCATGGTCCCTCTCTCCTCCTGTACCTACTAGTGCAGCTCAATTAATTAGAATTTCATCAAAAATCAATGTAATATTGCCATGTTTCAGGGCATTTCTGGGAGCCCTGAAACATGTTGACTAATAAATCAATCATTATTATATTCACCCTTTGATGTCTCATGGTATGCACCCTTCATCGTCCCTACTTTAATTTTCTGAAATAATGACCTTTGTGTTTTCATTGCCTGTAAGCTATAATCATCAACATTAACAGAAAAACACTTGAAATATCACTCTGTTTGTAAAGACTCTATATAATTTTATACATTTTACCTTTTGTATTTTATTACTGAAATAAATGTCAAAAATTACCATTTTGATGTTTTTCTAATTGATTGAGATGCACTAGAATGTGTATCATGTATTGTTGATAATTATTTCACTTGACTATGGATGTACCCTTTTTCACAGGTAAAGCACAATGGACTAAGTGCTATAATAATAAATAATAATAATAATATGTGAAGCAATAAAATAATGGCTGCTTCTCATACAACCTACCGTATATATTCGAGTATAAGCCGAGTTTTTCAGCATAATTTTTGTGCTGAAAAGTGCCCCCCTCAGCTTATACTCGAGTCACTCGGTAATTGCTTGGGGAAGGCTGTGACCGGGGGCTGGAGGAGGCAGAAGGGGGCTGCAGTGACAGCAGGCAGTCACGTGGGGCCGCTCATTAGTGTAATGAATATGCACTGCATCCTCCCGTCCGTCAGCGGCGGGGGAGCAGTGCATATTGTACTACACTGGCCCCCATCAGTGATATACAGGCCCCCTCCTTAGTATCTGGCCCCCAGGCTGCAGCACCTGTTAAAATAACAAACATTTTATACATTACCTTTCTGGCAACTCCTTGCTGGCATCGCCTCGTCCTCCAGTCTCCCTGCTTCTTCCTGCTTGTGCCGGTGTCATGTGACCGGTGCGGCAGCAATGACGTCATCGCTGCTGCATCAGTCACAGCAATGGAAGCCGACAAAAGCAGGAAGAAGCAGGGAGATCGGAGGATGCGGTGGTGCCAAGAAGGAGTAGCTGGAAAGGTAATGTATAAAATGTTTGTTATTTTGACAGATGACGCAGCCTGGGGCCCCGATACTAAGCAGGGGGCCTGTATATCACTGATAGGGGCCTGTATATCACTGATGGGGGGCCTGTATACCATTGCTGGGGGCCTGTATATTACTGCTGGGGGCCTGTATATCACTGCTGGGGGCCTGTATACCACTGCTGGGGGCCTGTATACCACTGCTGAGGGCCTATATATCACTGCTGGGGGCCTGTATACCACTGCTGAGGGCCTATATATCACTGCTGGGGGCCTGTATACCACTGCTGAGGGCCTATATATCACTGCTGGGGGCCTGTATACCACTGATGAGGGTCAGGTGTCAGGTAGGGAGAACATGAAGCCGAAATCCACGCCCCATTCCCTGTGCTACCACTGGATAAAAGCATGCATCAGGGTCCTGGCAGGTAGAAAGAGCATGGAGCCAGCTGCCATGCCCCCATCAAGTCTGGAGTGTCCTTTCAAAGAGCCTTGTTATACAACTTAGAATATTAGCCAAAACCAGAATCTCAATTTGCAGACAAGGTCTTTTGGATGATCGCTCATCTCTAGTGCCAACTCTTTTTTTTTTTCTTTCAAGTAATATAATTCACATTATGGGTGAAGCCTCTTCACAGTCAGTTAAAACATTGGAACTGAATGCCTCTCTTTATGGTAATATCTGAAGAATTGCTACGAAAATAAATTAATAGAATATTGAATACCATATTGACAAATAATGTCGTGAGTGCTCTAGAATCTACTTGCAACTTGACCAAGTTTTTCATATGTCCTATCATGTTTTCCTTGTGGATAATACATTTAATAAATGTTATAGAGTATATAAAAAAGCAAATTATCAACAGAGCTGAACATTTTTTAAAATGAAAAGCTGCAAAGTGTTACTGACTACTATACATTTGCTGGTATAAGTGTGAGGTTATTGAGAGGGCAGTATTCACAGCATGCATCATTAGCCAGCTTCATTTAACTTTTCAGGCTATAAAAGATACTGTTGAGATGGCTGATGTCTTTCATAGCATATGTGAAGCAAGTCAAACTACAAATAACTAAACCAGAAAATCTAATTGTAAAGACTAAATTAGAACATAAACTTATAAACTTCTAGATGTGTTTTGTTCAGTTTCTTATTCTTGTAATTAAGATGATGTTTGGTTATAGAGAAACATAACATCACTTCAGATTATTCTCCGATCTGATATCAGCATGGAAACATACAGAGGTCAAAAATATGTAACCAGTAGTGATGAGCGAGTACCAAAATGCTCGGGTGCTCGATGCTTGTGTGGAGCCCACTGGGACGGGGTACTCGGTGCCGGACCGGGGTACTGCTGGGGATGTCACGGCGGTCCTGGTCCGGACCGTGTCCCGAGCCCGCACAATAAAATGGGGGGTTATTTACAGGGGATTTGTCACTCGTGACGCCACCCACTATATGCGGCCAGTAATGGGGCTGCAGAGCCTCCGGGATGATGGGATAGCAGCTTGGATAGAATAGTTCCTGTGGGCAGAACTTAGTTCCCCGGGGCAGTGGTAGTAGTAGTTAAAGTCTGTGAGGATAGTTATTGATGCTGCAGGAGAGTAGGGGTAGCAGTAGAGATGATGAGAGTAGAGGTAATCGCAGTATATGAGGGCAAGTGGGGCTTCAGTATAAGGATCACACACACTCACGGTTTCTGTTGTTTTCCAAGTCTTTACTTGCAGATGGTATAACACAGTATTGTCCACAGAGTCTGTACCGGGTTGCTCCCACCCTGACCGGGTCCTTGGCTTCCTACTTAAGCGCTGTGTGTGGCCCTGCTGCTGCTTGTAGCTGAACTGCTGGCCCTGTCTCTGCTCACGGGTACCAATCTGCTGGGCAACTTGAGTCCTCTGTGTCACTGACCCCTCCGTGTTGCTTTGCTATGGTACAGTGAAGATGGTGGACCTTCACTATGCCGGTGTTTACTGTCCTGTCTGTCTCAGGCACAGCCTCGGATCCGGTATCCGTCTTAAGCGCCTCTCCGGGGTTAAGTTTGGGGTAACTCTTTATCCCGAGGATGTTCCTCTGTTACTCTGTCTCCTTTCCTCAGACCTCTCAGGACCTCCACTGACACTTGACTCTGCTCCTGCTCCAGACTCAAACTAAACTAACTGTCACTCTTGCTCTGTGGTAAACAACTTAGCTCCTCCCACTAGTGCAGGTGCCACCTAAGCTCCTCCCATTTTCTAGTGTAGTGTTGTGTGGGGAGTAAACCTGTGGCACATTAACCCTTGGGGTGCCACACTTGGGCTGAGCATCCCAAGATACTCGTGTACTCGGCCCGAGCACCGAGCCCAATGTTATCCTATGGGAGACCCGAGTATTTTTATGAAATGACCCCCGGCACCATGTAGAAACCCGAAAAATGTCACAAAAGTCTCAGAAGAGTGCTCAAATGACATGGCAACAGCATGGGGAAGACCCCTGTAAGCATTTCTCACTCAAAAGTCACAGCTGTGAACAATGTTGTCCGAGTTTTACGCCATTTTTACGGACTCACCAGAAAACCTTCCAAAATGACACCAAAAAGAATTTTTCATGGCGGAAATGTTAAGGGCACATACCCAATAGTGAGATAGAGCTGGTGTATGTTACTTTTTGTGATTACATGAAATATTTTACTTGAAAACGTTGTGTGGCACTCCGATGTCCCTGAGAAGAGACGTACATGAAGGCCTCTTGACATAATGTGCCCATTTTGAGGAAGTGGGTCTATTGTAGTATTTTCCTTTGCCAGGGCAGTCCAAAATTGTGAGGTTCACCAATGCCCCTGGATACAGACGTGCATGAGGGCCTGTAAACCTGAAGTGCCCATTGTAAGGAAGTGGGTCTATTGTAGTATAGCCCTTTGCCAGGGCAGCCAAAAATTGGGAGGTTCACCAATGCCCCTGGATACAGACGTGCATGAGGGCCTCAAAACATTGTTCCCATTGCAAAGGAGACGGGTCTCTTGTCGCTGTAATGCCCATTCTGAAAGAATGGGTGAAAAAATTTACCACTGGGGGGTATACATGAAACAACGGTCTAACTTTTGTAACAGTCATCATGGTGGCGCATGAGGAGAAGGAGGAGCAGTCCAGCGATTAGCCAAAGTCCAGAAGTGTGTACCCATGGGTGAGTGGAGGAACATGGCAAATTCCCGTTACAAAATTTAAATTCCGCTCTCATTTGCTGGTGGTGTGGTGAAGTCTGACCCAATCCAACCCTTGTTCTTCTTGATCAGAGTCAGTCTGTCAGCATTTTCAGTTGACAGGCGGGTGCGTTTATCTGTAATGATTCCACCTGCGGCACTAAAAACACACTCTGACAAAACGCTAGCGGCAGGGCAGGCCAGGACTTCCAAGGCGTAGAGAGCCAATTCATGCCACGTGTCCAGCTTGGATACCCAATAATTGTAAGGCACAGAGGAATGTCGGAGTACAGTTGTTCGATCTGCAAGGTACTCCTTCAGCATCTGGGCAAACTTACCATTTCTTGTGGCACTACCCCGTACCTCAGGGGCTGTGGTACGTGAGGGGCTGAGAAAACTGTCCCACATCTTAAAGACTATTCCCCTACCTCTGGCGGATTGGAGTTGTGCCCCTCTCGGCCGTACGCCTTGGTTGTCCACCGATTCCTGACCTATGCCGCTAGCGTTTTGTGAGGGGAATGCTTTGCCTACTTCTGCGACTTTGGCCTTCTGGAACTGCTGCATTTTGGCTGACCTCTCCGCCTCAGGAATAAGAGACATAAAGTTCTCCTTGTAGCGTGGGTCTAACAGTGTTACCAACCAGTAATGATTGTCGGCCAAGATGTTCTTAACGCGAGGGTCACGAGCCAGGCGGCTTACCATAAAGTCAGCCATGTGCGCCAGACTCTTAACAGCCATCACTTCAGTGTCCTGACCAACACGATAACTGAACATGCTGTCCTCCTCTTCCTCATCTCCCCTGTCCTCTGGCCAGCCACGCTGAACCGAGGGTATGACTAGTGTGCATGTCATAGCCTCAATTTGGCCGGAGAGTTGCTCCATGTCTTCATCCTCCTCCTCCTCGTCATAGTCTTCCACTGCACGCTGTGATGAGATGAGGCTGGGCTGTGTGTTATCACCCAGACCCACTACTGTTTCTTGCTCCAACTCATCGCGCTCCGCCTGCAATGCATCATGTTTGTTTTTGAGCAGATACCGTTTTAGAAAGCAGAGAAGCGGTATGGTGACGCTAATAATGGCATCATCGCCGCTCACCATCTTGGTGGAGTCCTCAAAGTTTTGGAGGACGGTACATAGGTCGGACATCCATCTCCACTCCTCAGGTGTTATGTGTGGAGTTTGACCCATTTCCTGACGGCTTAGGTGATGTAGGTACTCAACAACTGCCCTCTTCTGCTCACAAATCCTGACCAACATGTGCAGAGTTGAATTCCAACGCGTGGGGACATCACACACCAGTCTGTGAGCCGGAAGCTGCAAACACCACTGAAAGCTGGTGTGGAGCCCCCACGGGACCGGGGTACTCGGTACCGGACCGGTCGGTGCCGGGGAAGTCACGGGTGGCTTGGTCCGGACCGTGTCCCTGGGCCCGCACAATAAGATGGGGGAATATTTACAAGGGGATTTGTCACGGGTGACGCCACCCACTTGGTGCGGCCAGTGATGGGGCCGCCGCTGCCGCAGAACCTCCGGGGGTGATGTGATGGCAGCGGAGATGGTGTAGTTCCAGTGGGAAGAACTGTATCCCCCGGGGCAGTAAGGGTTAAAGTCTGTTGGGGTTATAGATGGTGAAGACGGGGTTAAAGGACACACACTCACGTTTGGTAGACACTGGTGCACTTCTCCTTCTCTCCTGAGGCTGCAGAGCTGACAGGCTTGTAGCAGGGGGAAGCTCTCTGTGGTGAATCTGGAGCAAAGGTCGCAATCAATACACAGACTCACAGTTTTGCTGTTTTCCAAAGCTTTACTGCTGATGTTACTGCAGATTATAGTCCACGGAGTCTGTAATGGGGCTGAGCTCTCTCTTCCCACCCTGTCTGGGGTCGTCAGCGTCCTTATCCTGCACTGTGTGTGTGTCCTGGCTGCTGCTATTAGCTGAGCTGCTGGGATTTCTCACGTCTCTCTCTCTGTATTCTGCTGGTACAACTTGGCTAGGCAACTTGAGTCCTCTGTGCTGTGCTGACCCCTCCGTGTTGCTTTGCTCTGGTACTAGGGGCATCTAGAGATCCCACTGTTCCGGGATTCACTGTGCTGTGGGTGCCAGACACAGTACCGGATCCGGTGTCCGTTTCTGTGCGTTCTTCTGGGGCAAGTGAAGGTATCACTCCTGCTCCCAGACGTGTTTCTCTGTCTGTAGTTCTCCTGTTCCTCTGACCCTTGCTAGGTCTGCACTGAGCTAACTCTGCTCTGTGTCCTCTTCACAGCCCTGCTCCGAGCTGAACAGCTCTCCCTCATGGGCAAGAGTATGTAAGGAAGCAGGTTGTGCTCCCCCTCTTGGCCCAGAGGTGCTAGTGTTTGTCAGTGTGTAGTGGGGAGAGAACCCATGTGATGTTATTGTGGCACATTAACCCATGGGGTGCCACACTGGCAAGGACGGCTGAAGCAGTAGGTGACTTTTGAAAATGTGCAGACAGGCGGCGAACTTTTATGAGCAGATCAGACAGCTCTGGGTATGATTTTAGAAACCACTGAACCACGAGGTTGAGCACATGGGCCATGCATGGAACATGTGTCAGCTGGCCTCGCCTCAAAGCCGCCACCAGGTTCCGGCCATTGTCGCACACGACCTTTTCTGGCTTTAGGTTCAGAGGTGTGAGCCAGTGATCTGCCTGCTGTTTCAGAGCTGTCCACACCTCTTCTGCATTGTGGGGTTTGTCACCTATGCATATTAGCTTCAGCACAGCCTGTTGCCGCTTCGCCGAAGCAGTGCTGCAGTGCTTCCAGCTTGGGACTGGTGTGGAGGGTAAACTGGATGAGGATGCGCAAGAGGAGGAGGCTGAGAAGCATGACATTCCGGAGCTGTAGAGTGTGGGTGAAACCCTGACTGAGGTAGGGCCTGCAATCCTTGGGGTGGGAAGGACTGTTCCGTCCCTCGCTGAGACTGGGTCCCAGCTTCCACAATATTAACCCAGTGTGCCGTCACCGAGATGTACCGGCCTTGCCCACAAGCACTTGTCCACGTGTCTGTGGTTAGGTGGACTTTGGCTGAAACAGCGTTGTTCAGGGCACGTGTGATGTTTTGTGACACGTGGTTATGTAATGCGGGGACGGCACACTGGGAGAAATAGTGGCGGCTGGGGACCGACTAACGTGAGACAGCTGCTTCCATCAGGACGCGGAATTCTTCCGTCTCCACCAGCCTAAAAGGCAACATTTCCAGCGCAAGCAGTCGCGAAATGTTAGCATTTAGAACTGTGGCATGTGGGGCGTTGGCAGCGTATTTGCGCCTGCGTTCAAAAGTTTCGTGCATGGATAACTGAACGCTGCGCTGGGACAAGGACGTGCTTGATGATGGTGTTATTTCTGCGTAGGCAACTACAGGTGCAGGGCAGGAGGCTTGTTCGCATGCAGCATGGACAGGGGATTGGCTCGCAGGCACAACACGCGAAGACGTAGCAGTGACATCAGCAAGCACTGCTGCTCGACTCTGTTGTACATCCCACAAAGTCGGGTGCTGGCTGACATGTGCCTGATCATGCTGGTGGTGGTCAGGCTGCTAGTTTTGGTACCCCTGCTGATGCTGGCATGGCAGGTGTTGCAAATGGCCTTTTTAGAATTATCTGGAGCCAACTTAAAAAACTGCCAGACTCAGGATGACCTAACATTTGTACAGGCACCTTGTGTCGTGTTGTTGTTCCGGGGAACGGTTGCCTGAATTCTGCCTGGGGCCACCACCCTGCTTCTTACTGCCTGTTGTGATGCTACGCCTCCCTCCCCCTGTGCACTGCTGTCCTCTCTCTACATCTCCTCCTGCCAGGTTGGGTCAGTTACTGGATCATCCACCACGTCGTCTTCCTCTTCCGCACCCTGCTCCTCCTCCTGACTTCCTGGCAATCGTGTCTCATCATCGTCCACCCCTTGTTGAGACACGTTCCCACCGTTGCCTTCATGAGACCGTGGCTGCTCAAATATTTGGGCATCGGTACATACGCTCTCCTCATGACCCACTTCAACAGGAGCTGGCGAGAGGCCAGAATGTGCGAATGGATATGTGAACAGCTCTTCAGAGTGTCCAAGTGTGGGATCAGTAATGTCCGTGGACGAGTACTCGGCCTTGTGGTAGGAAGGAGGATCAGGTTGTGGAATGTGCGATGCAGTATCACGGCTACTGACACTTGACCGTGTGGAAGACAGGGTGTTTGTGGTGGTGCCAAGCTGACTGGAAGCATTATCCGCTATCCAACTAACAACCTGTTGACACTGGTCTGGGTTGAAGAGCGGTGTACTGGTGCGGTCCCCAAGAATTTGGGACAGGACGTACGAGCGAGTAGATGTGGCCCTTTGTTGTGGCGAAATTAGAGCTTGCACACGACCTCGGCCTCTGCCTGCACCACCACCACGTCCACTTCTTTGTTCCTTGCCAACGCCCTTGCGCATTTTCAATGCTGTGCTGACGGTACACAGCTAAATGAAGGCGTCCCAACAGACGGGTTTTACCTGGACAATCAGATTGTAGATATTGCCACCAGCTTTTTAATAGCGATAATTAGAGATTAAGTCAGACACAGATGGAGACGTGTATTCACTGTACTTGTGCGTTATATCCTAGTTTGTGCAAAACACACAAAAGTGCACCAACGGGCACACACTTGCGGTTTGTAAATGCACGCACTAAGAACCTAACAGCTTTTGAGGAGCGACAATTACTGAGAAATCTGACACTATCAGGTGCTGTGCAGACGTGTATTATTCACTCTACTTGTGCGTTATATCCTAGTTTGTGCAAAACACACAAAAGTGCACCCGTACACTGCCACCAACGGGCACACACTTGCAGTTTGTAAATGCACGCACTAAGAAGCAAACAGATTTTTAGGAGCGACAATTACTGAGAAGTCTGACACTATCAGGTGCTGTGCAGATGTGTATTATTCACTCTACTTGTGCGTTATATCTTAGTTTGTGCAAAACACACAAAAGTGCACCCGTACGCTGCCACCGACGGGCACACACTTGCGGTTTTTAAATGCACGCACTAATAACCTAACAGCTTTTTAGGAGCGACAATTACTGCGAAGTCTGACACTATCAGGTTCTGTGCAGATGTGTATTATTCATTCTACTTGTGCGTTATATCCTAGTTTGTGCAAAACACACAAAAGTGCACCCGTACGCTGCCACCAACGGGCACACACTTGCGGTTTGTAAATGCACGCACTAAGAAGCAAACAGATTTTTAGGAGCGACAATTACTGAGAAGTCTGACACTATCAGGTGCTGCTGACGTGTATTATTCACTCTGCTTGTGCGTTATATCCTAGTTTGTGCAAACACACAAAAGTGCACCCGTACACTGCCACCGACGGGCACACACTTGCGGTTTTTAAATGCACGCACTAAGAACCTAACAGCTATTTAGGAGCGACAATTACTGAGAAGTCTGACACTATCAGGTGCTGCTGACGTGTATTATTCACTCTACTTGTGCGTTATATCCTAGTTTGTGCAAAACACACAAAAGTGCACCCGTACGCTGCCACCGACGGGCACACACTTGCGGTTTTTAAATGCACGCACTAAGAACCTAACAGCTTTTTAGGAGCGACAATTACTGAGAAGTCTGACACTATCAGGACTGTTTTAGACTGTGTACACCAGCCCCAGATATGATGAAGGCTGGTATACTGTCACTAGGAATTGCTATATACCCTGCCTGTCTGTATACAGCTACAATAGTCCTGAGAAGGACTGTTGTGGTCACTAGAAAGCATATACTCCGACCTGGCTATATCCTCCCTGCCTGCCTGCCTATATCCACCAAGATTAGTCCTGAGAAGGACTGTAGTGGTCACCAGTTTGCAGCCCTGCTCCGGAACTAGCTATGAAGGGCCGCGGCGCAAAACTTTCCCTGATTCAGCAGACACTCTCCCTGCACTGACTGTCTGGATCGCTGTGTGCAGAGCACAGCACGGCGGGGTCTTAAAAAGACTCGATCACGCTGTGCGGCCGCCCAAGCAATGCAATTCCACAACTAACAGGGCTGTGGCATTGCAGTGGTCTGCCAGCCAATCCCTGCATGTGGGATGGCTCTCTAAAGAGCGCCAACATACAGGGATAAGGACCACGAGCACAGCACGAGTATCGCAAGATTACTCGGTACTCGCCGAGTAGCCCGAGTACAGTGATACTCGTGCGAGTACTGAGTAGTTACAAGCGTACTCGCTCATCACTAGTAACCAGGTATTATATACATACCGTACTTAATGACAATGCTTCACAATAAAAAAACTATGTGTTCTCATGGTATTAAATGTTATTATAAAGGCTAAAATGCATTTAATTGCACTATATATATATATATATATATATATATATATAAAGTCAGATTTGGTCAAGTACAGACTAAATGGAATTAAAGAGATCCTGTCACCTCCAAAAAGCCATCTAAGCTACCGAGACACGTCCCTTTAGCATCCTATCACTAATCTTGCACTCCTTTTGTCTCCTAAAAGCATCCTGTGAAAGTGCAGAAAAACGATTTTATACTCACTCTTTAGCAGGGGTGAACCTAGCCTCTCTCCTGCCTGAGGCGAACTGCAAAACGGCGCCCCCCCCCCAGTAATTTTTTTTAATCGGTAAAAATAAATCTGGTTCATACAGATTTAGATTTATCCTGTAAAAATGAACAAAATAGTGGACATGTTAGTTTACAGAAACAGGAAAAAAGATGTCCACACAAAGATGTCAGTGCCATCACATGCACATACAAGAACCACACAGACGAATCCAGAACAAGGATCATAAATGGCAATGGAGGCTTGGCACAAGCTACAGACACATAATGATGGCCGGCAGAGCTGTGGTCCTGTAGGCAGACACAGTTCTGCATCCTTATAGCACAGGAGGCGGCACTGATTGCCAATCTCTGGCACACGCCTACATATCTCTGACCACTGCCTGGCACTGACTAGTCAGACATGTCACCAAGCAGCACTGTCCACACATCACAAGTAGCGACCTGCAGTCTGAGCATCAACAAGCCGCCACTGCACTAAGCTGGTAAAATGGCGCTTCTCCTCCAACAGACCACGCCTCCTCCCGAATTGCTTAGCCAATCACAAGCTCTGCACACGGGGCTGTCTGGAATTAATAACAGGGCCCTTCCTGTTGGGTTTAGCAAAGGATATGGGAGCGGGAAGTAGGAAGAGCTCCACCGACCAACCGCCACTCAGGAGAAACATGGCTGGATGGCCTGTATGTACCGAGGGGCGGCACTGGACCTGGTGTGTAAGATATGACCAATCAGTCCTGCAGCAGAGGGACAATGCTCCTGCATTATAGAAATCATGGAGCCCCAGAGCAGAAGTTCTAATTGGGCACCCCCCAAAAAAAAGAATATTTGTTTGGGTCACATAGTTACATCTCTCACAACATTTCAGCCTTTACAAAGTAATTTTCCTCCTACTGAAGCCCCTAGATTCCCCTTCCATTGCCCCTATAAAGTGTGATGCCAACAAAAGTGCCCCACAAACATTGTATGATCCCCCACAGTGCATTCCTCCACATGCACAGTATGATGACCCTACTGTACCTCCTTCAACTACCCCAGTACAGTATGATCCCAATTTATGATCCCCGCCCAGCCCTCCATGTAGTATAAGGGAACTATGTACAGTATAATGGCCCACAACACAGCCCTCAAATAGCCCTGCATAAAGTTTACAGGCTCCCTTGTAGCCCTCAAAGTATTATCATGCCTCCCACAGAGCCCTTCAAATATTATAATGGCTTCCATGTAGTATAATTGACTCCATATGATATAATGCACCCCCCATAGTATTCCACATAGTATATTGCACCCCCAAATGCATCTATATATTGTGCACCCCATAGTCCTCCATATAGAATGATGCACCAACACAGTACTCCATATAGTATATTGCACCCCATAGTCCTTCAAATAGCATATTGCATCCCCACATTCCTCCATATAGTATAATGCACCCCCCACAGTCCTCCACATAGTATAATGCACCCCCACAGTCCTTCATATAGTATAATGCACCCCCACAGTCCTCTATATAGTATAATGCTCCCCCAGTCCTCCATATAGTATATTACACCCCTATAGTCCTCCATATTGTATAATGCAATCCCATATAGCCTTCATTATAGTATAATGCACCCCCATAGTCCTCCATATACTATAATGGGCCCCCATTGTCCTCCTATATTATATTGCACATTACATAGTTTCCCATCAGTGTAAGCATTACAGACTACCAGCCATGTAAGCATTACAGACTGCCAGCCGTGTAAGCATTACAGACTGCCGGCCGTGTAAGCATTACAGACTGCCGGCCGTGTAAGCATTACAGACTGCCGGCCGTGTAAGCATTACAGACTGCCGGCCGTGTAAGCATTACAGACTGCTGCCTGTGTAAGCATTACAGACTGCCGGCCGTGTAAGCATTACAGACTGCAAGCCGTGTAAGCATTACAGACTGCCGGCCGTTTAAGCATTACAGACTGCCGGCCGTGTAAGCATTAGAGACTGCCGCCAGTATACCCATTAGAGACTGCCGCCAATATACACATTAGAGACTGCCGCCAATATACACATTAGAGACTGGCAGCTGTATACACATTAGAGACTGCTGGCTCTTTATCTTGTATATACAGCCCTATCTACTATATAATCGTCTAAACACTTCCTGCGTCTGTCGCCGAAATCGCGCGCCAGACACAGGCCGCTACTGTGGAGGAGCGGGGGAGGGGAGCGCAGTATCGCCTTATACCATAGTGCTGCTATACATGTACTGTAATGTACCGCCATATACTATAGTGCTGCTATACATGTGCTATAAAATGCCACCATATACTATAGTGCACCTCTACATATACTGTAATATACTGCCATATACTATAGTACTGCTATACATGTGCTGTAATGTATCGCCATATACCATAGTGCTGCTATACATGTGCTGTAATGTACCGCCATATACTATAGCGCTGCTATACATGTAATGTAATGTACCACCATATACCATAGCGCTGCTATACATGTACTGTAATGTACCGCCATAAACTATAGTGCTGCTATATATGTACTGTAATGCACCACCATATACCATAGCGCTGCAATATATATATATATATATATATATATATATATATATAATATATATAGTTCACTCACATTGACTTAACAAGTTCTGTCAGTCATAGAATGTCAACTACATACATATTCTAGAATACCCGATGCGTTAGAATCGGGCCACCATCTAGTACTGTATATTCAGGTCAAACCTATATACATACAGTATATACAGACACACTAACACAGAATGTACTGTGGACCTGTATTGTGCTGTGTAGAGACAACCAGCCACACACAAGCACAGCCCCAAACAGCCAACCACTCAGCGACGCACACACAGCCAGCCACACACACAGCCACACAGCCAGCCACACACACAGTCAGCCACAGCCACACATAGACATATAGCCATACAGACACACAGTCAGCCAGCCACAGCCACACAGCCCCAGCCACACAGCCACACAGCCAGCCAAAGCCACACGCAGACACATAGCCACACAGAAACACAGTCAGCCACACACAGCCAGCCACATAGTAAGCCCCAGCCACACACAGCCCCAGCCACACACAGCCCCAGTCACAGCGCTCCAGGAACACACAGACACATAGTCAGCCACACACAGTCAGCCACATAGCCACACACTGTCAGCCACACAGTCATCCCCAGGCACAGCCACACACAGCCACAGCCACAGCAAAACAGCTCCAGCCACACACAGACACATAGTCAGCCACACACACTCAGCCACAGCGCCACATAGTCAGCCACAGACACACACAGCCACACAGCCCCAGCCCCACGTAGACACATAGTCAGCCACACACAGCCAGCCTCAACCACACAGTCAGCCACAGACACAAAGCCACAGCCACACACAGACACATAGTCAGCCACACACAGCCAGATAGCCACACAGCCAGCCACAGCCACACAGACACACAGTCAGCCAGCCACAGCCACAAAACCCCAGCCACACAGACACACAGTCATCCACACAGCCCTAGCCACACACAGCTACATAGAGACACAGCCGGCCACAGCCACACACAGACACATAGTCACACAGCCACACAGTCAGCCCCAGCCACACACAGCCCCAGCCACAGCCACACACAGATACATAGTCAGCCACACACAGCCAGCCACAGCCACATAGCCACACAGTCAGCCACAGACACACACGGCCACACAGCCCCAGTCACACGCAGACACATAATCAGCCACACACAGCCAGCCACAGCCACACAGTCAGCCACAGACACAAAGCCACACGCAGACACATAGTCAGCCATACACAGCCAGCCACAGCCAGATAGCCACACACAGCCCCAGCCACACAGCCCCAGCCACACACAGACACACAGTCAGCCAGCTACAGCCACACAGCCCCAGCCACACAGACACACTGTCAGCCACACAGACACACAGTCAGCCACACACAGCTACATAGCCACACCGCCCGCCACAGCCACACACAGACACATAGCAACACAGACACACAGCCAGCCACACACAGCAAGCCACGGAGCCATACAGTCAGCCCCAGCCACACAGCTCCAGCCACACACAGATACACAGTCAGCCACATAGCCCCAGCCACACACAGACACATAGCAATACAGACACACAGTCAGCCACACACAGCCAGCCACACAATCAGCCCCAGCCACACACAGCCCCAGACACACACAGACACATAGTCAGCCACACACAGCCACACACCACCACATAGCCACAGAGACACACAGTCAGCCACATAGCCACACTGTCAGCGACAGACACACACAGCGCCACAGCCCCAGCCACACACAGCCAGCCATAGCCACACAGATACACAGTCAGCCACACAGTCAGCCACAGACACACACAGCCACACACACATAGTCAGCCACACACAGCCAGCCACCACCACACAGCCACATAGCCACACAGTCAGCCACAGACACAAGCCACATAGCCACAAAGTCAGCCACAGACACACACAGTCACAGCCACACGCAGAACAAAGTCAGCCATACACAAACACAGCCACATAGCCACACAGCCAGCCACAAAGAAACACAGTCAGCCACAGACACATACAGCCCCAGCCACACACAGTCAGCCACAGCCACAGCCTCAAAGCCACATAGCCACACAGTCAGCTACAGACATAAAGCCACATAGGCACACAGTCAGCCACACACAGCCAGATAAGCCATACACAACTCACCGCCAGCAGCTGCAGCAGCTCATCTTGCTGGCTCTGCGCTGTGGAACAATCCGAGGCTCACAGAGGAGGAGAGGGAGCATGGCCTGGAGGCAATTGGGGCCCACCCCCTCACCTCTCCTCCCGCCCCTTCTCCTGTCAGTCTCCTCGGGCCCTCATAGACACAGCTGTCAGAGGAGAGCAGTCATGGCCCCTGCTGCTCTCTCCTGACGTGTTTATAACTTGGCTGCACGGCCGCCGCTGCTCCCAGTTGTCAGCCCGGGCCTGGACTCACAACAAACAGGGCTGCAGGAGCACGGCACCATATTATCTGCCTGCAGGGAGCAGCGCTGCGCTGCCGCCCCCTGTCTTCAGAAGCTTATCGCCGCCTGAGCAAATAGTGGCTCATTGGTGATGCGGCCCTGCTCATTAGGCATTATAATTAGCAGGGGCTATATTTTGTACCCCTTAGGGCATGTTCGTTATGTGTCTCCTCGTCATAAGATCATGCCCTAATGGGCGTGATCTTTTATTCATGGTCTATTCAGGCGCCTTCCCTGCTCTGCACAGCGCAGTGCTGGCTGGGAATTAATGACGCAATTCGCGTCATTTCCGGTCACGTGACGTCAGTACACCCACGCCGCTCTTTAGGCTTCAAGCACTGCATTGCGCATGCGGTGCTTGAAGCAGTAGACAGCAGCGTGGGTGTACTGACGTCACCCGATCCCGGAAATGCCGCGATTTGCGTCATTAATGCCCAGCCAGCCCAGTGCAGAGCAGGGAGGGCGCCTGAATAGAGCTAATGGGTGTGACCTTATGACAAGGAGGCACATACCGAACATGCCCTAAGGGCTAAAGAATATAGCCCCTGCTAATTATAATACCTAATACAGGAGTGTTAAAACATTTTTATGCACTTTCACAAGATTCGTTTAGGAGACAAAAGGAATGTGAGAATAGTGATAGGATGCTGCAGGGGCATGTTTTGGTAGCTTAGGTGGTGTTTTGGAGGTGACAGGATCCCCTTAAAAAATATTGACTAGGCTTCAATTTCTAAAATATTTTTTATGGTTTGGAATAAATAAACCTTGCTTGTATAAAAATAGAAATATAAATGATAGAACATGAAAGTTAGAAAAAGAGCTTAAAAATAATAAAATGTATAATTCATAAATGTGCAATATATTAAACCAATCATTATTTCATAGGCCAGGTTTTTCTTATGGGGTGCCAGGGTGTTCAACCCAGCTAGTTCTTCTGTTCTTTTCCTGAGAATAAGGGCTCAGACACATGGGTGTATAAATCGAACAAGTGCAATGCGAGAATATCTCACATTGCACACTGATCAATGTTAACAAATGAGTGAAAGCAGATGAACATTTGTCTACAGCTTTTTTTTCATCCAGTTTCTGGATGGAAAAAAAAGTATCAACATGCTGGGACTGGATGCGAGTCTTGTGCGAGACTCATCAATGCAAG
>JARQOC010000001.1:277424342-277440220 GCA_033576535.1 Allobates femoralis
AGAACAGAGAACTTGGAGTAGGAGCGGGGGCTCCGCACCCCGTGCAGCCCCCGGGCCGTCACCGGTCGGGTGTCAGCACCTGAGGCCTTACCAACCGGGATTGGGCATCATTACCACGGGTTACAAAAGACTCCCGTGCCCACAACTCACAGCCGGTTCACTGGTACCGAAGCTGGCAGCAGTTCACCTCTGCTACGCGAACCAGAAGCGTGGAGGAGCAGCTTCACAGGAGCACCCCACCACCAGCCAACTTCCAGTCGTCTAACCAGCGGTGTACCCACTGAGGGATCCAAGGCTCCCCAAAACATTCACAACGTACAACTTGGATAGGGCATTGAAGCAGCCTCCCCGTACCCGATCTGGTATTCCTGGGCGACAATGGCAAAGCACTTAGCTAGAATGGAGGAACACTTGCTGATCTCTGAGGGACACTATCACTGCTCTGTCCACCTGGTCTACTACCCGTAAACTGTATACCATGTACTGCCTGTTGGTTACAGTAAAGACCTGTTACAGAGACTTTCTGTGTCCGTGCTTCCTTATGAACTGTTCGTCTGCACTACAAGGTAACCGCAGCTGCCGCACAACATCTTAAGCAGCTCCAGCCTCCGGGGATCACCGCTCAGCCTGTGGGGAGCGTTCCATCTTGCTGCTGTCCATCCCCCGGAGGTTCCGCAGCGTCGGTAACGATTATCGAAACTACTCATAGGTGGCGTCACGAATAAATTAAAACCCCTTTAATCTGTTCCTACAAGACGTCTTCAACTTTTGATCTGCACTCCACCGGGCCCCACTACCGGCAGGCGCGGCCGTGAAAAGGAGGAAGGAGCTTCAGCCTGTCTAAACCGGAGTCCCGGCCACGGTGAGTCAATAGGCTAGATTCTGATGTATGGATTGTAAGTATACATGTTGAAAGTCTGTATACTTCAAGTGAACATTCAGAGGGTCTACAGACAGTAATATGGTTATTAAAGGAAAATGAGTTCAATACTATTTAGTGTAACTGTTACAACTGCCGCAGCGCCGACACTTCCACTGCAGGGAGACCAGTGACATTGGCGTACTCTCCCCTCTTGTGATGACTGCCCAAGCTGCATATGATGCTTCTTGCTCCCAGGGCTTACATGTGCTGGAAGCAATGAAAGCGCACTTAGGCCTCTTGCACGGCACACCCCCGCTCATCAAAGAGCCAGCACGCACTACCTGGAAATGCTTCTCAGCCTGTGGCTCAGAAGCACAGAGTATTGAGGGCACATCCACAATTGGAAGGTATCTGAGCAATGTGGTCTAAACCCTAGAGACAAGCTGCAAGTTGTAAGGTGCCCCTGCTGTATCGCGTGTCCTTGCTTGACCTGTGTCTGTCTGCAATCCTGCCGCACTATCTGCATCAGTCCTACCACACCATCTGGACCCACCAGCTGTCAGACCATCTGCATCAGTCCAGTCAGATGTCATGGAACCGAGAACTCCTGGAGTTGCTTCTGGTAGCTACCTATCAGCTCAGTCTATCCCCACTTCCAGTGGTTTTAGTATAAAATGTATTGGTTGCTTAGGCATGGTCCTCCAGGTGGTGATCATTGCCGCGTGCCTGTGGGTCCACCTCTGGATGATCACCACTGATAGTGTTATAGTGACTTTATGCTTGAAGCATTAGAATTCATCTTAAATAATACCTAGTATCTCTTTGAGGACAACATCTTTATAAATAAACGTGGCTCAGCCATGGGGGTAACGTGGCTCACCCATATGCAAATATTTTCATGTCATATTTTGAAAATCAATATATTTACACACATTTTCTGTATATCAAACATGTGAAAACATGGTATAGATTTATTGATGTATTTTACATATGGGAAGAACCACGTGAATTCCTGTTGGAATTTATGGATCATATCAATAACATCTTGGATGAACAAAAATTTACTGTTTTCTACAAGAAATTAACTTTTTAGATAAGATAGTGAGTAAAAACCATGTAGGTAAATTTACCACTGATATGTATAAGAAGTCTATATGCTAAGGGAGCCGGAGCATCGTGTGAAGGCCTCGGCAGTCGTGGTAGGCGAGTCTAAGGGTACCTTTACACGCCGCTACTGGCGGGTGGATACAACCAGCTGCAGGCTACAAATGTAGCTTGTAGCGCAAAATACCCCGTAGTAGCGGCGTGTGAAGACGGTAGGAGGCACCTGGCAACAGATGCATCTGTTTCCGAGCACTGCCCTGAAACAGGTGGCTACACAGGCGATTGTAGCGAGCTGTATCGGCGTGTAAAGAAGCAACAGAAGGGATGTGTCGACACCATGCTATGTACCTGGTATGTAGCTGGCTGACACAGGCTCCGGGATACCGCCCCCCTTCAGCGATCATTGGTGGAAGCTCCTGCGTTATGATTGGTAGTCGCTGCATAGGGAGGCATATTTAAGGAGCTGACCAGTCACACTACACAATTGCTCGAGCGTCATGTATTAATCAGCCTCCTGCGATGCCGGGCCAATCATTGGTTTCTTGCTTTGTCCTATCAGCGTACGGACGTCTCGTAATCCACAATTGTGGCACGCCTATGTGCTGTCCCTGCTGCATCAGGTCCGCCCATATTAGCTGGTTGTAGCGGTGTGTAAATGAGGTAAGATCAGCTACAGGAGACACCCGGCGGTGCATCCAGAGATAGATGTAACGTAGCGTAGCGCACCTTGTGGCGGCGTGTAAAGATGGTGCGTTTACCGTTTGTAACCGTTTGTGCGTGCTCGTGCACGTGAAGTAGCTGGTTGTATCCACCCGCCAGTAGCGGCGTGTAAAGGTACCCTAAGTCCCGGATGCAAAGCAGCCCTGGTTTAGCTGAATGCACCCTGGCCAGTACCCCAGTGCAACAGTTCAGTTCGTTTTCACCCTCGGCGAGGGGCAAAGCAGACAAAGAGCCTGTTTCTTTTATAAAAGTTCTTTACTTGCGATAACACTTGACTCCCACTGAACACAGATATCATGGGTACAACTCTTGAACATTACTTACTTTGGGGAAATTACTTCTCCATAATTTAGTGCAGACTGCTCCCCCTGTTCCGGTACCTCAACACTCTCGTGTCGTCCCTTCCACACCATTATGCTTTGCCTGAAATTCATAAAGTCTCTCCACAGCATCTGCTCTATCCCACTCATAGTGAACCTTCCAGAGGACCGATTATGACAGCCGTAAAACAAATGTTCCTTTGATGCAAGCCCTCTGACGACTTATTTGGCCAAGTCTATGTAAACGTCCACTGTACACATACCATAGGGAAAAGTCGCTGCCTGGAGTGACCCACACAAGACAGGGGTCAAGTACCAATGCCAGTGGAAGTACCACTCACATGCGTTCTGGACAGAGTTTCCACTCCTGTACTCACAGTCCCAGGTTGATCTAGAGGATCTGGCCTAATTCACACCTTTGGACCTCTCTCTTTGCCTCCATTAGGCTCAGCTCTTCACACACTGCTCTGGTCACACTTCCTGCCCTTTCACCTACATGTAGACTCTTTTATTCCTTATACCACACCCCAAGTGAGTGGACACTCACCAGCAGGCTAGAAGCTCTTTCATTTATGCTTAATAACAAGTTTAACCCTCAGCTTACCTGCAGGAGTGAGGAGCAGCAGCATGAACATTTTTCTACATAATTAAACACACAATTTTTAAGCATGGACAAAGAAACAGTATATGCCCCTGCTTGATTCGCAGTACGCTTGACCCCTCTTACATTCCTCCTCTCTTTAGACTTGGCCATCTTCGACCAAGAGCAGCAAGGGTGCTGCTGTACACACATATAATCATACCTTAGCAACATTGTACAGCATAATACAACAGTATGTATACTTTCACAGTAACCACTATAATATGATTAAAACCAATGTCCATATCCTATAAAAAAAAACATGCAAATCACAGGAGAGCTCCTGTCACAATGTACCCTTTCTCCAGGGTACAGTTCTTAAAACATTGCAAAAAATGCAGGGATCTGTCACACCCCTGCGCTTTCTGCCTCCTCTCTTTGCGCAAAGCACCTCATGGACCCATCATATCCAGCTGCCAGTCCATTAGACAAGTGGGACAGTTCATGGGACAGGCAAGAGGCATGGCAGTATGGGCATGGTAGTCACTGTTATTAGCAATCCATAAAGACAACAATCCCTTTTCTGCTGTGGCCCGAGGACCGATCAGTCAGAACAAAGGCCCAAGGGCCACAAAAGAATGTCCACAGTATAGGGGCTCACACCCTAAGCACCCATTACCTGTAAGGCAAAACACTCCATTATGCAGCACATTCAGGGAAAAGCATAACATCCTTGCTCTGCTGAAACAAAGATGACCACTACTTAGTCTCTCGAGAGTTCTATCTCATTCTAGCTGTAGAGCCTGGCATTGCCCAGGTATAATGCCCATATATGGATGTAATGCTCATATGTGGTAACATTGCCCATATATGGTAATATCACCTATATAGGCTAATGTGTGTATATATCATAGCCCCATCCCCTCCCAGTAGCCACACCCTTCATAGCTCTGCCCCTACATATATCTCCACCCCTCCTTTAGACCCTCCCCTTTCAAAAATCTTCTAGAAGATGTCCCCCTATGCTCTTTCTAAACCAGACATATGCTTGTTGTCAGGGAAATCCATATTCAGCTTCACTCAAACTGAATACAGCCTTATAAGGATGGGGGTGGGGCCTACACAGCGTGCCTTACTACAGTTCATCAGTGTATATGCAGTTTAGCTCAGGTTAAGGGACAGTGCTGTGCTCTGTCAGCACAAGCTCCTCTGCTCTCTTATCTGTCTCCTCTGCAGTCATATCAGCTCTGCTATGTGCTATCAGCTGATGGCCCCCACACCGAGAGAAGACAGATTAGAGATTGGGAGCTGTGTGGGAGTCATCAGCTGATAGCACAGATCTTAGACAATGTTACTGCAGAGGAGTCAGATAAGGTCACAGGAGCTTGTGCTGACAGCCTGAGCAAGCTCAGCACTGTGCCTTAGGTAAACTGAAGATAATCTGATCAGCTGTAGCCAAACATGCTATGTAGGCTTTGCCTTCACCCTTATAACACCGTATTCAGTGTGTGTGAAGCTGAATACGGATTTCCCTGACAACGAACATATGTCTGGTTTAGAAACAGCCTAGAAAGGACATCTTCTAAAAGGTTTTTGGAAGGTTTTCTTCCAGATTTTATTTATAAAGTCCATTTGAAAGGTTATTAAAATCGCTTGCTCTATATTATTATTAGTTAAAAATGTAAATGGTGGTTACACTTTAAAGCCTTCACAATTTTATGATTCTTCAGAAATTGTTCCACAAGTTTTAGATGTCTCTGTTCAAAGATTGGAGTATTTCTGACCATCTTTGCTTCTGAGAAACTCTGCTTCTCTAACATGCTCTTTTAATTCTTAGTCATGTGACCTAAAAATATCATCTCCAGCTGTTTTTATAAGTATAACTTTTTCAGCCTCTTGATAAAACAATTATAGAGAGTTATACAGCAAGTAAAGGGGGAACGATCACCAAAATATATAGTTTCAACAATCACAATTTTATTATTTGAAAATCCACACACATGACAAAGTTAAAAACAAATAAAACAGGAAAAACAATTCTTAAGGTGTCCCCTGCAGTTGTTAAATACCCACCAGCCAAATATTAATAGATTCTTAATAGGTAAAACATTAAGGAACCATATAGATAATCCTGGACCTTCAATCTGCTAAATTGCCTGTAGCAACACAAAGGAGCTAAATCCTATTATTTCAGCATCACAAATAACACCAGTTCAATGATAAGTACTGTCAATGGTCAATAACTAGACAGACAATCAGACATCAGGTTCAGTTGAAGTCCTAGGAAAGATGGATCAAGCTAGTCAGAGCCAATATACATCAAATGGCCATACCACTGTAGCTATTACCATTGAAAATCAATGTACGTTACCATATGATCAGGGCTGGGATAGCAAGCAGGAGGGACACCAAGGACCCCACACGTTCCATCACAAACTGTGACTTCTTCAGGAGAGTGCCACTGTTAGAGCGGTTCTCCACAGTTTTAAATAGTATAACGTAAGTAGTTACATCAATATCAGCTGTTTAGGTGACGTTGTATGGGTTAAAGACGGGCATTGATGACACTACCGGAAGTGCGTCATTATTCCGTGCGCCGCAATGTAATGCGCATGCACAGGGGGTGTATGGGCTTCAAGGAGTCCCAAAATAGCTGCAGCAAAATGGGGACATCATGCAGCAGTATACAATATAATTGCTAAGCAACCTGTTGTTTACTGTGTGTTTGGGGGTATTAAGACAGCGAAGACACAGTTTTCAAAAGTCATTGGATAGGGATTCTTTATGTAGCTGTTTTATAAAAGTGACTATGAGTTTTAGTGGAGATTTAGTGGAAATAGGTACAAAGACAATTCTTTGTCAGTACCAGTACACATTTTATTTTAATTGGAGGCATGCATATAAGGGTTAATCTGAAGGGCATAGCTCCGCAGCCATTTTGGGACTGGCCAGCCGACAATATCAACACGGAAGGAGGATGACATGAAAGACGAGGTGATAGATGATGAGACCACAGATCCAACCTGGACTTCTGGCACGCATAGCCAGCACAGCAGCACAGAGGAAAAAGGTGAATAAGTAGCTACTGGTTTGAGCAGAGTGCAAAGTGTTTCAAATGCTGCCAAGTGCAATCACTCTGTGCCCCAAGTCAAGGCAAGGGTGCGTTCAGCTGTTGTCTGGAAATTTTTTTCAGATAGTCCTTCTGAACCAAATGTCATCTGTAGCATCTGCCATACGAAGCTGAGCAGAGGCCAGGGCAAAGGCAACCAAAGCACCAACAGTATGCAGAAACACATGGCAGCTAAGCATCCTAGTCGGTGGGTGGAACAACAGGGTACCAAATCGGTGCCTGCGGGTCAAACCACTGCCATGTCACCTGTGATCCTTCCTTCCCAATCTGCTGGGCAGGAAGCAGGTGATCATACCTCTTACTCACAAGCTGCGATTGCACAGACGCAGGACATAACAAACTCATCCACTTGTTTGTCCCAGCCAAGTGTCCAGTTGTCCGTGCCTTAGATATATGAAAGGAGGCATAAATATCAAGCCACGAACCCAGAAGCACAAATACTGAACGTGCACATTGCCAAGTTGCTAGCCGTGGAGATGTTGCCATTTAGGCTTGTGGGGACACAATCTTTCCGTGATCGGTTGGCTGTGGCTGCCACACAATACTCGTTTCCCAACCAGCACTATTTTTCCCGGTGTTCCGTCCCCACGTTACACCAGCACATCTTAAACAATGTAAAGCGTGCTCTCACCAACGCCATAACTGGGAAGGTCCACCTTACAACAGACATGTGGACAAGTACTTGTGGACTGGGAAGATACATCTCTGTCACGGCACACTGGCTCAACCTGGTGGAGGGTAGGACGAAGTCTGAAACTGGACCATCACATATCCTACACATGCCACGAATAGCAGGCCCAACCTTAATCAGGGTTTCCGCCTCATCATATACCTCCTGTCTTCCCTCATCCTCCTCCTCCACAGCCTCGTCATCCTATGCAGAATTAACCTCCACATCACTCCCATGTTGGGAGCTATGCAGCAGCTCATCGGCAAAGCGGCAACACACTCTGCTGAAGCTCATCTGCTTAGGTGAAACACCACACACAGCAGCAGAGCTGTGGCAAGGAATAAAACAACAGACCGATCAGTGGCTCTCCCCACTGCAACTCCAACCTGGTCTGGTTGTCTGTGATAGTAGGCGTAACCTGGTGACAGCTTTAAAGTTACGGAAGCTGGACCACGTGCCATGTATGGGTCACGTGCTGAACCTGGTGGTCCAGAAATGTATAAAAACATACCCGAAGTATGTACTTACCTGAGAAGGTGCACCCTATTTGCACCCATTTCCGCCATTCCATTCCAGTTGCTGGTCTTGCAGCACTTCAAAAGCAATTTAATTTGTCAAACCACCGATCTGCCAACACGGTGCAACTCAACATATCACATGTGGGCAAGGATAAGTGAGCAGCAGAGGGCACTTGCTGAATACCAGCTTAAACATGTCCATCAGACTGAGACTCAGCCAAGACACATAACAACTGTCGAGGGGGTGTGGATCGCTGACATTTGTGAGGTGCTTGATAACTTTGAGTACTGCACCAAGCTTGTGAGCGGTGATCAGGCTATTATTTGCGTAACCATCCCTATGCTACACTGTGTGCAGAATTATTAGGCAAATGAGTATATATATCGGGAATATATTTGGTTTTTATTAAGTTGCCTAATAATTCTGCACAGTAATAGTTACCTGCACAAACAGATATCCTCCTAAGATAGCCAAATCTAAAAAAAACCCATCTCCAACTTCCAAAAATATTAAGCTTTGATATTTATGAGTCTTTTGGGTTGATTGAGAACATAGTTGTTGATCAATAATAAAAATAATCCTCTAAAATACAACTTGCCTAATAATTCTGAACACAGTGTATGTCTGCTGAAAGAATCGCTGCATAATCTAAAAATGGAGTCTTTGAGTGCCCAGCAGCTGGGTATGGAGCAAGATTTCACAATGGTTGATCCTATACAGTTCAGCCAATCTCATCAGGCAAGATTGGGGGATGAAGATGATGAGGAAGATGAGGAGGGAGAGGATTTATTTTTCAGTGGTACCAAGGAGACCCCTCATGCTGCACAGTGGACTCCCAACCCCAGCTTCATGTCTGTCCAGCATGGGTGGGCTGGAGAGGAGGAAGTGGAGGAGGAAAGTCAGTGTGAGATGAATTGGGTATTGTTCCTCCTTCTGGGGTCACAGAACATCCACGATACAAGGACAAATTTCCTTTGCTACTGTTGCAGTCACGAAGGAATTTCACATTATAATCCTTCAAGAGGGCCGTTGTTGATCATTAGATGTCAACATCACCCTCAGACACCGCTGCTAGCAGAGGTACCAGCTTCGTGCAATAGCATGAATTACTGGAGAGAGACATGGCCAGCAGGTCCAAAAGAGGTGGTGGTAAAATGTCCACAAATTGGGCCATCTTCAGTAAACCGGCTCATCAGCAACAGGTAGCTGGACCGGTAACAATGTCAAGGAGGCAGAAGTTGCACAAGATGGTCAATGACTATCTAAGTGACCATACTTGCATTGTTCCTGATGCTTCTGTTCCGTTTAAATACTGGGTACCCAAGCTGCATAGTGGGCCAGACCTCTCCTTATATGCCTTGGAGGTGCTGGCCTGCCCTGCGGCTAGTGTGATGTCAGAGAGTGTTTTCAGTGCCGCTGGGGCAATCATCACGGATACACTCACATGGCTGACTACAGAGAATGCAGACAGGCTGACTCTGATAAAATTTAACAAGGACTGGATTTCGCAAGAGTATTTAAGCCCTCCTGATGACAGCAGCCCACCCTAAAGTCACCCAAAATATTATTTTAGGCAACTGGTGATCACACCCATCCCTTCCTATACAAACCCCTTTTCTTCTTTTTACACATGTTTTAAACTCCTGCTTCTCCAACATGTACCTCATGGTCAATAAGCTAAAAACAATGTTCTATTAATCAATATTTCCAATTGGAGGCACTTGTGATGAGACCCTCCTTCCTTCATCAACCATGATACAGGATATTGGGCACTGCAATTACTATGCTAGTAGTCCTGGCATCATAATTGTATGGCCCTTGAGGCCTGCTTCCTTCATCAACCATGGTACAGCCCCTTGGGCTACTTTTTGAAAACACTATGGCTATGCCTGGACATTGGGCACTGCAACTACTGTGCTAGTAGTCCTAGCTTCATAATTGTTTGGCCCTTGAGGCCTGCTTCATTTATCAACCATGGTACAGTCCCTTGAACTACTTTTTTGAGACACTATGGCTATGCCTGGACATTGGACACTGCAACTACTGTGCTTGTAGTTCTAGGCTAGCTTCATAATTGTTTGGCCCTTGAGGCCTGCTTCCTTTATCAACCATAATACAGCCCCTTGGGCTCATTTTTGGAGACGCTATATCTGCACATTGGCTACTGCAAGAACTATGCTAGTAGTTCTAGTAGTGCTAGCTTTATAATTGTTTGGCCCTTGAAGCTTGCTTCCTTCATCAACCATGATACAGCCCCTTGGGCTAATTTTTGAGTATTACGTTAACAGATGAAGTAGTACTCACCGGCCAGGAGTTAAAGTGTCACTTTATTCATCAGCGGTCATCAGGCTTACAAACTGAGGTTGCGGGGGGATGATGGTGGGTCTCCAGAATGCCGGCTGTTTCGTGCCACCTAGTGGCGCTTCCTCGGGTTACAGTAAAAGGCTGTTGTTCTGGAGACCCCCACGTCTTCCTCCCCGCAACCCCCATTTGTAAGCCTGATGACCGCTGATGAATGAAGTGACATTTTAACTACTGTCCGGTGGTGCTACTTCATCTGTTAACATTATACTGGAAGTGCCACTTTGAACCGGAAGTGTGTACCAGTGGGATGAGAAGGTGTGTCAACGTGGAGACAACCAGCGGTTCCCTGCGCTCTCTCTGGCGGACCCTGTGACAGAGCATAACGACCGAGGGTGGTGTCCGACTGCTGCTGCATAATTATGAACTGCTGAGTGTTAGCATTGTTCTTTTCAAAGCCATTATTGGAATGTAGAAACACACTCACAACTACTAATGCCCAAGTTAATACATTTCTACAAAGTATAGCAATGGAATGAGGTAAAGTAGAATTTAATGAAAAGATGCTCCATAACTATAGCTTTATTTTCAGAAAATAATTGTTTCCTAGTTTAACCCCTTAATGCCTACTGTTGTGTATTCACATCCTACCAGTTAAATTCATTTGTATGCAGTGTGAATTTTAATTCAGGCAATAAGGGGTTAATGTAATATTAAAGAGGAACTGCCAAGGAGAGATGATATTTCCTTTCGTTTTTTTTCCAAAGCTGTAATAGAACAAAGAAAAATCACTGTTTATTTCGCCAGATTCAATGTTTTTTTTCCTTTGATGCTAATAATGAATATTCATTATTATAAATAAATAGTTTTTTAATTTTTTTATGCTTCAAGATTAACTTAAAAGGGAAAAGAAAAAAGGCGCTCTGTAACACGTTTACCACCATGGTGGTTGTAATGATGAAGGGGTGAGGAATACACCTTGAAACGCGTTGTATAAAGCCAATTGTACTCACCGATTTCCTTGGTATATGGTTGATTGTCCAGCAGCGCAGTGGGATTCCATATTTTTTCTACTATTGTTTTGGCCTGTTGATACTGCAGCAGCTGTTTGGAGCCTTTTATACTGGTTGTGTGTGACACAAGCCTCTAAAGTGACACAACCCTCCTCTTATAAAAGGGAGGGAAGTAACTTATACGCAGCTTAAGACAATAGTTAAATAATTAAAACTAACAGTTTATACAATCAACATATATAAAATTTGCAGCAAAACATCATTGTTTTTTATAATATGTGAATGATATAGAGTATAGGTATGACATCTTAAATTGATTTAATAAAAAATAAATAAATAACAATTTAAATATATATGCATTTAAAGTCATGGCTAAAATTGTATTCTGGAAAATTATTGCAATTGCACTTTTTGTTATACATATGTTTATCTCCTTTATATGTGTTCTAACACAAAAAAAACAGAGAAAAAAAGGCAAATTGGACAAAATTTCACACAAATCCCCAAAATTACCAGGCAGATGAGAAATATTAGAATCTGAGGGTCCTCAGTGGTTAATATTTTTAATGGCTAAATGAAAAGATGGTAAATAATAGCAAGCTTTCGAGATTCTAAGGCCTCTTCATTAGGCTTAATAATGACACAAATTCTGAAGAAACACACATATATACAAATGGAGGGTTGGATTACAAAAGCCATTAGAATATCAAGAAATTATCTCCTACATGACAAAACTAAAGACGAAAACAACCGGTTGCCTGTTGTAGACATCTACAATCCAAATTTGGAGGTGTTAATAGGAGCTGCACAGAAATTACAACCACTACTCAGGGCCGTATTTTTAACTAGGCACTGGAAGGCAAGAGCCTAGGGGTGTCGGGCTGCAGGGGGCGGCACCAGAGACAGGCGTATAAAGAAATTTTTTTTTTTTTTAACTGCTCCCTTCCCTCCACCAGATTCTTTAGGAAAAGCAGAGTCTTTGTAAGGGAGAGGGGGTGTTAATAGCGGCAGAGGCAGCAGGGGCCCTGGGCTTATTCATCAGTGTCTATACTGATGAATGATGCTCCCTGCACCCTTTACTTCCTGGTCCTGGGAGCTCCGGGCAGGCGGCTCCCTGACCCCATGTGCAGCTGCCTGCACACGCTCCTGACGTCAGGGCAGTTAACCTCTTCACTGCCGGTGTCAGTCCAGAGTGCAGAGTGCCACAAACAAGGAGAGAGGCACCATTGCTGAGGTAGGCACTACACAGCTGAAGATACTAGGGCGGGCTGTGACCTGCATGGGGGACAGGGGAATCCCTATGGGGGGCCCCGGGATCCCTGTGGGGGACAGGGGAGTGATGGGTGGCTGGGATCTCTGTGGGGACAGGGGAGGGGGGCCGCATGGATCTCTGTGGAGGACAGGGGAAGGCTGGGATGCCTGAGAGGGACAGGGGAGGGGGGCAGCTGGAATCCCTGTGGGGGACAGGGGAGGGGGGCAGCTGGGATCCACATTGGGGGTGGGGGGGTTTGGGGCTGGGATCCGCATGGGGGACGGGGCGGCTGGGATTCGTGTGGGGGACAGGGGGTGTGTGGGATCCGCGTGGGGGACAGGGGGCAACTGGAATTTGCATGAGGGACAAGGGGCAGCTGAAATCAACATGGGGGATAGGGGACAGCTGGGATCCGTATAGGGACAGGGGAGGGGGGCGACTGGGATCTGCGCGGGAGACAATGGCAGGGTGTGGCTGGTATCTGCATGGAGGACAGGGGGTGGCTGGGATCCACATGGGGAATGGAGGTGGCTGGGATCCGCATGGGGGACAGGGGAGGGGGGCAGCTAGGATCCGCATGGGGGACAGGGGCGGCTGAGGTCCGCATGGGGGACAGGGGGCAGCTGGGATCCACATGGGTGACAGGGGGTGGTTGGGATCCGCATCGGTGACAGGGGCAACTGGGACCTGCACGGGGGCAGGGGGTGGCTGGGATTCGCACAGGGGAAAGGGGGCATCTGGGATCTGCACAGAAGACAGGGAAGGGGGCGGCTGGGATCCACACAGGGGACAAGGGGTAGCTGAGATCTGTACGGGGGACAGGGGATGGCTGGGATCTGCATGGGGGACGGTTGGCGGCTGGGATCCGCATGAGAGATGGGGCAGCAGGGATCTGCTTGGGAGTTGGAGGGCACTGGGATGTGCTTGGAAGTTGGAAGGAGCTGGGATCTGCATGGGAGAGGGGAGCTGTGATCTGTATGAGAGAGGGGGCTGCATAACATGGGATCAGTATGGGAAAGGGGGCAGCATAACATGGGATCAGTATGGGAGAGGGGGCAGCATAACATGGGATCAGTGTGGGAGAGGGGCAGAATAACATAGGATCAGTATGGGAAAGGGGTCAGAATAACATGGGATGTGTATGGGAGATGGGGCAGCATGGGATGTATGTGGGAGAGGGGGCAGCATAACATGGGATCAGTATGGGAAAGGGGACAGAATAACATGGGATCAGTATGGGAAAAGGGGGCAGAATAACATGGGATCAGTATGGGAAAGGGGCAGAATAACATGGGATCAGTATGGGAGAGAAGGCAGCATAACATGGGATCAGTATGGGAGTGGGGACAGCATAACATGGGATCAGTATGGGAGAGAGGGCGGAATAACATGGGATCAGTATAGGAAAGGGGGCAGAATAACATGGGGTCAGTATTGGAGAGGGGGCAGCATAACATGCGATCAGTATGGGAAAGGGGGCAGAATAACATGAGATCAGTATGGGAGAGGGGGCAGCATAACATGGGATCAGTATGGGAAAGGGGGCAGCATAACATCGGATCAGTATGGGAAAGGGGGCAGAATAACATGGGGCCAGTATGGGAGAGGGGGCAGCATAACATGGGATCAGTATGGGAGAGGGGGCAGCATAACATGGGATCAGTATGGGAGAGGTGGCAGAATAACATGGGATCAGTATGGGAGAGGGGGTAGCATAACATGGGATCAGTATAGGAGAGGGGGCAGAATAACATTAAATGTGTATGGGAAAAGCGGCAACATAGCATGGGACGTGTATGAGAGAGGGGGCAGCATAACATGAGATGTGCATGGAAGAGGGGGTAGCATAACATGGGATCAGTATGGGAGAGGGGGCAGCATAACATGGGATCAGTATGGGAGAGGGGGCGGCATATCATGGGATCAGTATGGGAAAGGGGGCAGAATAATATGGGATCAATATGGGAGAGGGGGCAGAATAACATGGGGTCAGTATGGGAAAGGGGTCAGAATAACGTGGGTCAGTATGGGAGAGGGGGCAGAATAACATTAAATGTGTATGGGAAAGGCGGCAACATAGCATGGGATGCGTATGAGAGAGGGGGCACAATAACATGAGATGTGCATGGGATAGAGGGCAGCATAACATGGGATTAGTACGGGAAAGGGGGCAGCATAACATGGGATGTGTATGGGAGAGGGGACAGCATAACATGGGACCAGTACGGGAAAGGGGGCCACATAACATGAGATGTGCACGGGAGAGGGGGCAGCATAACATGGTTTGTGTATGGGAGAGGGGGCAGAATAACATGGGAATTAATGGACCTAAAAAAAAAAGATATATCCTAAAAATTAAAGGGGTGTCCTAAGGCAAAGTAGATTTCATTCTAAATCTCTATTAAGTGCCATTATCTAATTTTTTTTCTAGTATATTTGCATTAAAAACACTGGGCAAAACTACCACTGAAAAAGACCTGGGTGTATGGGTAGATGACAAACTCACATTTAGTGTCCAGTGTCAGGCAGCTCCTGCAAAGGCAAATAAAATAATGGGATGCATTAAAAGAGGCATAGATGCTCATGAAGAGAACATAATTTTACCTCTATACAAGTCATTAGTGCGACCACACTTAGAATACTGTGTACAATTCTGGTCTCCGGTGTATAAGAAAGACATAGCTGGACTAGAGCGGGTGCAGAGAAGAGCGACCAAAGTCATTAGAGAACTGAGGGGTCTGCAATACTAAGACAGGTTATTAAACTTGGGGTTATTTAGTTTAGAAAAACAAAGGCTTAGGGGTGATCTTATAATAATGTATAAATATATGAGGGGACAGTACAGAGACCTTTTTAAAGACCTTTTTAGCCTTAAGGTACCGTCACATGCGGCAATTTTGTTAGCAATTTCACTGGCAATTTGCTGGTTGCAGTGAAATCATGGACACATTGTTCTATTTTGTTGCCATATACAAATGGAAAAATGTGTCCATGATTTCACTGCAACCAGCAAATTGCCAGTGAAATTGCTAGCAAAATTACTGCGTATGACGGTACTCTTAAATGGGGACAAGTGGGCATCCTCTACATCTGGAAGAAAGAAGGTTTAATCATAATCACAGATGTGGATTCTTTACTGTAAGAGCAGTGAGACTATGGAACTTTCTGCCACATGATGTTGTAATGAGTGATTCACTACTAACATTTAAGAAGGGCCTGAATGCCTTTCTTGAAAAGTATAATATTACCGGTTATACATACTAGATTCTTTGATAGGGCGTTGATCCAGGGAATTAGTCTGATTGCTGTATGTGGAGTCAGGAAGGAATTTTTTTCCCCAATGTGGAGCTTAGTGTTGCCACATGTTTTTTTTTTGCCTTCCTCTGGATCAACATGTTAGGCTATGG
>JARQOC010000001.1:277440320-277588868 GCA_033576535.1 Allobates femoralis
ACTTAAATGTATTTTGTATGTGATATACTAACACACAGTTTTCTAAATATTTGAAAAATATAGATCTGAAAATTGTGATGTAAATTTGTATTTAGCCCCTCTGAGTCAATACTTTGTAGGACAACCTTTCACTGTAATTATTGCTGCAAGTCTTTTAGGGTATGTCTCTATTAGCTTTGCACATCCAGAGCTTGAAGTTTTTGCACATTCTGTGCGCAATATCTCTAGCTCAGAGAGATTGGATGGAGAGCATAGGGGAACAGCAATTTTCATACCTTGCCACAGATTCTCAATGGGAGGTGGGTGTCAACTTTGGCTAGGCCATTCAAACAGATGAATGGCCTATTATAGCTCTGGCAGTAAGTTTAAGGTTGTTATCCTGCTAAAATATGAAGTCTCAAGTCTTTTGCCGCTTCTAACAGCTTTTCCTGCAGGATTGCCTTGTATTTAGTTCTATTCATCTTCTCTATCCCAGCTGAAATAAAGCATCTTCATAGTATGATGCTGCTGCCATCATGTTTGACTGTGATGATAGTGTTTACAGTGTTATGTGCAATGCTAGTTTTCATCCATGCATTTAGCCCAAAGAGTTCTAATATGGTCTCATCTGACAAAAGCACCTGCTTTCACATGTCATGTTTGGGATACAGCTATCATGTGGAAGAAAGTGCTCTGGTCAGATGAGACCTAAGTAGAACTTTTTGGGCTAAATATAAAATGTCATATGTGACAGAAAACTAACACTGCACATCGCACTGGAAATTACATCCTCACCGTCAAACATGGTGGTGGCAGAATCATGATATGTTGAAAGGTACAGGGAAGCTTGTCTGAGTTGATGGTAAGATGGATGGAGCTAAAAATAGGGCATTCCTGGAGGAAAACCTGCTAGAGTCTAAAAGCGAAAGTGGTGCCAATATTCAAAGAAGGAACAAAAACTGAACTTGGAAATTATAGGCCAGTAAGCTTAATCTCTACTGTGTGTAAAATCCTAGAGGGTTTTTCTAAGAGATGCTATACTGGAGTATTTGAAGAAAAATAACCTCATGACCCAATATCAACATGGGTTTACGAATGACCGTTCCTGCCAAACTAATCTTATAAGTTTTTATGAAGAGGTAAGTTCTGGACTGGACCAAAGAAATGCAGTGGATGTGGTGTATATGGACTTTTCAAAAGCTTTTGATACGGTGCCACACAAAAGGTTGATACATAAAATGAGAGCAATGAGGATAGGGGAACATATGTGTAAGTGGAAAAAGAACTGGCTTAGTGATAGGAAACAAAGGGTGGTCATTAATGGAACACACTCAGAATGGGTCACAGTTAACAGTGGGGTACCACAGGGGTCAGTATTGGGCCCACTTTTTTTAATATATTTATTAATGACCTTGTAGGGACATACAGAGTAGAAATCTCAATATTTGCAGATGACACTAAACTCTGCAGGGTAATCAATACAAAGGAGGACAATTTTATATTACAGGAGGATTTATGTAAACTAGAAGCTTGGGCTGATAAATGGCAAATGAGCTTTAATGGGGATAAGTGTAAGGTCGTGCACTTGGGCAGAGGAATTGAAAGGTATAATTATATGCTTTATAGTAAAACACTGGGCAAAACTATCACCGAAAAATACCTGGGTGTATGGGTAGATGACAAAGTCACATTTAGTGGCCAGTGTCAGGCAGCTGCTGCAAAGGCAAATAAAATTATGGGATGTATTAAAAGAGATATAGATGCTCATGAGGAGAACATAATTTTATCTCTATACAAGTCACTAGTGCGACCACACTTAGAATACTGTGTACAATTCTGGTCTCCGGTGTATAAGAAAGACATAGCTGGACCAGAGCGGGTGCAGAGAAGAGCGACCAAGGTTATTAGAGGATTGAGGAGTCTGCAATACCAAGACAGGTTATTAAACTTGGGGTTATTTAGTTTGGAAATACAAAGGCTTAGTAGTGATCTTATAATAATATATAAATCAATGAGGGGACAGTACATAGACCTTTTTGATGATCTTTTTACTCTTAGGCCTTCTACATCTGAAGGAAAGAAGGTTTAATCATAATCACCGACGTGGATTCTTTACTGTAAGAGCTGTGGGAATATGGAACTCTCTGCCACATGATGTTGTAATGAGTGAGTCCCTACTAACATTTAAGAAGGGACTAGATGCCTTTCTTGAAAACTATAATATTACTAGTTATATACCAGATTCTTTGATAGGGTGTTGATCCAGGGAACTAGTCTGATTGCCGTATGTGGAGTCAGGAAGGAATTTGTTTCCCCAATGTGGAGCTTAGTGTTGCCACAAGGGTGTTTTTTGCCTTCCTCTGGATCAACATATTAGACTATGAGTTGAACTAGATGGACTTAAAGGGATCCTGTCACCCCCAAAACACCTCCAAAGCTCTTAAAAGCTGTCCCTAGTGCATATTAACACTTTCCCTACACTCCTTTTTGCTCCTAAATGCACCTAATCAAAGTGAAGAAAAACGTTTTATAAGTACCTCATTATTGATGCTAATGAGTGACTATCTATTCATAGTCACTCATCCAGGCAGCCCCTCTTCATGATATCACGCCTTCAGGCGTGATCTTCCTAATAGATTCAAAATCGCGCCTCTCTGCGCGCCTCCCCACTCTCCCATTACGCACGGGCTTCAGTGGGGGCATTATGACGCGATTCACGTCATTTCCTGGCGCCGGGTGACGTATACACCTGCGCCGCTCGCTTTGAGCTTCAAGTGCCTCACTGCGCATGCGTGCGGGAGCCGGACCAGAGCAGCCGGCGATCCGGAGACACAGGCACAGAAGAGGATTCCATTCCTCATAACAACAGTACGGCGGTCCCATTACAAACCCCTAACTTAGGGGTTTGTAATGGGACCGCCGTACTGTTGTTATGAGTAATGGAATCCTCTTCTGTGCCTGTGTCTCCGGATCGCCGGCCGCTCTGTTCCGGCTCCCGCACGCATGCGCAGTGCGCTCCCGCACGCATGCGCAGTGAGGCACTTGAAGCTCAAAGCGAGCGGCGCGGGTGTACTACGTCACCCGGCGCTAGGAAATGACGCGAATCGCGTCATAATGCCCCCACTGAAGCCCGTGCGTAATGGGAGAGTGGGGAGGCGCGCAGAGAGGCGCGATTTTGAATCTATTAGGAAGATCACGCCTGAAAAGGCGTGATATCATGAAGAGGGGCTGCCTGGATGAGTGACTATGAATAGATAGTCACTCATTAGCATCAATAATGAGGTACTTATAAAACGTTTTTCTTCACTTTGATTAGGTGCATTTAGGAGCAAAAAGGAGTGTAGGGAAAGTGTTAATATGCACTAGGGACAGCTTTTAAGAGCTTAGGAGGTGTTTTGGGGTGACAGGATCCCTTTAAAGTCTTCCTTAAACCTTAAAAGCTATGTTACTATGTTACATTCGGTCCCCCCATTTTTAATAACAAGCCAAGGTAAAGCAGACAGCTGGGGGCTGATACTATTAGGCTGGGATGGTCCATGGTTATTTAGCCATTCCCAGCCTAAAATACTAGCCCATAGCTGCCCTAGAATTGGTGCATCATATTGGATGCGCCAATTCTGGACTTACTGATTGCCCTGGTGCAATAACAATCGTGGTAATATTTTTTTGGGTTGATGTCATCTGTGTAATGTTAGCTGGTAGCATGCCACTAAACCAGTAATCAGTATAAAATAAGTAACAAAAAAAACTTACTATCCCTCGATTAACAATTTATCAAAAATGTTCCCATTGAGTTCTGTCATATTCAAATTCTCTGAATGCAGTGCCGTCAAAGTAAAGTACAGCTATTTACAGGCGCCGAGTAGTGAAGACATTGCTGGGTCTTATTGAATTCAGTGTTCACAGGTGGCAATGATGAGAGTTGTTGTTTTTTACGGCTACTCACAGTCACTGGAGCTACATTTGAGAAATATGGACTATGACGCAAGTTTGCGGGAACATTTTTGATAATAAATTGGTGAACAAGGGATAGTGTGGGGGAGCCTTAATGCAAATGAACAACTTTTTCCTTTTTTTTTATTACTGGGTTACTAGTAGGGGTGTCTGATAGATGCCTTCCCATTACTAACCCATGGACTTTATGTCAGCTGACATTGCACAGCTTACATGAAGCCCCCAAAATATTATCTTGATTTCCACTTCACCATAGCAACTGGAAGGAGCTGGGCAAAGTGCAAGAATTGGTGCATCTAATGTGATGCGCCAATACTCGGGCGGGCTGTGGGCTGAAGGGCCAAACAACCATGGGTCTTCCCAGCTGTCAGCTTTACCTTGGCTGGTTATCAATAATAAGGCGGATCCCATGCCGGTTTTTCAATTATTTATTTATTTTAAGCAAAGTCAAAAACAACCTTTAGTGCCACATGAAAAGCACTAAAGGGTGCATGTGTAAAATACAGTATAAAGCAATAGCAATTAAAAACTGCCTATTTGCCTGCTTTACTCTAAGTTCTCCCTCCTAGATCAACTCTCCCTGAACTGCTTCCAGAGACAAGTGTGCCAAGCATCAAGATTCTGGGTCTCCCAATGATGTGATGGAGCCAGCCAATTACCGTAATGTCAGCAACCAATATGGCTACGGCATTACTGTGTATGAAAGACCATCCCTGCATGTTTGTTGGCTCAAGCACCCGCGATACTCTATCAATTATTGAGCAGTGGTAAGCATTCTTGCTCATCGCTATTTATGTGTTTGATTAGCCCAGTCAAAGTCCAGACCTAAATCCCATTGAGAATGTCAGCCTCTAGATGTGCAAAGTTGATAGATGCAACCCCCCAAAATTTGCAGCAGTAATTGCATTGAAAGGTAGTCCTACAAAGGAGTGATTGAACGCAAATGCAACTCACAATTTTCAGAATTATATTTTTAAACTTTTAAAAAACCATGTATAATTTCCATGTCCCTTCACAAATATGTTCTACTTAGTTTTGCTATATCACGTAAAATCCCAAGAAAATCCATTTGAGATTGTTGGTGTAATGTTAAAAAATGTGGAAAAGTTCATAAGGTATGAATACACTTTTCAAGGCATTGTATGTAACATCTTATTATATCATGCAATATCCTTTATTAAAAACAAAATCAATTAAAGCTTACCATATCAACTTCAGATATGCTGTCCAGACTCTCAACTTGCACATCGACTCCAACAGGGATTGCAGGACCTGCCGTCAAAAAGATTTAATGTAACCTGTAACCTAAATGACCTGTCAAAATGCACTAAGAATGCTATAGCCCAAGGAGAGAAATAGAATCTAAGTAGTCTACCAAAGCAGAAAAAAAGCATAAAATGAATAGAAATAAAATTGATATTTGTAGGTATATTTACTAAAACTTACCTTCTTTATATTAGCATAACTTTAACATTAACATAAGCTTTGCATCAAAAAGATGGCCAGGAATTTTAAATATTAATACAATACAACATATTTCCTTTAATAGGTCACAAAATTGTGGCATAAATAAATATACCGTACTTAATCATCCATGTAGGTTTGTAGACAGTAGCTAACAATTTGCTTCATACAGTAGATAGTAATAATGCTATGTGCGCACAAAAGACTACAGTCAATTTACTGCAGGGGATGGATGGCAGAAGCCAAAATATCCTAGTGCTGGAATCGGAGGGTACTTTTTATGACATCTCCCAGCTTCACTGTTACAATGCCCATCTATCTGTGACTCAATGTTATTTACTTTTGTGTAGTCAACAATATGATCGGAACAAATATTGAGGTCATTTTCCTCTTTCAGCGGAATCACTGAAGCAGAAAGACAATTGTTCTAATGGTCTATCTTATTACTGTAAGCATGTCATTCCAGTATGTTCTGCACTGATAGTTTACACTGGAATACACAAATCTCTTGAAGCTAGTTGGTACTAGCGATCTAAACAGACATGTTGATACTTTCCAAATGCTATCCTTGCATTAACCAAATCAGGTGAAGGATGGAAATGTCTTCGTATTGTTACACTGTTACCCAGTACATAGATATATTGATTACGGTAGAGAAGACCTACGGTGAGTCCTATAACAATGGGTACTTTAGTATGATCAGATTCCATGTACCTGAAACGGTAGTGAAGAATTTCTAAACTCAGATTTGGAACTTGCTCTCAACCTATGGAGAGAGCAAAGTAGGTGAGGAGATTGTAAGCACTTCCCTCCTCTCAGATATATGCATATATGCAAATTTTCACTTCACTAAGAAGTTGAGAAACTCCGTGCCACATTTAAGCAGCTTCCTCAAAGTCATATCGCTTTCCTACAAGCTTTAATATAACTAAGGATTTGTGCCAGATCAGAACCCAAACTACAGACGCTGCGTTTCGGTACCTGCCCTCATCAGTGTATTGTGGGATATTCTGATCTTGTCTTAGCCCACTCACTCTGCAGATCAGAATATCCCACACTACACGATGAGGCAGTACCCGAAACGCAGCGTCTGTAGTTTGGGGTTCTGATCTGGCACAAATCCCTTAGTTATATTAAAAGCTTGTAGGAAAGCGATTATGACTTTGAGAAGCTGCTTAAATGTGGCACGGAGTTTCTCAACTTCTTAGTGAAGTGAAAATTTGCATAAACTCAGATTAAAATTCACATAAAAATTCTAAGACAAAACATTAACTTAAAGGAAATGTCCAAAATAAAAAAAAAGAACCTGCTCTCTTCAAAAGCAGTCAACAGCTCAGCTTCATTCACTACAGTGAACCTAAAAGTTGTAATGCCAAACACAAAAATAGGTGCGGAGCTGTTTTGGAGAAAAATGTTTGTTTTTCTAACTCTGAACAAGAAAGGAGGCATAAGATATTGATGATCTTAGCATAGGTAATCAATATCAGAGTGGTGAGGGTCTGACACCCAGCATTCCTGCTCCATTATGGAAACGTCCATTAAAAAAAGCCCTACTGACAGAATGGCATGTTTATGAACACCTTTTTCTGGCACATTTTTAAGACAACTGTGGATAGTCAGAAAGTAGGCTAATTTAATTGCAATTCCAATCTGATTATGTTTTTGCACTTTCCCCAACAATAAATCAAATGGTTGGCTAAGTTATTAAGTTATAGTTCTTAGATTGCAGTAATACACACATGAAAATTCGTGTCAGCACTATGCCGGTCAGTGAGCGCTACTGATCTTGTGCAACTCCTGAGTTCTAAGGGTACCGTCACACACAGGGGTGTATCAGGCCCCTCTGCCACCTGAGCCACAAGTTGAGGAGCGGGGGGGTGCTGTGACAGTTTAGCACCGCTGCCCCTGCAGCCGCGGTGTGGAGCGGGGGAGGCCGCCGCTCGGCGGTTTACCTGCCTCTTGCGCCGGCGCCATGGCAGGGAGACGCTGTGTGGATATGGTGTTGCCCCTTCTGCACAGCCGCTCCCCTGCCAGCTTGCCGCCTGAGTGAAAGGGTTCACACTGGTCCAATGGACGCTAGACTAGACTATCAACTTAGCTGAAAACCCCATCAAATGTTCCCAGTACAGCACTGTATAATGTGATATATACATATTACAGAATATTGCTAATATACTTCAAAATACATTTACAATTTTACTGTAAAAATATTATAGCATAGTATCCCTGAGTGACTGAATCTACTTTTGTATATTGTTTTGAGCTAATCTGTGATCGGTAGGCATCTCATGACATGTTTTTATATATTGCCAGCATCAAGAGGATTTGTTCATTCAAGTAATCAGAGCACCGTTCCCTACTTTTGCCTGCTCCTCTTTCTAAGCTTTCCAGTAACTGCATGGTAATGAGATATACTTAACCTTCATTCTCATTTTGTAAATTATTTCAAACTCTTAATCTCTTTTTGCATCTCAACAAACTGATTTAAAATCTGCTTTAATCCTGTCCTTCACCAACACAATACAGTGGCATATTTTATGTTGGACAAAAAGGTAGCCCACAGCCATATTCTGACATATAGAGTCTTAAATGTTCAAATAATTTTGGAAATATAGTGATTTTTTGCTTCTCTCTTTCAACATTGTTAAAAAAGACCCAATTCAAAATTCAAATGTTTAAAGGATATAGATAACTTAAAGGACTATTCTTTTTTTTTTTACTGAAATGCAAGTATTTTGCGCTGAAAATTATTTTTGAGTTATATTAAACTTTTGTAAACTTTGCCTTCTTTAGATTCTGCTTTGCGTTGTTCTGTAGCAGGCTGCAGGATGAGTTGTTTGGGGCTCTATGAATAGTGTTGAGTGAATCTGAACTGTATACCAGGTGCCCGGGGCTCAGACTCTAACACGAAAAAACAAAAAACGTTGTGCCCGAGTTCGTTGTTCAGGTATTGTTTGTATGTCAATAACGTTTGTTGAAATGCTGCAGCACAGCCAATCAACAAGCTTTATTTCATGAATAAGATGACTTTACACTGCTCTGAATAATAAAGATTAAAAGAAAAGCGCAGGTAAAAAAGAAGGGATCCCATGCCAGTTTTTTAACTACTAATTTTATTTTATTTTTGATAACCAGTCAAGGTAAAGCAGACAATTAGGGCTGCTATTATCAGGGTGAGAAAGACGGACCATGGTTATTTGGCCCTTTTCAGCCTAAATATATAAGCTTGCAACTGCCCCAGAATTGGTGCATCACATTAGATATGCCAATTCTTGTGCTGTACCTGATTCTGTATCAGTGACACATAGAGAGCTTTCTCAGACAGCTATCAATTACTATGAAGCCTCAAGGATCGTTCTGAGAACTTTTTCTTTTCAAAATGAGGCTCCAGAGGTCAATGCTGGTCAGTGGTATGTATCAGCGGAAGTTACCATCAGTGACCTCTTGAGCCTTGTTCTGAAAACTTTCAAAAAATGAAGCTCCATTGGATTATGCTGGAACTTCCAGTATTTAGTTTGAAGTAATAAATTGGTAAATTAAGGCATTGTGATAGTCTTTCTTCCAATAAGCTTTTTTCCTTTGTGTCTGTGTCTTTTTTAACTCTATACTTGCAGGTTTAGTAATGGAGGTGTCTGGTATATGTCTGTCCATTACTAACACCAGGGCTTAATATCATCTGACAATTCACAGCTGACATCAACCCGATGAACCTATTTTCTCAATTGTCGACACAATAGGGCAATTGGGAAGAGCTGGGTAAAGCACCAGATTTGTCACATCTAATGTATATTCCACTTCTGTAGCAGCTGTGGGTTAGTATATTTAGGCTGGGATGGGCCAAATAATCATAGCCATTCCCACCCTGATAATATCAGCCTCCTGCTGTCTGCTTTGCCTTAGTTGGTTATCATAAATAGTGTGGAGCCCCTGCTGTTTTTATTTATTTACTTAAATAATGTTAAAAAATTATGTGGGATCCTCGCTATTTTTGATAAGCAGTCAAGGTAAAGCAGGCAGCTGAGGGTTGCAGTCCACAGCTGTCTGCTTTACTTTCGCTAGTTATCAAAAATAGGAGGGAACCCACCTCATTTTTTTTTTTTGTATTTGTTCCATATCCACATGTTTGAAGGGCAATTATCCCCATCTTGCTTACTACGACTATTTTACAGCCATTTTGTAAGGACAGAAATTCTGGTCCCTATTGACTTGTATGGCATTCATGATCAAGTCCATGTCAGGTCTGGGTCCCAAACGGAACATTTTTTTAAAGTCTGGTTGAATACAATAAAACTGAACATCCATGGCTCACCACTATCCATCAGTCATCATGTTAAGATAGTTTTGGTAGATTGTGGTTGTTTATTGGTCTTTTTCCTAGCTCCTCTCACAGATTTATGACAACAAAGCACATAAAAGTTCAGATAATTTTAATGTGGTCATAAATCAAACTAGAGAAGCTCAGAAAAGCCACTTTAGCAGTTCCCCCAGACCTTGTCTTAGCCTCTCATGCAGCCAGATCAGAATTCCCACACACTGCACTGATGAGAGGCAATCACCCCGAAATGCAGCGTCTGCAGTATGGGGTTCTGATCTGGCACAAATCCTGAGTCATATTAAAAGGCTTGTTAAAGAGTCAATTATGCCTTTTAGAATTGCTACCTTGGCATTAGAATTTTTCACTTCATTATTGAAGTGACAATTTGCATATGTAATTTCCTATAGGAGCATTGTGGCTTTAAGTCTCTTCACTGCCAGCTGGCAGAAAAGTCTCCACAAGGAGAATAGCTGTTCCCCTAGACCTATTTTTTATAGTTTTATTTAGTGCTAACAGGATGTTTTAGGACCCTGTGTTAGACTAAAGATCATTATACACAGACCGATCAGCAGCTTGATACGACCACCAGTCAATAAATGTATACCATTCGTTTGGCCACCTATTTACGGGGGCGGACCAAAACAAATTATGAGCGCTGAGCAATGTATACTAAACCGCTCAGTGCACATAGGTTGTTATGGTCCACAGCAATGAAACTCTTGTTTACACAGGACGGTGAACTGTCAAGGATAATCATGTCAATGGTTTATGTCTTTTTCACTGACACTGAACTGGCTATTAATATTCTCTGAGGCTATTCTCATGTCACTTAATTTTTTGACCAACAAACAGTAATGTTCTGCATCATCTGTATCTGCCCACTCAAGTGAAGGCATCAGTTAGAAAAAGGATAAAAAAAGGATATCATGTGCTGTCCATTTTTATGAAATATTTTGGAAACCTTTGGGGGGTTTTTTTCATTAAAAAGTGAAGGACAAAAAGACCAATAAAAAGTGAAAAACATCTAGCACACTGGTGGAAAAAAAAAATCGCTCACAAGTCAAAAAAGCCTTTAAAGGTAATCTCTCAATAAGATCAACCCTCCTAAGCTTTCTATATGCTAAAAAACAGGAGAAAAAGCGCACATAGGGTCTTATCCAAGTAAGTGTATGGGTAGTACTTAGGTTAATGAACTAACCTTGTGTTTGTTGTGAGAGTCACAACAACTGTCGAACACAAATTGCTTGTAGCACTCCACCCAAGATGAACAGGTAGAAATCAATATAGAACGGGTAGTTCCACGCGCGCTACTGTCCCAAACAAAACTTCCAGTGAGTTAGTGGCTCCATCTAACGCGTTTCGTGGGTCTACAACCCACTTCCTCAGAGATCCAAAGGCTTACAGACAAGAGTTGATAAAGATATAAATAGCACATGGACATCAATGAGTTTTGTTTTGGACGGCAGCACGCGTGGAACCACTCGTTCTATATTGATTTCTAAGCTTTCTATATGGACATATACAGTGCCTACAAGTAGTCTTCAACCCCCTGCAGATTTAGCTGGTTGACACATGCGGAATTAACTTGGCATTGTGACATTTGGACTGTAGATCAGCCTGGAAGTGGGAAATGCACTGCAGCCAAAAATATTTTTAATTTTTTTTTTTTTTTTTAAAGCGTTAATTTAGAGGGTCATTTATTATTCAACCCCTCAAACCACCAGCATTCTGTTTGGTCCCCCTAAAGTATTAAGAAGTAGTTCAGGCACAAAGAACAATGAGCTTCACATGTGTGGATTAATTATCTCTTTTGCCAGCCTTTTCTGACTATTTAAGACCCTCCCCAAACTTGTGAACAGCACTCAGACATGGTCAACATGGGAAAGACAAAGGAGCATTCCATCAGAGACAAGATCGTGGAGGGTCACAAGGCTGGCAAGGGGTACAAAACCCTTTCCAAGGAGTTGGGCCTACCTGTCTCCACTGTTGGGAGCATCATCCGGAAGTGGAAGGCTTATGGAACTACTGTTAGCCTTCCACGGCCTGGACAACCTTTGACAGTTTCCTCCCGTGCCGAGGCCAGGCTTGTCCGAAAAGTCAAGGCTAACCCAAGGACAACAAGGAAGGAGCTCCGGGAAGATCTCATGGCAGTGGGGACATTGGTTTCAGTCAATACTATAAGTAACGTACTCCTCCGCAATGGTCTCCGTTCCGGACGAGCCCGTAAGGTACCTTTACTTTCAAAGCGTCATGTCAAGGCTCGTCTACAGTTTTTTTTTTTTTCAACTATAAGTTTTTATTGGGGTTTTTATAATACAAAAAAAGAGAATAAAACATTAAATAAATCAAAGTAATACAATTACTTAAGGGAGGAAAATCAAGTGACCTAGGTTGTGGTAATTTTGGCTTAAACCCCTAGGGGTTTTATGTCCATATCATCAGATGTTTCTTATGTCCTTGGTGGAAGCAATCCACCACCTCCAGGGAGCCGGCATATTCTGATACAATTCCCATATAGGGACATCCAAGTGTGTAGGGTCACCAATGATAATCTCCCTCCCCAAATGACTGATAGTAACAAATAAGAAATAACTAGACAAGATAATAGCAAGGCCAACCAAGAAGGATAGATAAGAAATCAAACGGGAAGATAGGAGGGAGGGTAAGAGGGGGAAGAAAGAAGGAGGGGAAAGAGGGGTAGGGGTAGGGGAGGAAAGGGTAGGGGAGTAGGACCCTCCAGGACCAGGGGAAGCGCCCCAACATTAAATACCCTCCTGGGCAGCAAAGTAATCCCATGGGGCCCAGACCTGATTGAACTGGTCGACTCTGGCTGCCAACAGGGCTGTCAAGTACTCCATCCTTCTGATGTCTGACAACCTGGTAAACAGATCTTTGAGGGAAGGCGGCTCCAGTCTCCTCCAGAAGAGGGCAATCAGGCATCTAGCCGCAGTAAGAATATACAAGAGGAGCTTAGAGGCCAATTTGCCCACCCGTCCAGTATGTGCATTAAGAAGGTATATCAGTGGGTCCAGTTCCATGTCAACAAACAAAACCTTCATGATAAGATCCCTAACAGATTTCCAGAATTCCTCAAGTCTCGGGCATGACCAAGGGGCTCGTCTACAGTTTGCTCATGATCACTTGGAGGACTCTGAGACAGACTGGTTCAAGGTTCTATGGTCTGATGAGACCAAGAACGAGATCTTTGGTGCCAACCACACACGTGACGTTTGGAGACTGGATGGCACTGCATACAACCCCAAGAATACCATCCCTACAGTCAAACATGGTGGTGGCAGCATCATGCTGTGGGGCTGTTTCTCAGCCAAGGGGCCTGGCCATCTGGTCCGCATCCATGGGAAGATGGATAGCACGGCCTACCTGGAGATTTTGGCCAAGAACCTCCGCTCCTCCATCATGGATCTTAAGATGGGTCGTAATTTCATCTTCCAACAAGACAACGACCCAAAGCACACAGCCAAGAAAACCAAGGCCTGGTTCAAGAGGGAAAAAATCAAGGTGATGGAGTAGCCTAGTCAGTCTCTTGACCTTAACCCAATTGAAAACTTGTGGAAGGAGCTCAAGATTAAAGTCCACATGAGACACCCAAAGAACCTAGATAACTTGGAGAAGATCTGCATGGAGGAGTGGGCCAAGATAACTCCACAGACCTGTGCCGGCCTGATCAGGTCTTATAAAATATGATTATTAGCTGTAATTGCAAACAAGGGTTATTCCACAAAATATTAAACCTAGGGGTTGAATAATAATTGACCCACACTTTTATGTTTAAAATTTATTAAAATTCAACTGAGCAACATAACTTTTTGGTTTGTAAGATTTATGCTTCTGTTAATAAATCCTACTCTCGTTTGCAGTTTGAAGGCTCTAACTTATTTGCATCTTATCAAACCACCTAAATCTGCAGGGGGTTGAATACTACTTGTAGGCACTGTATATGAATATACTAGAAAGGGGGACATATATTCCTGCATGGGGATAGCATATAATTAATTTTTCAGACTCTTGTCATGTCAATGATTGTTACCGTTTTGAACAATTTATTCTTTTTTTGTACTACAAATTATAACCTGTTCTCGCAGCCCATTATGGCTCAGTGCATTATTAGGTTGACCCTAAGTGAAAGATCAATGGTTTGAATCAAGGAGTAGCCATGAAGATAATTTCTGAAGAAAAGAGAAAGAGCATCATCTATCTCATCGGTTGCTGTTTTTATAAATCCTACTCTCGTTTGCAGTTTGAAGGCTCTAACTTATTTGCATCTTATCAAACCACTTAAATCTGCAGGGGGTTGAAGACTACTTGTAGGCACTGTATGTCATGAAAAGCTGAATGAAATGATACCTGTGATCTGCGTTTTATTTCAAAGAAATAGACATTTTTCTTATATGTAAATAAGATGTTAAGATATTTGGTCCGGATAAAGATCTCCCTAAGAATCTGGTGCCAGAACAAAAGAGGCGCTACAAGTGCTAGACATAATGACTGCTCTTCTGATCTCCCTATGTATGATTATTACAAACCCATGCCAGCAGAACTGAAATACATTTTACCATTGAAAAAGGGGAAAAAATCCCAAGTGAGTTGAAATTATGCAAACAACCCAATTCTGCAAATGCTTTTTTTTGTTGTGTGTTTATTGTGTGGTAAAAATGACCTGAAAACATAACTCTCTAGGTCAAAGCAATTAATATAGCAAACTTATAGAGTTTTTTTCTTGAATTATTTTAGTAGCCAAAAGATATTAGGACTTTGTAAAAAATATATGTTTTTATTGCCATTTTCTGAGACGCTTATCTTTTTTATTTTTTCCATCCAGCAAAGTGTGGGCTTATTTTTTGGGGCATTGAACTGATGTTTTTATTGATAACATCTTGGGGAAAATTAGTCTTTTTATATACTTTTATTGTATTTTTGATAGGGAAGTGTGGCAACAAAAAATTTAATTCTGTACTTTTGATAGCATTTTTTCATTTCAGCATTTAATGCACAGTTTAAATAATTTTATATTTTCATAGATCAGACTTTTTGTAAAACAATTTTACAAAATATGTTTTTGCTTTATTTTTATTTTTGAATGGGGAAAAAGGGGTGATTTAAACTTTTCAATATTTTCTACATTTTTAGAATTTTTTTAGTTCCCAAAGGGTACTTGAACTTGTGTGGCGCCCCTGCGGAATAGATGGCGCAGCAGCCGGGATTGGTAAATTGGTCACCCCAAACACACACCCAAAACACTTCAATCCTACATCTAGGGACTCTATGCCCAGCAACGGGATGTCGGGAGGAGACAAGTGGAGGGTGGGAAGTTTGGACAGAACCCGGTTCTCCTTCAATTAAAGTCTTCAAACAAAGGCTGGACAAACATCTGTCTGGGCTGATTTTTGAATCCTGCTTTAAGCAGGAGGTTGGACCAGAAGACTCAGGAGGACCTTTCCAACTCTACCTCTCTATGAATCTACTGATTCTACATAGTCTCAGGTTTGCTTTATAAGCTGCTTTCTCTGAGACACTACAGACCTACAAAGTAAAAAATACCTGGTTGTAATAACACAGCCAGGCTCTGATTCATGCTTCCCATGGTTTGGGCAGCATGAATCTACTGATAGTTTGCCTTTTAACTTTTATATTTCTTTTCATGCCATATGAATATACATATTTTTCACTCTCAAGTTAAGATTGAATAGTCAATATCTTCCAATGCTGAGGCTGGCTTTATCGCTCTTAGTGGTAATATCTTAGATTTAGATACTGCAGCTTCATACCCCTCTTTGGTGCCTACTATTACATTCATTATATCAGCTGTATTTTGGAAAAACAGTGGATCTTTTTGAACATGTATAGACTACTATAAAGTGAAAACTATGTTCCACTAATAAAATATTACAGTGTACTATACAAGTGCTAACTTGATCTCAGATTCATGTAAAAAAAATAAAAGCACATGGTAGTTCAAATCACCTACTTTTCCCATTGGGCGTGATATTGAAATTACAATGCACGCCCCCAGCCTGATTTGGAGCCCTGTGTGGAGTTCCGGTATGACGCCGAACGTGTCATTTCCGGTACTGTATCACTCGACATCAAGCTGCGTATTGCACTTGCTCTGTGGAGCATATTATGGCAGCTGACAAGCCCATCCTTGCGCTTTGCTATAGAAATCACTTTTTAACCATGAATTTCCAATATTGTCGTCTGGAGAGAGAGAGAGAGGGGAGAGAGGAGAGAGAGAAAGAGAGAGAAAGAGAGAGAGGATAGAGAAGAGATAGAAAGAGGAGAGACAAAGATATCCCGGGCTGGATGCGCCCTTACTGATGTCAATATGTCATTTTCACACACTGCACCACATCCGTACGCATCAGGATTTTTACATCCGTACGCAAAATCCCAACACGATGCAGCCAGCGGCTAGCTAAAAACAATGCACTCGACTGCTTCCTTTGATCAGGATGCATGAGGATTTCAACGGATACCGATACAAGTCAAAAAATGCAGCTGTGCAACCACCCTTATACAGCTATAATATGAGAAGGAGGGCTCAACCACCCGATATTCACTATGGACTCCCAGACACCAGGATCAATGGCAGGCTTCCATCCACATATAAATAAAGTATAGGATCTGATGCCAAATCTTGCAGTAAATTTCTTTATTTCATTGGAATAAAAACTTCACAGATTTCCCCGCAGGAACGCTAGACGGTTTCAAATACACTTAATTTTTGTTCTTCTTTTTTCGGTTTTCCATACTGCCGCTTTCGCGGCCGCCTGCCCCGTTTTTTGTATTTGAGGAATACAAATTGTATTTGGTGTTATATATACGGTTAGATGTACCCACAAATGATTTTAGGATCCACTTATTCCAGGGAAGAAACTCACGATCAGATGTGATATGATCAAAACCTTTTATTGCATCCAACGCGTTTCAACGCCTTTCCTGGCGTCTTCCTCAGGGATACCTATCCCTGAGGAAGACGCCAGGAAAGGCGTTGAAACGCGTTGGATGCAATAAAAGGTTTTGATCATATCACATCTGATCGTGAGTTTCTTCCCTGGAATAAGTGGATCCTGGCAGCGCGGACTGGTGAACACCGTTTCCTTTCCCATTTTTTACTGTGTGATTCCACGTGCAAGTGGTCGGTGGGAGTCCAGCAGCAGCCATCCGGATAAAACACTACATGTCTGTATACCAGTTGTGGGTCGCACAACTGAAATAGGTGAGTGGTTCCTTTATACCACCGTACTATAAGTGTCTAAGTGATAAGGCACTATTGCGCCTCTTGTTCCCCTTCCCCCCCTTTTTCTTTCACAAATGATTTTGTCAGACTCCATGGTATCATCTGAACCCTCCAAGGTGTTATTGAATGAGGAAAAGCTTACATTCCTTTTACTTGTTTTTGAAGGATTCCGCAGGATGGGCTTTGGTTGTTGTGGAACAACCGGAGTACTCGGTGTTTGAGAAGTACGAGGTGTGCATGGAGTATGAGGTTTTCTGGGTGTGTATCGCTTCCATGCATACACATTGTTATTTTCATATTTACTTTGATCCCTTACAAACTTGGTTTTCTTTGTCTCAATGATGGTTTTCTCTAAGTCCTCGACCTTTTAATGCATTTTGTCATATAACACTTCATATGTTTCCAAAGAGATAAATATGTCTGCCTTATCTTGCAAGATTTTTATATCTTCCCCCAATGTTTCCAGTTTATTTTTCTCTTCAGCCAGAATCAGGGTGATCAATTTCAGCGAGCAAACCGAGAGGATATCATTCCACTGTTTTGTGAACTCTTCATTAAACTGGGTGGTAGCCACTTTTTTTTTATCCTTAAGCCTCTGGGAAGCATCTTTTTGGAGGCATATTTAGATAATGTGGCATGATCCCACCAAACCCGGAGATATTGTAGAAGTGCTTTCTCCAGTTTGTGAAAATCTTCTTCAATCTCTGGAGAGCAGGTATCTGCAATGTTTCCATCTGAAAATAACAAGTCTAATTTCTTAGCCCGCACTTCACGGCATAAAGAAAGATGGTCCTGCGTGGAGTCCATGTTCAGACAATTCTGAACCAAATAGATGGATTATTTCCCGGTGTGTGATGGGTGGGAGCCAATTACCTGTAGTATAGCTGAAATGTGAGAAGCAGGGCTCAACCACCTGATATTCACTATGGACTCCCAGGCACCATGATCAATGGCAGGCTTCCATCTATATATCAATAAAGTATAGGATCCGATGCCAAATCTTGCAGTAAATTTCATTGGAATAAAAACTTCACAGATGTCCCCGCAAGAACGCTAGGCGCGTTTCGGAGGTATACTCCTTAGTCGTTAGCATGAAAACACATAGTGAAGTACAAATATATATAAGAAATTCACACATACGTACAACAGGTGTCCCAAACCGCCAGTCCGCGGCCCTGCACCGGGCCGCCAGGGTCCCTGTGGCGGTCCGCGGCAGTGCCACACACACTAGTGCTAATCATTATCCCGGCCATTGTGGGACAGCCCTGCTCTGTGACGTCTGATGGTGTGATATATCAGGCAGAAGATGGCGGCGGCGGCACTTCAGGGCAGAAACAAAGCTGGGGGTGAAGGGCATGCTGGGGGCGGGTGATTGGCTGGCCTCAGTTACGTGCTCCCAAACAGATAATATTGAGGGGCATGCAAGGGGCGTAGTGATGGGCTGGCCTCAGTGATGTGCTCCCAAGCAGATAATATTCAGGGGCATGCTGGGGGGAGAGTGATGGGCTGGCCTCAGTGATGTGCTCCCAAGCAGATAATAATGAGGGGCATGCTGGGGTCGGAGTGATGGGCTGGCCTCAGTGATGTGCTTCCAAGCAGATAACATTGAGGGATGTGCCAGGGGCAGGGTGATGGGCTGGCCTCAGAACATCATATGTTGGAGGGGGAGGAGCTCTGGATGCTCGTGGGCAGCAAGATATGACGTCGATTGTCCCAACCATGTGACACATGGAGCTGTGTTGTGGTGTGGTGCAGCCCAGCAGCAGAATTTTTGGTTAAAAGAAGAAAGAGGTAAAAATCATAGCAGCCATGATCAACAGTGCCCATTTCCAGTAGCATCATTATCAGCAGTGGCCATCTCTGGTAGCAGCCATGATCAACAGTGCCCATCTCCGGTAGCATCATTATCAGCAGTGCCAATCTTAAGTAGCAATAAACTCTTGTAAAATGAGTGAAAAACAAACATTGCTAAAGAGCTTTTTTGAAAAGGGAGAAAGGGCCAGTGATGAGACAGAAGAAGACTCCATGACTGCTAAAAAAAGAAAGCTGCATTTAAAAGAAAATATAATGACTCCTACTTACGGTAAATTATGGGTTCATCGCATAGGGGGATTCATAGGCCCCAAGCCCACTCTGCTTGATATGTGGCGAATGGCTATCCAATGAGGCCACGAAGCCTTCAAAACTACCGGTGGTTTTCCACTTACAAACCAGGCACCCTGCATCAAAAGACAAGCCTTTGGCATTTTTTGAAAGAAAAAAACGTGAACATGAAGGACAAAAGCAATTACTGAAGACCACCACATCGACAAGTGTGTCTGCACTGCAAGCATTATTTTTAGTGGCTAACCGCATTGCCAAGGCTAAGAAGCCCTTCACTATTGTTGAAGAGTTGATCCTGCCTGCTGCTCAGGACATTTGCCACAAACTTTTAGGAGAGGATGCAGCTAAAATGGTGGCAAAGGTTCCTCTTTCAGCTACCACCATAACAAGACGTATTCATGACATAGCTGAAGACATCAAGGCACAATTGTTAGAGCGGATTAATGCGTCACCATGGTACGCAATCCAGGTTGACGAGTCTGCTGACTTTGACAACAAGGCAATGATGCTTGTTTATGTGCGATATGTTTTTCAAGAGGATGTGCATGAGGATATGGTGTATGCATTATTGTTACCAGCCAACACCACAGGTGAAGAACTTTTTAAGTCTTTGGATGATTACATACCTGGAAAATTAAACTAGTCATTTTGTGTCGGTATATGCACGGACGGAGCAGCTCCTATGACTTTACAGTATGCTGGTTTAACTACTCGTGTCAAAGAGGTTGCGTCTGAATGTGAGTCTACGCACTGTGTCATCCATAGAGAAATGCTGGCAAGCCGAAAAACATCACCTGAACTTAACAGCATTTTGCAAGATGTGATTAAAGTTATTAATCACATCAAAGCACACGCCCTTAACTCACGTCTGTTCGAGCAGCTCTGTGAGGAGATGGACGCGGAGCCAAAATGTTTTCTCTTACACACAGAAGTTAGATGGCTTTCTAAAGGTAGAGCACTGGCCAGAGTTTTTGAGTTACGAGAACCGCTTCATAGATTTCTTTTAGAAAAAGAATTGCCACTTGCAGCACATTTCAGTAGCAAATAATGGGTAGCAAAACTTGCTTACTTGTGTGACATATTCAACTTGTTGAATGAACTTAATGTGTCACTTGAAGGGAAAATGACAACTGCCTTCAAATTGGCAGATAAAGTTGCTGCATTCAAAGCCAAACTGGAAGTGTGGGAACGGCGAGTGAGAATAGGGATATTTGACATGTTTCAAACATTTGCAGGGATTTTGGAAGAGACCGAGCCTGAGCCTTCAGTCTCCCAATTGGTGCATGATCACCTTTCTCAGATTTTAGTAGAGTTTGAGCGTTACTTTCCAACCACAAAAGACCCACAAACGAGGAAGAAATGGACTCGCAACCCATTTGTGAACAAGCCAAGTGAATCGACCTTGCCCGTACTTGAAGAAGACCAACTGCTTGAGATTGCAAATGATGTCAGCCTTAAAAGTATATTTGAGAAATCAAATCTCACAACGTTCTGGATTAAAGTCAAGACAGAATGTCCTGTGATTGCCACAAAAGCACTAAAAACTCTGCTTCCATTTCCAACATCCTATCTTTGTGAAACTGGATTTTCTGCAATGACAACAGCAAAAACGAGATTACGGAGCAGACTGGACATAAGGAACACACTTCGGGTGTCACAGTCTCCCATCACCCCTAGATGAAACTGTCTTGTTGCAGGAAAGCAAGCCCAGTGCTCCCACTAATCCAGGGAATCAAGCCCGGTGCTCCCAGTGATTCTGAACCTATGGTGAGTTGAGTCCCATTTACATTATAAACGTCATTATTAAATAAGTATGCACTGACTGTGTTGTACAACTACTAAACTACAACCCTATAGCCCCACCCCATGTGACCAAAGCCCCGCCCATATGCCACCCTGCCCTACCGGGCCTTGTAAATATAGTCTTCGTTGAAGCCGGTCCCCGGAGCAAAAAAGGTTGGGGACCCCTGACGTACAAGACAAGGACACCTGCGATTAATACAACTAATTATATTCAAAAACTTTAACCTCTTTCTTGCCTGTTCTGGCAGTAAAGTAAAGAAATCAGACATATTATAAATAATTAATATATGCCATAAATACATAAAATTACATTATTGTAATCACTTTCATTCCATGTATTCAATAGCATTATTTCAATTTAATAAAAATACAAAAGATCGTTCCTAAAATTTAAACCATTAGGTATGCGTGCATCCATCTGTAAAATCCATATTTTTCCCTATCATGTAATTTTTTTTCCTAGTCTCCATTACGAGACCGAGGACTCCGGTTGTTCCACAACAACCAAAGCCTATCCTGCGGAATCCTTCAAGAACAAGTCAAAGGAATGTAAGCTTTTCCCCACCCAATAACACCTCAGAGGGTTCAGATGATACCATTGAGTCTGACCGAGAATCATTTGTGGGTACATCTAACCGTATGTATAACACAAGATATTCCTCAAATACAAAAAACGGGGCCGGCGGTATGGAAAACTGAAAAAAGAAGGAGAACAAAAAGTACCGTATATACTCGTGTATAAGCCGAGTTTTTCAGCACATAAAATGTGCTGAAAAGTCCCCCCTCGGCTTATACACGGGTATATACGGTAATGATGTATAACAGCGCCCCCCCCCCCCGTGGTATCCCCCCCGTATATACAGCCCCCCCGTGGTATCCAGGGCCCCCCTTGCTGCACCTGTAAAGGAAGATGTCAGTATACTTATCGCTGCCCGCCGCCGCCGCTCGCTGCTCGGTCACCGCGCTGCTCCGGGTCTTCATGCTTCCTGTTCCTTCTCCGGCGCTCAGGAAATGACGTCATTGTTCGAGCGTCGGAGAAGGAACAGGAAACATGAAGACCCGGAGCAGCGCGGTGACCGAGAAGCGGAGCGGCGGCAGCGATAAGTATACTGATATCTTCCTTTACAGGTGCAGCAAGGGGGCCCTGGATACCACGGGGGGTCTGTATACCCTGGGGCTGCTGCTGTATATACCCCCTGGGGCTGCTGCTGTATATACCCCTGGGGCTGCTGCTGTATATACCCCCTGGGGCTGCTGCTGTATATACCCCCTGGGGCTGCTGCTGTATATACCCCCTGGGGCTGCTGCTGTATACTACCACTGGGGCTGCTGCTGTATATACCCCTGGGGCTGCTGCTGTATATACCCCCTGGGGCTGCTGCTGTATATACCCCTGGGGCTGCTGCTGTATATACCCCCTGGGGCTGCTGCTGTATACTACCCTGGGGCTGCTGCTGTATATACCCCTGGGGCTGCTGCTGTATATACCCCCTGGGGCTGCTGCTGTATACTACCACTGGGGCTGCTGCTGTATATACCCCTGGGCTGCTGCTGTATATACCCAATGGGGCTGCTGCTGTATACTACCACTGGGGCTGCTGCTGTATACTACTACTGGGGCTGCTGTATACTACTACTGGGGCTTCTGTATACTACTACTGGGGCTGCTGCTGTATATACCACTGAGGCTGCTGTATACTACTACTGGGGCTTCTGTATACTACCTCTGGGGCTTCTGTATACTACCACTGGGGCTGCTGTATATACCTCTGGGCTGCTGTATACTACCACTGGGGCTGCTGTATATATCTCTGGGCTGCTGTATACTACCACTGGGGCTGCTGCTGTATATACCACTCGGGAGGCTGCTGTATATACCTCTGGGGCTGCTGTATACTACCACTGGGGCTGCTGTATATATCTCTGGGGCTGCTGTATACTACCACTGGGGCTGCTGCTGTATATACCACTGGGGAGGCTGCTGTAACACTGCTGGGGCCTGTATGTACCACTGGGGAGACTGCTGTATACCACACTTCTGGGGGCTGTATACTACCACTGGGGAGGCCTGTATACCACTGCGGGGGCCTGTATACTACACTGCTGGGGGCTGTATACCTGTGCTGGGGTCCACCCTCGGCTTATACACGAGTCAATAGGTTTTCCCAGATTTTGGGGGCAAAAGTAGGGGGGTCGGCTTATACACGGTCGGCTTATACACGAGTATATACGGTAAGTGATTTTGAAACCTTTACTGTTATTAATATATCAGCCAATATATTATCTGAGCCACAATTGCAAGTACACAGTTAAGGTTTGAATTTTGTCCCTAATGAGAGAGGAAGTTTGTATCAAACAATAAAAGAGGAATTTAATGGTTAAAAGACATTTCTCAAAAGAGACTTTAGTGGACATAATAGAAATGAATAATACTCAGCTTGATCAAGATATAGTGTGTTATTGAGTGGTCAACAGGGTAGGGGGTACTCGGATACCGGGATAGGCAGTTGCTTTGATGGGGGAATCACGACTGGTCGGTTCCCGGTTCATTGCCCTGGACCCTCAATGGCGGGGATGGTGGGGGTGATGATGATGGAAGGGGGAAGGGAGGGTATCGTGACGCCACCTGTGGTACCTGGTAATTTGGATACCAGCGCAGGGCCAGCCGCTGAGGTGATGGAGGTGCAGCTCCTCACGGGTGGAGCTTTACCTCAGGGCAGCGGGGATGGATGAGGGGAGTCGTAGTTCTTACCCCTCTGGATGATGCTGAGGCCCTCTTGATGCCGGAGGAAGGATCAAAAACACAGATTCAACTCAAACGTCACTTTACTGGTACCGGGTAGATGATACAGTACACAGTCACAGTCTGATTGAACGGGATGTAGCCATAGATTGTAAGGTGATCCTGTAGAGTCTGTTGATGGTCCCTTTTAATGGCTTTCGGGGTCTGTTTTCCTCTTGCTCCTACCCAGCCCACTGGTCTGTTACAGTTAAGTACATTTGGTTCCTTACCGGTACGGACCGGAGCGACAACGATCAAATCCTCCCGCCACTGGAATTTGGTCCTTTTCATTAAAGTGTCCTGGACCCAATATGGGACTGAGGTTGAGGTACAGTCTGTGGTGCTATGGCTCCCTTCTGTCGGTCCCACAGCTTGTCGGTTTGCAACCAGGAATAGACCACTGGTTGCCTCGGCTCCGGTATGCCGGTGTCGACCTGGACTTCCACAGCTGGCTCCAACCAGGCCTGGTCCGTCCCCTCCGGTTCCCGGGTCACCTCTCTCTAAGAGGTGCCCTCCTGTCAGGAACGCTGTCAGGCATGTCCTCTCTGGCTGCCTTCCCAGCACTGTCTGACTAAAATTAGCTCAACTGTCACTCAAGTCTCCCACTCTACTCTAAGATCCACCCCCTGGACCTACTGAATATACGGTCCCTATGCTAAGGGGGGCTAGTGTATGGGTGCTTAGGACAGACTCTATAAGGAAACCTCAAATCCATAGCTACAGAAGCACTACACCTTCTGTTTGGGGTGCAGTACCTCCCTGTAGTGCCTAGCCATAGGGGCGACACACACCCCCTTGGTGAAATACACTCGTCCGCGAGTGTTAAAACCAAATCGGGTTTAAATTGAAATTTTATTAACACTTTAACTGGGTAATGTTTAATTCAAACCAATAACAATATGCATTCTTTGTGATCTTCCCTTGCGGGAGGTACTGTGCTTTTAACGTTGCAAACAAAACATGAATAAGCATTAGTCCCCATCAGATCAAAGGGGAGCAGGTATCAAGTCTCTGATTTATAGTTCAATCAGGCTTTTACACAAAAAGAGTAAATCATTTAAAGATGGCACAGTCCAGCAGGTAAAGTCTCTGTAGGTTGTCAAAGTCACAATACACAACAAACCATTAACTATTGGTGTTACGGCGAAGGCGTCCTTGGTACTGCAGGCGACTCTTTTGGCTGTAACTACTGTAGGCCTCCTGGCCCTGGCATCACCGATTGTCAAAGGTTTTTCTCTCCCTGCACAGCTCCTTACGCCCACTCCACCCTCTTTAACATTGTGTACCGGATTTTACCTGCTCTTTACCTGTTTCATATACTAGCACACAGTATAAACAATAAACTATTTACTTTGATATACGATACTGGGATTGCTTCACCACTCCATTCTTCTGCTAACCCGGATCGCATACCACCCCCGGGGTCCTGCATGGCGTTTGTAGGTTATGATGTCGCCTTTCCGGTCATCCTGGAACTGTGGCCTCCCAACAGGTTGCCAGGAGTGCGGGATCGGGGCTGGAGGCTGGTAGTCAAACTGCCTCATCTGCATACCGACCCAGTCTTGTTATTGTTCCAGGTGATCAGCCCACCATAGCTTGCAGGACCCAGATGCCTCTGCGCCGCCGGTTGCTCATTCCTCTCGGTCCTCCTCCCCGAAACTTGCCTGGCTGGTAGAGCTTTCTTTCTCACATTCCTCTACGATCAAGTCGGGCTCCTCTTCTCCAGGCTCTACGCTCGCAGGATCCTCCGGTTTGGTTCTCAACCCGGGCCCTTGGTTGTTTGATAGCAAGGGGAGTGGGGAGACATTTTGGCGCCTCTTGCATGGCCCTTCCCAGATGAGGGCCGAGGCACGCCCCTGGGCCAGCACATTTTCAGTCACATTTCCAGGCCGCCATTTTGGGCCTACGCAGTGAAATGAAGTCCAGTAAATAAAAGTCCAATTTAAGGCGCACGGGATCCTGTTTGTGATGCCAGAAATTAGTCGGTCAACAGGGTAGGGGGTACTCGGATACCGGAATAGGCAGTTACTTCGATGGGGGAATCACGGCTGGTCGGTTCCCGGTTCCGTGCCCTGGACCCTCAATGGCGAGGATGGCGGGGGTTGATGATGATGGAGGGGGGAAGGAAGGGTATCGTGATGCCACCTGTGGTACCTGGTAATTTGGATACCAGCGCTGCGGCCAGCCGCTGAGGTGATGGAGGTGCAGCTCAGAGTAGTACAGCTCCCCACAGGTGGAGCTTTACCTCAGGGCAGCAGGGATGGATGAGGGGCATCATAGTTCTTACCCCTCTGGATGATGCTGAGGATGCCGGAGGAAGGATCACAGACACTGATTCAAATCAAACGTCACTTTACTGGTACCGGGTAAATGATACAGTACACAGTCACATTCTAATTGAACGGGACGTAGCCACAGATTGTAAGGTGATCCTGTAGAGTCTGTTGATGGTCCCTTTTAATGGCTTTCGGGGTCCCGTACGCCAGCCCACTGGTCTGTTACATTTAAGCACATTCGTTCCTTACCGGTACGGACAGGAGCGACAACAATCAAATCCTCGCGCCACCGGAATTTGGTCCTTTTCCTTAAAGTGTCCTGGTCCCAATATAGGACTGAGATTGAGGTACAGTCTGTGGTGCTATGGCTCCCTTCTGTCGGTCCCACAGCTTGTCAGTTTGAAATCAGGGATAGACCACTGGTTGCCTCGGCTCCGGTATGCCGGTGTCGACCCTGGACTTCCACAGCTGACTCCAACCAGGCCTGGTTCATCCCTTCCGGTTCCCGGGTCACCTCTCTCTAAGAGGCTCCCTCCTGTCAGGAACTCTGTCAGGCATGTCCTCTCTTGCTGCCTTCCCAGCACTGTCTGACAAAAATTAGCTCAACTGTCACTCAAGTCTCCAGCTCTACTCTAAAATCCACCCCCAACTGAATATACGGTCCATATGCTAAGGGGGGCTAGTGTAAGGGTGTTTAGGACAGACTCTATAAGGAAACCTCAAATCCATAGCTACGGAAGCACTACATCTTCTGTTTGGGGTGCAGCACCTCCCTGTGGCGCCTAGCCATAGGGGCACCACATTATCCTCTGCATTTGGAGATGCGTGATGTCTTGTCTACCAAAAACGTGCAAAACTTAAATACACACGATGAAATTGAAATATGTAGAAAAAATAAATTCTAAGCATGTAAAAATGTCTTGTCTAATCCATCATATTACCCACTTGCTTGAAGGGTTCCAGTGATGGAAACTTTCCAAGGAGCAATGGAGAGAGATTATGATAAGGAAGCTAATGTTATAACAAAGAGATTAAGAGATCGGGGATATCGCCCCTGGATGATAGACCGTGCTAAAGTCATTGTCCAGAATAAAAACAGAGAAAAACTACTGGAAGATAATAGACTGGAGAAAAAACAAGCAAATTCTAATTATGATAACAATAAATTAGTGTTTTCTACCCCTTATAGTAACGATTTTTGTGACTTCAGAAAAATCTTCTTGAAAAATGCCTCTATTTTATACCAAGACGAGTCCCTCTATAATATTCTTAAACCAGGTTTGAGAATTATTCCTAGAAAAGGCAAGGATATTGCCAGCAGTATTTCCCCAAGTATGTTTTCTGAGGGAAAAAAATAATCTCCTACTTGATTAACATACAAAGGGATGTATAAATATGGTAGTTCAACATGTGGCATGTGCAAATACCGGTATGTGACATCTGGTTCAGAATTTAAAAACTTGCAACCAGAGAAAAAACATCAAATTAAATCCTACATAAATTGCAAACTACACATGTGGTTTATATGGCCACATGTGTGGATTGCAAGAAATGTACATAGGTTGCACTATAAGACCATTAAAAGTAAGAATTTCCAAACATCTTACTGCGCCACATCCTCATTCAAAAGCCATTCGGACGGGACTGTTTTTCCAGGCATTTCAGAGACATACAGTTGTGGCTAAAAGTATTGACACCCCTGCAATTCAGTCAGATAATACTCAGTTTCTTCCTGAAAATGATTGCAATCACAAATTCTTTGGTATTATTATCTTCATTTAATTTGTCTTAAATGAAAAAAACACAAAAGAGAATGAAGCAAAAAGCAAAACATTGATCATTTCACACAAAACTCCAAAAGTGGGCCAGACAAAAGTATTGGCACCCTCAGCCTAATACTTGGTTGCGCAACCTTTAGCCAAAATAACTGCGATCAACCGCTGCCGGTAACCATCAATGAGTTTCTTACAATGCTCTGCTGAATTTTAGACCATTCTTCTTTGGCAAACTGCTCCAGGTCCCTGATATTTGAAGGGTGCCTTCTCCAAACTGCCATTTTGAGATCTCTCCACAGGTGTTCCATGGGATTCAAGTCTGGACTCATTGTTGGCCACCTTAGAAGTCTCCAGTGCTTTCTCTCAAACCCTTTTCTAGTGCTTTTTGAAGTGTGTTTTGGGTCATTGTACTGCTGGAAGACCCATGACCTCTGAGGGAGACCCAGCTTTCTCACACTGGGCCCTACATTATGCTGCAAAATTTGTTGGTAGTCTTCAGACTTTATAATGCCATGCACACGGTCAAGCAGTCCAGTGCCAGAGGCAGCAAAGCAACCCCAAAACATCAGGGAACCTCCGCCATGCTTGACTGTAGGGACCGTGTTCTTTTCTTTGAATGCCTCTTTTTTCTCCTGTAAACTCTATGTTGATGCCTTTGCCCAAAAAGCTCTACTTTTGTCTCATCTGACCAGAGAACATTCTTCCAAAACGTTTTAGGCTTTCTCAGGTAAGTTTTGGCAAACTCCAGCCTGGCTTTTTTATGTCTCGGGGTAAGAAGTGGGATCTTACTGGGTCTCCTACCATACAGTCCCTTTTCATTCAGACGCCGACGGATAGTAGAGATGGGCGAATCCTAAATTACTCGGACTCGCTAGACTGTAACGAGTCTGAGTCCAGGACTCGCTACTCGTTGCGAGTCTAGCGAGTCCAATGTAAATGAATGGGGAGGCGAGTATTGCAGCGATTCCTCTGCTGCCGGACCTATAAGGGGTCTGGCAGCAGAGGAAAAACCTGCAAATCCCCATGTTATTCTTTTAAGCCAGCAGCAAAAAGCCGTGGCTTTAAAGTAATAAAAAAAAAAAAAAAAAAGATTGAAGGGGGAGGAGGAAGGGGGGTCAGGGGGGGTGAGGGGGGAGGAGAGGGGGGTGCACCGGCCCGGCCGGCTACTTACCCCTGCCTCCGCCGCCGCTGCCGCCTCAGCCGCAGACTCGCTCCCCGAGTCTCTCTGCTTCTGTTTCCGGAGATTCCCGAATGGTGACAAGAGCAGTGAATAAATTAACTTGCGTCACTGCTCGGGAATCTCCGGAGCAGAGCGAGTCTGGCTGACAGCAGAGTTCAGCTCAGGTCCTAATGCCCTGAGCTGAACCTGACTGTTTAGTCAGTTCTCAGCTCTGCTACATCCTGTCTGTCTAAGCACAGACAGGGAAGTAGCAGAGCTGAGATTGCGTTTTGGACTACGTCGGACGGAAGAGGATTTTTAAATAAAGATGGAGTCCCTAATGGCTTTTTTTGTTTATTTTTAATAAAAAATTTTCTCTGTGTTTTTTTTTTTATATTGATTACTGGAAATTCATGGCGGTCATGTCTAATATTGGCGTGACCGCCAAAATTTCGGGCTTAGGGCCAGCTGATAATACAAAGCTGGCCTAACCCCTTATTACCCAGTGAGCATTGCCACCAGGGCCACTGGAAGAGGGGGGTTCAGCGCCAAGGATGGCGCTTCAATGAACGCGCCATCTTCTGGGGTGGCTGCGGGCTGCAATTTGCAGCGGGGGGTGCCCAGACAGCTTGGCCATCCTGCGCTGCGGATTCCAGCCCCCAGCTGCTTAGCTGTACCTGGCTAGACATAGAAATTGTGCGGAGCCCCACGCATTTTTTTTTTAAATTATTTCATGAAATTCATGAAATAATAAAAAAAAGGGGGCTCGCCTATATTCTTGTGTCCGGCCAGGTACAAATAGGCACCTGGGGGTTGGAGGCAGCCCGTCGCTGCCTGCTGGATCTGGCTGGTTCCAGAAATACGGCGAAGCCCACGTGAAATTTTTCTGAAAAATCCATAAAACAATCCTAAAAAAGGGACTGCCTCTTTATTAACCCCTCCACCATGGTCGAGGGGTTAGTAAAGATGCAATCCTTTTTTAGGATTGTTTTATAGATTTTTCAAAAAAAAAAATGACGTGGGCTTCGCCGTATTTTTGTAACCAGCCGGATCCAGCAGGCAGCGACGGGCTGCCCCCAACCCCCAGGTGCCTATTTGTACCTGGCCGGACACAAGAATATAGGCGAGCCCTTTTTTTTTATTATTTCATGAATTTCATGAAATAATAAAAAAAAAAAATGCGTGGGGCTCCGCGCAATTTCTATGTCTAGCCAGGTACAGCTAAGCAGCTGGGGGCTGGAATCCGCAGCGCAGGGATGCCCAAGCTTTCTGGGCACCCCCGCTGCAAATTGCAGCCCGCAGCCGCCCCAGAAGATGGCGCATTCATTGAAGCGCCATCCTCTGGCGCTGAACCCCGCTCTTCCAGCGGCCCTGGTGGCATTGGCACGCTGGGTAATAAAGAGGTTAGGGCCAGCTTTGTATTATCAGCTGGCCCTAAGCCTGAAATTTATGGCGGTCACGCCAATATTAGACATGACCGCCATGAATTTCCAGTACTCAATATAAAAAAAAACACAACACAGAGAAAAATTTTTTATTAAAAATAAAACAAAAAAGACATTAGAGACTCCATCTTTACTCCAAAAATCCTCTTCCGTCCGACGCAGTCCAAAAACGACATCTTCACTGCCACAACCCTCTGCATACATATACATATCTATGCACAGGGAGTGAGCAGGCTGAGAACTATCTCAGCTCTGCTACATCTCTGTGTAGGCGGGCTCTAGGACCCTGGAGCTGCCGCAGCCCGCAAGTCCAGAGCCCAGCACACAGCACATAGCAGAAGCCGGAAGAGAGGTAAGGAGCATTTCTCCCCCCCACCTCTCTTCCTTCGCTCCCTGCGGACTCGTTACTGACTGCGAGTAATCCCTGAGATTACTCGCAGTGTAACGAGTCGGGCGAATCTCTTATCTACTCTAGCGAGTACCATATTATCGAGTAGATTCGCCCACCTAAGGATAGTACGGGTTGACACTGTTGTACCCTCGGACTGCAGGGCAGCTTGAACTTGTTTTGGATGTTAGTCGGGGTTCTTTGTCCACCATCCGCACAATCTTGCATTGAAATCTCTTGTTAATTTTTCTTTTCCGTCCACAAATAGGGAGGTTAGCCACAGTGCCATGGGCTTTAATCTTCTTGAAGACACTGCGCACGGTAGATTCAGGAACATTCAGGTCTTTGGAGATGGACTTGTAGTCTTGAGATTGCTCATGCTACCTCACAATCAAGTCCTCAGACAGTTATTTGGTCTTCTCTCTTTTCTCCATGCTCAATGTGGTACACACAAGGACACAGGACAGAGGTTGAGTCAACTTTAATCCATGTCAACTGGCTGCAAGTGTGATTTAGTTATTGCCAACATCTGTTAGGTGCTACAGGTAAGTTACAGGTGCTGTTAATTACACAAATTAGAGAAGCATGATTTTTCTAACAGTGCCAAGACTTTTGTCCACCCCCTTTTTTATGTTTGGTGTGGAATTATATCCAGTTTGGCTTTAAGACAATTCTTTTTGTGTTTTTTCATTGACAAAAAATTAAATGAAGATAATAATACCAAAGAATTTGTGATTGCAATCATTTTCAGGAAGAAACTGAATATTATCTGACAGAATTGCAGGGGTGTCAACACTTTTGGCCACAACTATACATGCTGGCAACATGGCTTCTCTGGGCATAGAAAGAGTAATACGACCTCATCATAATGGAGACTGGGAAAAAAAAGTTACATGATAGGGAAAAAAATATGGATTTTACAGATGGATGCACGTATACCTAATGGTTAAATGTTAGGAGCGATCTTTTGTATTTTTATTAAATTGAAATAATGCTATTGAATACTTGGAATGAAAATAATTACAATAATGAAAGATATAGAGCAAAGGTCCTTTTGGACTACATTTTATGTATTTATGGCATATATTAAAGGGATCTTGTCGCCTCCAAAAAGTCACCTAAGCTACAAAATCATGTCCCTGCAGCATCCTATCACTAATCTCACACTCCTTTTGTCTCCTAAAAGCATCCTGTCAAAGTAGATAAAAACGATTTTATACTCACTCATTAGGCATTATAATTCGAAGGGGCTATATTCTTTAGCCCTTAGGGCGTGTTGTTTTGCAGCTCCAGGATCCAGCCTCTCTCTGTCTGTGCTGCTGTGATGTGGAGCTGAAGGCAGGACTAATGATTTGCATTCTGTGAGTGACAGAGAGGGGGAGGGCAAATCCTGCACAAGCACAGAAAGAGAGGGTGGATCCTGGAGCCTGCAAAGCAACACACCCTAAGAGCTAAAGAATATATCCCCTACTAATTATAATGCCTAATGAGTATTAAAATGTTTTTATCTACTTTGACAGGATGCTTTTAGGAGACAAAAGGAGTGTGAGAATAGTGATAGGATGCTGCAGGGACATGATTTTGTAGCTTAGGTGGAGTTTTGGAGGTGACAGGATCCCTTTAATTATTTATAATATGTCTGATTTCTTTTCTTTACCGCCAGAACAGGCAAGAAAGAGTTTAATCTTTTTTAATATAATTAGATTGTATTAATCAGAGGTGTCCTTGTCTTGTATGTTTGTGTTTTTTCTTATATATATTTGTACCCACCATGTGTTTTTATGCTAACGACTAAGGAGTATACCTCCGAAACGCGACTAGCGTTCCTGCGGGAACATCTGTGAAGTTTTTATTCCAAGAAAAAAAGAAATTTACTGCAAGATTTGGCATTGGATCCTATACTTTACTTATACAGCTATGTCAATGGTAAAAGAAAAAACTTGTCTCTTGGAATATAAAAAAAAAAAAAACAAAAATAACCTAAGTAAAGAAAAATGGGTGTAATGAGAAGGGGTTTAGTGCAGTTCTACATGTGGTATGTATTTTAATGTCAATTGTATTTTTATGTATTGATATCTATATTGATCTTTATCACAGACTTGTAGCTTCTTTACAACATCAACTTATGCTCAACTAAAGTAAATCTACACAACAGTACTTTCTATTGTGTCCTTATGTACTATTATGTAACATATTCTATCCTTACATCCAACATATGTTTTGAAATAAGATTTCTACAGTATTTTACTGCAGATTTGAGCTGCTGTTTCTGATTGTCCCCGCGATATGTATTACTTGGCCTTTGATCTCTCTCAAGCTATAGAATAAAGCCTCTTCATATATCCTTCACTTACATACAGAAAAAGCCTCTAGCTCTCTCCATACAGCAGACTAAGCCAAAGCCTGCTGTGACCTCTCTGTTCTTGTTATGAGATTGTATCATGTCTCCAAGCTCCCTGCCAACCTGCCAACCTCAGATTACTGGCATGGTGTCACATGTCATAACAACGCACTGGGAAATACAGTCAATGACTTCTAGAAAATCTACAAACGCAGCTGATTTTTTAAAGGGAGTCTGTCACCCCCAAATTGCAATTAAACTACCTAAATATTTGGTAACTAGACTAAATAAATCATACTAGACATAAATAGTTTAACTTATTATCTTATTAAAATTAAATACATTTGATATGCAATGAGATCAGTTTGGTGCACCCTGGGCATTGCCTATGCCTTGGTGTGGTATCCCAGTACCCATTCATACTGGCACTGTCGTAAGGCAGTAATTTGTTCCAGTGTGCCAGAATTACTTTGGGCACTGTGAGTTAGGAAATCTGTCATATACGTTGTGTTGTGATGTCCGTGCAGTGAGGACTGATAGATGTATATTTTAAATAGTATTTTGCTGCCATCTCAAGATCAATGTATTTGTATGAAAGCTAGATAATTTTCCTCATGGCTAGCTGCCATAGCAATGGTGGGAGGAACCTTACCTCAGGTCTCTCACACTTCCTGGAACTGGCTCGAACTCGTTTCTATTCAGTCTAGTCAGGGTACAGAGGAAGCACTACTGCTCTCAACATCTCTGTCCTAGTTCTTGCTGAGGGGACATGATTTTCTCCATTTAATTGCCTCCACAAAGTAGTGAAGCCTGATACAGCCAGGAGAGAGAAGGCTGCACAGGTGTCTCCTCCATGCTGGTTATATATTGGCTTCCAGTCAGAACCAGCTCAACGTGACTTCCACACCACAAACTTTGTCTGCCCTACCCCCTGCAATAGGGAACGGTAGCGCCAAAATCATGAGCAGCTCCATACCCCATCACCACGGGGAGCCAACCCGTAAAGCTCTCTCCATTATAGTATTACCTGGACTGTGCACAGTATTACCTTCCATACCAAGTGAAGAGGCCTGTACTCTGTCCACCTGAGAGGCTCTAAATTTACTTGTTCCATGAAGACAAATTACCTTCGTTCATACACAAAATATCAAGTGTATCCTATATGGTGAACCACAGCCACTTTGCCTCCAACAGACTGTATTCAATTATTACCTGATGTAAATTATTATGTTTTCAAGTTCACCAGGGTGTGTGTCTACCTAAAATTGCACGAACATCACGGGCACTTTAATATCTGCACCCAGATCACTCCAGGAGAGCCCCCGGGGTCATACACCATCACTATAAGTGCAATCTCCTGCTTTGACCATTGTTGTGCACATGAGGGAAGTGTTTAGGGGTTCAGTAACCCACTTCAGCTACCGTGACATTACCATCTGCTGCCAGTGGAACTACATATACAAGCTGGCCCCTCTGCAACACCTGGCACCACCCTTCCTCGTGGCTCACCACATTGATGCACTTTCATACTCTTCAAATTAAATAAGAAATCAAATACCTTATAAATGATTGACATGTCATCGTATCTTAGAGAAAGCACTGTAACATATCACTTTGTGTGGGTGCACCTTCATACGGACACTTGATGAGCATGACAGCACGTTCACGCCATCACACACAAAATTTGGTTCAGTAACACTCTGGCACATATCTGCTGCTACTGCTGGCTGCACCTGGATATGTAGAAAGCAAGCAGTTTCAATGAGTAGGTGAGAGTACACTGATATGCGACTGCTGTCTGCTCACATCAACTGACGGAACGCACACTCAGTCATGTTCTTTGCTCACCTGAACTAACATGATGAATGTGCCGCCTGAGTAATTTAGTATCAGGGTGAAGGTGCAGACTGGTGAAATAATATGACCCAGTGCTCGCTCTCAGAGATATGTCAATCACTATAAGGTACCAGCTTTATTATGCAAATGCAACAGTGTGACAGTATACAAGAAATAGGCCACACCAAGGGTGCACCCCCATATGTCTGTCAAACAAAAGGTATATTTGCCTACTTTGATTTAAATAGAGGTAAGGTCCATCATATAAATGTTTACAAAGTTTAATTGCAATTTTGGGGGTGATGGACTCTCTTTAATGCTTATATCAAAATAATATCTTTCATGCTCCATGTTTCAACTTAAAGGGGTTGTCTACAACTTAGACAACCTTGTCTCATCCTCCATGTGCACTACCATAAAAATAAAAAAAGCTTATACTCATCTTAGGTGCCGTTGACGTTCTAGTGATGTCAAGAGTCGCATTCCTGGGGCCCACAAAGCATTGCTTTGACACACAAGCCCCATGACCATTCAGGTATAGCGGCCGTCACACGCACAGATATCTTGAACGATATTGTAAGCGATCACGTGCACGCGCGATCGCTTACAATATCGCTCACATCGCTGGTGAGATGTCACACAGGCAGACTCACCAGCGATGTGGATCTGCGATCTCGCTGGTTACTATGGTACACATCGGGTTACTAGGCGCCGCGCATCGCTTAGTAACCCGACGTGTACCATAGTTACCATCTCCCAGCATAGGCTCTGCGGCTGGGAGATCGCTCATCGTGGTGTTATACACCACGATGAGGCAGATCGTGAAATCGTTAATCGCAAGATCTGAGGTCCGGAGCTCAGATCTCGATCTTGCGATTTGATCATGAATCGCTCGTCGTATCTTGCCGTCACACGCAGAGACATCGTTCAAGCGATGTTTCATCTGGCGCGTTCAAGCGATATCTTTCAAGTATCGTGGCGTGTGACGGCCGCTTATGAGTCAGATATGATCCAGCGCGCGTCATATCCGGATCTTCTGCTCCACACGTCACAGGTCACCTTCAGAGCATGCGCAGAATGCATGCTGAAGGCGGCCTTACACCCGGCGAACTGTGCATCACTGGCAATGACGCGCATCGGCATCACGTGATGCCGCATCATAGAATTCAGAGGGGCATTTGAAAAAAGAAAGCGTGGTCATGCAGCAAGGATTACGCCCATGGGGGCATAATTGGAGCGGAGAGGAGGGGGGAGCGCAGCCCTGGGGACACTGCCCCTCAGTCAGAAACGCCCACCCGACAAATATTATGTAAGTTATTAAAACAGACTATTTCACTTTTACAAACACCAAAGAGCTCAGACAGGGATGATTCAGAAAGTATTTGGGTGCTGCAGGGACAGGCATTGACAGGTTAGGGGGCTTACATGAGGTGACAGGATCCCTTTAAGGGTACCTTCACACGCGGCAATATTGCTAGGCAATTTCACTGGCAATTGCTGGTTGCAGTGAAATCATGGACACATTGTTCCATTTGTACACAGCAACAAAATAGAACAATGTGTCCATGATTTCACTGCAACCAGCAAATTGCCAGTGAAATTGCCTAGCAATATTGCCGCGTGTGAGGGTACCGTTATAGCATCTCTTTGTGCATATATGAACCACTTTTATGTTTTGAATTCTCATGTACATTTTCTGCAAAAAGTGCAAACATAATAAGAGACCTAGGCACTTACCACTAGTATGATCTTAAAAGTTTTAATTAATTTCATTAGAATGACAGAGGCTCCAGGAAGGGGGAATGAACACACAGGACAATGGCGGCAATTTCATGTCTTAGCCAGCGCTTTAATGGGTCCTCACAATGAGTGATGTCAGAGCACTTCTGTGGCGCCCCTGCGTCCAAGAGGCCACAAAGGGAACTGCAGCCAGGCAGGTAGGACGACAGTTGAACACCAACACCCTCAGAGCCCACACAACCCACGTATAGTAGAGGGTAGCATCCAGCCCGGAGCCTGGGAACTCTAGGCGGGCGAGGGGTGGTGGATTTAGGGCAGTGGGTGGGCAAATACGTAGTCAGGTGACAGAAGGTAGAAATAGTGAAGGGGGAGGAGGAAGGAGTCAGTAGGCTGAGGTAGGCTGAGCAGAAAAGAAGGAATCACACGTCCTGGACGAGTGGGGTGTAAGGAGCGCAGAATCTGAACAGAGCCAGTGTGAGCCGCAGAGAGAAAGCCTATCCGGAGCCAGCACCTCGGGAGTGTGAGGGAAGAGAGGGACGGTGATACCCGGGCCCTAGAATTACAGCCGAGACGACAGACTGCAGGCAGAGTAGCCCTCCTATGAAACTGGAAGACATAGTAGAGAGAGCCTGGTAGAGCCTCACACGGGAGGACTGCTGGAGGCTAGGCTGAAGTAGAGTGTCAGCTCTAGAGGGGACCGTAGTTTCACCCGGCATCCCCAGACAACTGACAAGGGACCACAGCTACACGTTAGGGTCCCTACCCCAAAGGACAGGCAACTCAGTGACAACCAGGAGGACCCACAGGGGCCCGAGTCACCGCCATACTGTCCGGAGTCACACACAACCAAGTGAACAAAGAGAGAGAGTCAACAGCCTGGGAAGGATACAGAGACAGGGTGAAGGGGTCACAGAGAGGAGAGACCTGGCTGCAGAGAGTAAAGGGAATCCGGAGGGGAGAGTGTGCCCGTGTACTGAACTGAACTGTAAGAACTGTACTGAACTGTAAGTCGAACTTGAGAACTTGAGAAGTAAACACGGTGAACCCTGAATATGCCTCCCTTGTATCTTTCTGCCTGAATACTACTTCTTCCATACAGGTTAGCAGCAGCCCTACAACTGGAGAGCCACAGCATACAGGCTCCAACGCTGAAGGAGGATTCCTGCAGCATCTGGACAGTAAGTGTACTGCACTCAGCACCAGGCCTGCACACTACACAATAGACTTTAACCATCACTGCCCCGGGGAATACAGTTCTGCCCACGGGAACTATTCCATCTACACTGCCATTACATCATCCCCGGAGGTTCTGCAGCAGCGGCGGCCCCATCACTGGCCGCACACAGTGGGTGGCGTCATGACTGACATTCCCCTGTAAATATCCCTTTCTTATTGCCGGGGCCCGGGACACGGTCCGGACCAGGACCACCCGTGACTTCACCAGTAACAGACCCGGTCCGGTACCGAGTACCCCGTCCCAGTGGGCTCGACACTTCCTTTATAGGTAAGCATGTGCAGACATCACTACTAGCTGAAAACACAAACAAAGAATGTAAGTGCATTAACACATAAATTGTTATTAAACATAGAGAAGAACTACAGAAAGACAAGGAGATTGTTTATGTCATTCATATCTATAGCGCTTTGCACCCTCATTTCCATAATCCATCTGGATTCTATCCTAAGAAGAGTTTTATGTAAACCCCCAATTTGAGGGGTGGGATTAACCCTTTCCAGACCAATGAATGATAGAACCTCAGTGTTTTGCCAACATGGGATTCTCTAATATGATGGATTAAACGGGGAGATCCCTTTTTGGAGCTGATGGAATTAAAATGCTCCCTAAATCATACATTTATGTGCCAATGCTTTATGATGGCGGACTGCATGGCACCATCACTGGGGCCAAATTTGAAATAAAAAATAAACCGTTTATCATCTGTCTTGGTAACGTGAGACTTTCTTTTGATCCTACAACAATTAGAGATGGGATGGGCCAAAATGGCTCAATCGAGAGCTTTCGTAATCAGATTTTTGGGGTAGCCCCTAGACAGGATCCTATTGTTAAGGTGTTCTAAAAGTAAGTAAAGTAAAAGTAAGTTACTAAAATTTATCAAAAAATATCTCAGATTTGTAGATGACATTTTTGTGGTGTGGGATGGGACTAAAGAAGATGTCCTGGCTTTTCGTGGATTACCTGAATGTCATCAATAAATTTAACATGAGGTCTACTTTGGGTTTTGATGATGACAATCTTGAATTTTTGGATGTCAAACTGTACATCATTTATGGTAAAATACAATGTAAGGTTTTCAAAAAGCCTATTGCAACAAATTCTTTGTTGCACTTTGATAGTGCCCATCCCCACTACATCAAAACATCTCTTCCTTAAAGTCAATTCTTGAGTCTGAAGAGATGAATGTCGAGAATAAAAACTTCATCTTACAGGCAGAAGACCTTAAGAATAGCTTCCTGCCTAGATACTACCCCAAAGATCTGATTAAGAAAGCTCTTGATCGAGCCATTTTTTCCCTTCCCATCCCACCTAGTCTTAGGATCAAAAAAGTCCCATGATACCAAGACAGATGAAAACTAGTTTATTTTTTATTTCAAATTTGGCCCCATTGATGGTGTCATTCAGTCCACCATCATGAAGCATTGGCATGTACTTGAAAATGATAAAGATTTATCTGCAGTAGAGGTTAAAAAACCTCTCATCACCTACAGGAGGTGTAAAAGTTTAATAGACGCGCTGGTTCATAGTAGGCTCAACAATAAAAAAAACTTGGCTTCATGTCATGATGCATGTATGGCAAGTTTAAGTGTGGAAATTGTCCATTTTGTCCTTTTCACCTTAATAATAACACTGGGGAACAATTTGAAAAAAAATTTCTGTTGAGTTAGGTTTTTGAGCTGATTTATACTAAAATTGGCATGCTGATTCCAAAAATGTAGTCAGTTTTTTTCTATCACGTCAAGTTTTTCCTCCACAACTTACCTGCCAGAGAAGCACAATTGCACTGATATCTGTAATAAGACTTGTTATCTGATTACAATTCGACTCATATAGAGCTACGTGGCAACTTGTAAGAGTAGTCACAACTGAGACAGTGTGGTGAGAGGTGTGTGCAGCTCCCAATACGTCATAATTATCAATATCTTGAAAAAAAAACACTTTTTAGGTACAGTAGTTTACATATTTTTGAGAAGACAAAAATCCTATAGTTCAAAAACGTGACGTGATAGAGAAAAACTGAGATCATTTCTGGATTCAGCATCCAAAAATTAATTAAGAACAGTTGTCTGACCTAACTCCTAAAAAATTGTGTTCCCCAGTGTAATCCTATAAAAATTGAAGATAGATGGCATTAGGTTCATGACTTTATCTCCTATAGGACCAAATTTATAGTGTACGTCATCTTTGTCCATGTGGACTGTTTTATATAGGCAAAAAAATAAGTCCCCTTTATGTGAGATTTAGGGAGCATTTTAATACCATTAGCTCCGGAAAAGGATCTCCCCATTTAATGCATCATATTAGGTAATCCCATGATGGCAACCCAAGGTTCTATCATTCATCGATCTAGAGAGGGTTAATTCCACCCCTCAAGATGAGGATTTCTATGAAACTTTCCTTAGAAGGGAATCTAGATGGATTATGAAAATGAGGGCGCAAAATGGTGTAGGCAAGAATGACAAAAATGATCTCCTTATCTTCCTAAAGTCCTTCTCTATATTTAATAACAATTTGTGTTCTAATGCACTTACATTCTGTGTTTTAGTTTGTGTTTTAATTAGTAGTGACGTCTGCACATGTTTATCTGTAAGAGAAGTGCTCTGACATCACTCATTGTAAGGAGCTTTCAAAGCGCTGGCTGAGGCGTGAAACGTCGCCGTCATCCTGCATGTTCACTCCCCCTCTCTGGACCCTCTGTCATTCCAATTAAATTAATTAAAAGTTTGAGGATCATACCTGCAGTGAGTGCCTCCCTTTTTCTTCTTGTACTTTGATTCTATGAAGTGCTTCTCCCTACTATGGGAATGAGCACCGCCTGATCTCTGCTCCGGTGTGCCTATACTGGACTATGAATAAGTGATTGCCATTCATTGTAAGCGGTGCGCGGCCTCTCTATTATTACTTAAATGGGTTGTCTGGTTCCAAATCATAATTCTACAGTTACTGTGAGTGTCTGCAGAAATATCAATCCTTCCAGTGCCCGCACTGGGTGCTACAAGGATTTGCTGTTTCTGAACCGGGAACAGACCGTAGTTATGCGGTATGCATGTCACTGAAGCTGGTGCCCCTGTCTAGTAGGCATGGCCTTGCTCAATACCCGCCCATTAGTCAAACGCACCCGCTCCATACCCTTGTATTAAGTGAGGCTGCACCCACTAGTTTTGTTTTGCCAGGAACTTGCATACTGCATAAATGTGGTCCATTCCCGGCTTAAAAAAACAGCGAATCCTCGCAGCGCTCAGTGGAGGCACTGGGAGGACTGATAATTCTGCAGTGACTACAGACTGACTGCAGAATTATTATTTTAGATCAGACAACCCCATTAATAAGTTGAAGCTTTTATTGGGAATATCCTGGCTCTATGATGAGCACTTTTTGGGGTTTTTCCATCTGTATCTACAAATGACGTGATTCAAATGAAACCCCCGAGGGATCCATGCATAATGAGGCAGCAGGTTTACTCTGGACTCTGTATGGTCTATTTAGCTTTGTCCTTCTTTCAGACATCCACAAAAGTATGCCAATCACATTTTTATGAACGCTTAAAGGGAACCTGACCCCTAAAATACAGAGCCTCCTCGTCATTGTAGATAGGCGGTATAGCCGCTATAACGCTAATCGCGTCATATCCAGCTATATTGACGTCAGTACACACATTTGGGTGTATTCAAAACCTCGCGCATACTGACGTCAGTATAGCCGCGATTAGCGTCATAGCGGCTATACCCCCTATCTACAATGATGAGGAGGCTCTGTATTGTTTAGCACGCCCATAGGGGCGTGCATAATTACATTGCAGGCGGCGAGGAGAAGCCACAGGGAACGCCGTGTGTGACTTCTCAAGCTCAGAGAAGCTGCAGTTCAGCAGCTAAAAAAATTACTTTTATAAACATTACAAATAGCCATTTGGAAGACAAAGGGATGTCTAGAAAGAGATTAGGATGGTGCAGGGACTGCTCTTAAAAGGCTGGGGGCTCATTTTTAGGGGTCAGGTTCCCTTTAAAAGGACAAACAAAGCTAGATTAAAGGCCAGAGAAAGTTCACAGTGTCTCCATCTGCCTTATTAAAGTGAATGTTCTGTCAGAGGTTCCATCTGAATCATGTATTTCTGATTGTCACATTGAAACCCGGATGTAAGTACTCAGCGTAGAGTGCAGGATAAATCTGAGCCGACCCTTATTGTGACCTTTGAGAGGTAGAATTAACAAAAAGGCAACAGGTCAAGTATTCATTTTATACATTCTAATGGTATTCACTGTGCAGTATAAGGCTACGTTTACACATTGCATATTTTGCACTTTTTTGCACGCTCTTTTCAAAATACGCAATGTGTTTTGTGTCTGCCAGCAAAGTGAATGGGAATTTTACTTTGCCGTGCAGACGCTGCGTAAAAATACGCAGTGCTTTTTTTCTGGAAGAAAACGCAGTTGCGTAAAGAATTGAGATGTCAATTCTTTACGCAGGAACTCCTGTGTTTTCTCCCTCTGATGTCACACAGGGGAGGAAGAATCCTACTTCCTCCTCCCCTCTATGACAGCTGTGACCGCCCATTAGATTTCGCAGTGTATTAATATACACTGTGAAATCTAAATTAAACAAAGACAAATGTATGAAAAATAAAAAAGATACTTACCTGTCCGACGCCTTTTCCCGGTGTCCGGTGGTGAGGCCAGGCGATGTGTGTTCTGCCAGGACCTGCCGTGATGTCAGAGGGGCATTCCCGGTGCTGATTGGCCGCTCGCGGTCATGTGATACATATCACATGACCATGAGCGGCCAATCAGAGCCGGGAACGCCCCTCTGACATCACGGTAGGCTCTTGCAGGATACACATCGCCTGGCCTCACCACCGGATACCGGGAAAAGGCATTCTTTTTTATTTTTCATACATTTGGCTTTGCTTCATTTAGATTTCGCAGTGTATATCAATACACTGCGAAATCTAAAGGGGCTGTCACAGATGTCACAGAGGGAAGGAGGAAGCAGGATTCTTCCTCCCCTCTATGACATCACCTGCGCTTTCTGGAGTAAAGAAAGCACAGTGTGTGAAAGCCCCTGCGTATTTTGTTGCACTTTTTGCCGCAATTTTCGGCCGCGCATAAAAGCGTGCGCAAAAAAGCGCAATTAAATACGCAAATGTGTGAACATAGCCTAAGTGATAAGACAGTTTTATTCTTCAGGTCAGTGCAGTTACAGAGATGTCAGGTTTATATCAGGTTTTTATGTTTGGCTACAATCATACACTAAAATAACGCTTTAAAAAAATTTCTGCCAAAAGTCATGTAGGGCCTTTTTTTCTTTTTTTTATCAGGATGAGTTGACTTGGTACCATTTTTGGGAATACTGTATTTTGATCATTTTTTATTCTGATTGTTAGAGGAGGAGTAATGTTAAAAACCAGCAATACAGAAATTGTTTTTGGTGTTTTTTTCATGTCATTCACTGGTAAAAGTGATAAGATGGCTTTATTCTTTGCGTCAGTAGGAGTAAAGCAATACTACATTTATGTTTGTTTGTTTTCTATGTTTTGCCTCCTTCACACAGCAAAAAAATTTTGAGAAATTAAAAAATTGATTTTGCATCAATATATTCTGACACAAATAGATTTTTTATTTTTCTGATGACAGAACTGAAAAGTGGCTTGTTTTTTGCAGGACAAAATGAACTTCTCATTGATACTATATATATTTACATTTAACTTTTCATCGCATTTTATTCCACCCGCAAGAGGGGTATATAGCTCCATTTTCTAGACCTCACAAGACGCTGTCCACCTGTACGCAGCATTTGTAGCAGGTGTGTAGCCTGTAATATCTAAGTTTTCATCTATCCATCCCAAAACAGTCCTATTAGGGATTAATTTAAATCTCTATAGGCAAGAGGGGTATATAGCTCCATTTTCTATACCTCACAAGACGCTGTCTACCTGTATGCAGCATTTGTAGCAGGTGTATAGCCTGTAATATCTAATTTCATCAATCCATCTAAAAAACATCCATTGGAATCCATCAGTTAGTTGTATACAGGAAGTGTATATAGCACACCATTCAAAATGCGCAAGGCCGGTGGCAAGGGACCAGGAAGTGGACGTGTTGGTGATGCATGCAGAGGCCGAGGCCGTGGGCAAGCTCGAATTGGGCCACGAGAACCGCCAACATCATCTCGCTCAACCTTCCTGTCCCAATTTGTAGGGGATCGCAGCAATACACCACTTTTAAATCAAGAGCAGTGTCAACAGGTTGTTAGTTGGATAGCAGGTAATGCTTCCAGTCAGTTAGGCACCACACACAAACACCCTGTCTTCCACATGGTCAAGTGTCAGTAGCCATGAGACTGGACTGCATATTCGTCACCCTGATCCTCCTTCCTCCCACCATGCTGAGTGTGATCCCACACTTGGACACTCTGAAGAGCTGTTCAGTATCCCTTTCATGGATTTGGACTTCTCGCCCGCTCCAGTTGAAATGGGGCCTGAGGAGATCGTATGTAGCGATGCCCAAATATTTGAGCAGCCACGGTCGCACGAAGGTGACGGTGGGAATGTGTCACAACAAGAGGTGGACGATGATGTGACACAATTGCCAGGCAGTCAGGAGGAGGACCAGGGTGCAGAAGTGGTAACTGACCCAAGCTGGCAGGAGGACATGCAGAGCGAGAACAGCTGTGAACAGGAGGAGGGAGGCGTAGCATCACAACAGGCCAGAAGAAGCAGAGTGGTGTCCACAGACAGAAGGCGGGCAACTGTTCCTCGTAACAGCAACACAACGCAAGTTGCCAGTACAACAGTTAGGTCTTCCCGAGTCTGGCAGTTTTTTAGGGAGTCTGCAGAGAATTCAAAAAGGCCATTTGCAACACCTGCCATGCCAGCATCAGCAGGGATAGCAAAAGTAGCAGTCTGATCACCACCAGCATGATCAGGCACATGGCAGCAAAGGATCTGACTTTGTGGGGCGTACCACAGAGTCCAGGAGCAGTGTATGCGGGTGACACCACTGCTTCTTCCACTGTTGTGCGTGCAAGCCAATCCCCTGTCCATAGTGCCTGTGAAGATGCCTCCTGTCCTGCACCTATGGTTGCACAATCAGAAATGCCAACTTCATCAACTACATCCTTGTCTCAGCGCAGTGTTCAGATATGAATACCCCATTCATTGGAACGCAAGCGCAAATACACTGCCAATGCCCCACACGCCACACTCCTAAATGCGCATGGTCGTGTGTGACAATGGCTGGAACCTGCTGGCGGCTCTGAGGTGAGGCGAGCTCACACATGTGCCATACATGTGCTCAACCTGTTGGTGGTTCAGTGGTTTCTTAAATCCTACCCGAAGCTGCCGGATCTGCTCGTCAAAGTACGCCGCCTGTGTGCCCATTTTAAAAAGTCACCCACTGCTTTGGCCACTCTTGCCGGGTTTCAGCAGCGTTTGCAGCTTCTGGCTCAAAGACTGGTGTGTGATGTCCCCACGCGCTGGAATTCCACCCCGCAGATGTTGGTCAGGATTTGTGAGCAGAAGAGGGCAGTTGTTGACTACCAGCATCAACTAGGCCGTCGGTATTCAGTTCAAACTTCACACAGAACTCTGAAGTGGACATGGATGTCTGACATATGTACAGTCCTCCAAAAGTTTGAGGGCTCCACCAAGATGGTGAGCGGCGATGATGCCATCATTAGCATCACCATCCTGCTTCTCTGTATTCTAAAATGTTCTCTGCTCAAAATCAATGATGATGCATTGCAGGTGGAGCACGATGAGATGGAGCAAGGAACCATAGTGGGTGATTACACACAGTGCAGCCTCATCTCATCCCAACGTGCATTAGGGAACAATAATGAGCAGGAGGATGAGGAAGAGGAGTTAGAAGAACAGGAGCTAGTTTCATGCGGAATTGACGGTACTACCTGCACAACCGTCATACCGTTGGCCCAGGAGGATGAGGCCAGCATGGTCAGTCATCCTGTTGTTGATGACCCTGAAGTCTTTCCTGTTACCAGTCTGGCGTGCATGGCTGACTTTATGTTACACTGCCTGTCCCGTGACCCTCGCGTTACCAACATCTTGGCTGACACTCATTACTGGTTGGTGACACTTTTAGACCCACGCTACAAGGAGAACTTTATTTCTCTTATTCCACCAGTGGAGAGGTCTACAAAAATGCTGCAGTACCAGAAGGCCCTTGTTGGGGAATTAGTCCAAAAATTACCTTCGGAAAACGCTGGCAGCAGGGGTCACAGTTCGGTGGCCAACCAAGGCGTCCGGGAGAGACAGCCAAAACTCCAATCCAGCAGAGGTAGAGGAACACTCTCAGAGATATGGGAGAGTTTTTTCAGCCCCTCCGATAGGACAGGCCCTGAGGCGTGAGGTACTGTCACAAGGACTGCAAAGTTTGTAAAGATGGTGAAGGAGTACATTGGCGACCGTACAAGGGTGATCCGGGATTCCTTTGTCCCTTATAATTTTTGGGTATCGAAGCTGGACACGTGGCATGAACTGGCTCGCTACGCCTTGGAAGTCCTGGCCTGGTCTGCCCCCAGCATTTTTGTCAGAGCGGGTTTTTAGTGCCGCCAGTAGAATCATTACTGATTAACGCACCCACCTGTCAACTGAAAATGCTGACAGGTTGACTCTGATCAAGATGAACAAGGGTTGGATTGGGCCTGACTTCAACACACCACCAAATGATAGCAGCGTAATGTAAAATTGAAGCCACTGTATTTATTGGGGATGTATATTCCCATGCCCCTCCTCACTCCCACACATTGGTACACACTTCCTGATTTGGGCTATTTGCTGTACTCCTCCTCCTTCTCCTTATCTGCCACCACCATATCATCTGGGTGACCGTGGTCCATGATGCCACGAAAATATTTTTATTTACATGTTGTTTATGATGCCCCTAACTGTTAAAAAGTTAGACTTTAGGTTCATGTATACCCCCCAGGGGTAAATCTTTTAGTCCATACTTAGTGCATGTGCATTACAAGTATAGGAGACCCGCTCCTTAGTAATGGGAACCATATTTAAAGAGGCCCTCATCCCCGTCTCTTCCCAGGGGCATCGGAGTGCCTCCCAATTTTTGGCAGCCCTGCCTAGGGCAATACCAGAAAAGACCCACTTTGTATTAATGGGCACATTATTTAAAGAGGCCCTCATCCACGTCTCTTCCCAGGGGCATCGGAGTGCTTCCCAATGTTTGGTAGCCCTGCCTAGGGCAATACCAGAAAAGACCCACTTTCTATTAATGGACACATTATTTAAATAGGCCCTCATCCCACGTCTCTTCCCAGGGGCATCGGAGTGCCACTCATTTTTTTTTTTTTTTAAATCTTTCATGTAATCCAAAAAACTATCATACAGCAACAGTGTCTCACAAATGAGTATGAGCCCTTAACATTTTCCCCAGGAAAATGCATTTTGGTTTCATTTTTGGACGATTTATTGTGAGTCCGTAAAAGTTGCGTAATACTCAAACAACATTGTTCACAGCAGTGACCTGGGAGTCAAAAATGCTGAAAGGGGTCTTCCCCATGCTGTTCCCATGTCATTTGAGCACTGTTCTTATACTTTTGTGACATTTCCAGGGTTTATCCAGGCTGCCAGGGGTCATGCCGGAAAAATGCTCGGGTCTCCCATATAATAACATTGGGCACGGTGTTCGGGTTGAGTACCTGAGCATCTCGAGATGCTCGACCCGAGCATCAAGCACCCGAGCATTTTAGTGCTTGCTCATCACTATTAACATGTAATAATGTAAAGCATAATCACTCCAATAAACCTTTCCATTTGGAGACACTTATGAACATGTGCTTCACTGTAATCTGACATTTATCTATCTTTTTTTTATTACTGTGGTATCCATGATAGCAATACAATGCTTGTTGGCGATATTTAAGATCTGTGTGATATCCCTCTGTCCCCCAGCACGCAGCTTTCCCATCCCCTGTTCTGAAATCCCTGTTTCCACCAAAGACCCAGCTTCCCCATCCCCTGCTCTGATACCCCTCTTTTCCCCCAGCTTTCTCATCCCCTGCTCTGATATCTCTCTTTCTCCTCAGCCCAGCATCCAGGTTTTCCATCCCCTGCTCTGCTGTTATCCCTCTTTCCCTATTGATGTATGATGGACACACTTCATTTACATCAAGCAACTACTGGCGCAGTCAGTGTAGTGGCTGCCTCTAACAATAATGGTGCCTACACTTGTCTCCTTACAAATGCTCCACTACAGAGTGTAAGCCTGAGAGAGACCAGGCGTGCCTTCATGAAATATTCTGCATGTTACATAAGCGCACACGCTTCAGCAGAACCCTAATGCAGACACAAATTTACAACACTGTATAGTATATCACCTGCAGGCTATGCTGCGGTCGCATCCCAACCTAAGATGCACGCGGGCTTTCACCAATACCCCCTAGGCAAGATCGACCCTTTATAGAGTGGGTACGGAAGGTATTCAGACCCCTTTAAATTTTTCACTCTTCATTGCAGCCATTTGGTAAATTAAAAAAGTTAATTTTTTTCATTAATGTACACTCTGCAACCCATCTTGACTTTAAAAAACAGAAATGTAGAAATTTTTGCAAATTTATTAAAACAGAAAAACTAAAATATCACATGCATATAGAAAGAAAACCGGGCACTGACCTTATGTTGCTGCGATTGAAATTGTGGCACAGAACCAGGTCTAGCGTTGCTCAGCCGTAGGACTTAGTCATTTATATCCATAAAGAAAGAAGGAGGCGGCACTCATTGGACCGGTGAAGACAGGCACCTCCCTCCCCGCACCCTCCACCTGATGTAATACCACGACTGAAATAAAGAAACCAGTCTTCACCGGTCCAATGAGTGCCGCCTCCTTCTTTCTTTATGAAATATCACATGGTCATAAGTATTCAGACCCTTTGCTCAGTGTTGAGTAGAAGCACCCTTTTGAGCTAGTAGAGCCACGAGTCTTCTTGAGAATGATGCAACAAGTTTTTCACACCTGCGTTATTTCGGCTGTGTGCTTAGGGTAATTGTCTTGTTGGAAGGTGAACCTTCGGCCAAGTCTGAGGTTCAGAGCACTCTGGAAGAGGTTTTCATCCAGGATATCTAAGTACTTGGTCGTCTTCATGTTTCCTTCAATTGAAACCAGTTGTCTTGTCCCTGCAGCTGAAAAACACCCTCATAGCATTATGTTGTCAGTCACCACCATGTTGTACTGCTGGGATTGTATTGGGGAGGTGATGAGCAGTGCCTGGTTTTCTCCACACATACCGCTTAGAATTATCACCAAAACGTTCTATTTCCATCTCATCAAACCAGAGAATCTTATTTCTCATAGTCTAGGAATCCTTCATGTGTTTTTTAGCAAACTCTATGTGAGCTTTCATATGTCTTGCACTGAGGAGAGGCTTCTATCCTGCAACTTTGCCATAAAGGCCCAACTGGTGGAGGGCTGCAGTGATAGTTGACTTTGTGGAACTTTCTCACATCTCCCTATTGCAGCTCTGGAGATCAGCCACTGTGATCTTGGGGTTCTTCTTTGCCTCTCAGTTTGGCTGGATGGCCAGGTCTAGGAAGACTTTTGGTGGTCCCAAAGTTCTGCCATTAAAGGATTATGGAGGCCACTGTGCTCTTACCTTGAGTACTGCAAAAATTATTTTGTAACCTTCCCCAGATTTGTGCCTTGCCATAATTCTGTCTCTGAGTTCCTTAGGCAGTTCCGTTGACCTGATGATTCTCATTTGGTCTGCCATGCACTGTGAGCTTTGAAGTCTTATTTATACTTATATAGCTTTGAGGTCTTATATTGACAGGTGTGTGCCTTTCCAAATCAAGTCCTATCAGTTTAAGTAAACACAGCTGGACTCCAATGAAGGAGTAGAACCATGACAGGGAGGATCACAAGGAAATAGGCAGCATGTGACATAAATATGAGGGACTGAGCAAAGGGTCTGAATACTTATGACCATGTGATATTTCAGTTATTCTTTTTTAATAAATTTGCACAAATATCTTCATTTCTGTGTTTTTAAGTCTAGGTGGAGTGCAGAGTGCACATTAAAGAGAAAAAGATTAACTTTTTTGAATTTACCAAATCGCTGCAATGAAACAAAGAGTGAAAAATTTAAAGGAGTCTGAATACTTTCCGCACCCACTGTAGATCTGTAGACAGACTGAATTAAGTATAGTCTATGTGGTCTGCTTTCACATGCTGTATTTTCAGTTTTCATTGCATTTCCACAGCGTTTCAGCATTAGATGATGAGGATAACCACATAAATGGAAGCAAGCAGGGATTTGTTATGTAATATGATGGACATACACATTGAGTCCAACAATCCTATATTTGCAAATGTAAGGATGAGAGGATGGATTGGGGATGAAGGATAAATCCCTCTTGTTGTTCTTCTTTGAGCTTTCAGATGTTTAATGCCAATTAAATGGAATTACCATAAATGAAGAACGCAATGTACTGAAGACCACTGAGCCAAATGAGTCTCAATGCCCGAAGTTGTTTTTCACCATTTTAAACAGTTAAAATGTGTCCTGTATCAGATATTAAATAATTAATTTATTTATTTATTTACTGATGAAATTGAATGGTGTAGCAATACATTTTTAAATAGCAGCAGCCGTGAGCTCAGCTTTTTGCATACAGGACCCATAATGGCGGGTTTACACGTCGCGATATCGCAGTACAATTTCAATCAAAAGTCACGTGGTTCAATCGTTGGACCCGATATCGTGCCTGCGTTGTATGGTGTGAACGTCCAATGCGATGCAGGAACGATGTCAATGCGATATCGGGGATCGAATGAGCGTGCTATTCAATGCCCCGATATTGCATAGCGATTGAAGCCAGATCGTGCTGTGTAAACACCCAATTACGATGCGATTTGATACGTCACCCATTCACTCCCATGTTAACTATGCGATCCTGGATTGGGAGGCGGAGACATCGCACGGACGTTGTATTACGATATCGCAGCGTCTAAACAGTCAATGCGATGCGGGTGAAACGTGCACTAATTGCGCGCTCCCGCGCCATTGAGTTGCGATATCGAAACGATATCGTGGCGTGTAAACCCACCATAAGTCAATCAAACAATCATGATTAACAATGTAACAAATGGCTACATAAAGATCCCATTATGTTTGTCATTTTAACTCCTTCACCCCAAAAGCCTTTTTTGACCCTAATAACCAGGTCTTTTTTTTGCAATTCTGACCAGTCTCACAACTCTGGAACACTTCAATAGATCCCAGTGATTCTGAGATTTCGTGACATATCAGATTTCATGATAGTGGTAAATTTAGCATGACAATTTTTGCGTTTATTTGTTAAAAAAAAACAGAATTTTGGAAAAAAATTGTTTTGTTAGGAAGTTAGAAGGGATCAAATTTCATCAGCAAATTGTAATTTTTCCTAAAAAATTTACAAAGCCACATTTTTTTGAGGGACCATATCACATTTGAAGTGACTTTGAGGGGACTACATGACAGAAAACACCCAAAGGCAACATCATTCCAAAAGTGAGCCCCTCAAGCTACTTAAAACTACATCCAAGAAGATTATTAACCCTTCCGGTGCTTCACAGAATCTAAAGTAATGTAGAAGGAAAAAAATTAGCATGCTATTTTTAACGACAAAAATGTTACTTTAACTTTCACAAGGTTAACAGCAGAAAATGGATCCTAAAATTTGTTATGCATTGTCTCCCGAGTACGCCAATATCCCACGGGGTAAAAACATCTGGGCACACGGCAGGGCTTGGAAGAGAAGGAACGCAGGGGCGGAACTACCGTGGTGCAGCTGGTGCTCCAGCGGCAGGTCCGTTCCCCTGTCAGACAGACAGAAGGGTGGTAGGCAGCGGCAGTAGTGTGGGGGTGGTGCTGTCGGGTGTCAGTGGCGCTGCACACCCGCAGCACTGTTCTGGCATTAATTTCCGGGGGGGGGGGAGTGGCAGGGCCGTAATTGCCATTAGGCACTTTTCGGGGAGGGCGGCGACGTGTTCTTTTTTTTGTGTCTTTTTTTTTTATTCCTGCTCTGAGCCCCGGCCGGGTGACCCCGCCCCCTGGACACCTCACACCCCCCCCCCCAGTCATCGCGCCCCCCCTCCTCACCTCACCCCTCCTCCTCACCTCACTAGTGGTGGTGCATGACGCCGCGAGGTCGGTGGGCGGCAGGATCATAGCACCACCGGCGGGGACAGATGCCGGGTGTTACAGGACCTGCGATGACGTCACGCACATGTGACTCAGGTGGGTGGAGCTACATTTTGCCCGGCAAGATGAATTGCCAGAGGAGGAACTGGGACTGAGTTTACAAGGTACATACATGGCCCATCTAACATGGGGGTGTATGCAGAGGACGTGGGGGTTGTGCAGAGGACGTGGGGGGTGTGCAGAGGACGTGGGGGGGGTGCAGAGGACGTGGGGGTTGTTCAGAGGACGAGGGGGTTGTGCAGAGGACGTGGGGGGTGTGCAGAGGACGTGGGGGTTGTGCAGAGGACGAGGGGGGTGTGCAGAGGACGTGGGGGTTGTGCAGAGGACGTGGGGGGGTGTGCAGAGGACGTGGGGGGGTGTGCAGAGGACGAGGGGGGTGTGCAGAGGACGTGGGGGGTGTGCAGAGGACGTGGGTGTGTGTGGAGAGGACGTGGGTGTGTGTGGAGAGGACGTGGGGTTGTGTGCAGAGGACGTGGGGTTGTGTGCAGAGGACGTGGGGGTGTGTGCAGAGGACGTGGGGGTGTGTGCAGAGGACGTGGGGGTGTGTGCAGAGGACGAGGGTGTGTGTGCAAAGGACGTGGGGGTGTGTGCAAAGGACGTAGGGGGTGTGCAGAGGACGTGGGGCGGTGTGCAGAGGACGAGGGGGGTGTGCAGAGGACGAGGGGGGTGTGCAGAGGACGTGGGGGTGTGTGCAGAGGACGTGGGGGGTGTGCAGAGGACGTGGGGGGTGTGCAGAGGACGTGGGGGGGTGTGCAGAGGAAGTGGGGGGTGTGCAGAGGACGTGGGGGGTGTGCAGAGGACGTGGGGGTTGTGCAGAGGACGAGGGGTGTGTGCAGAGGACGAGGGGTGTGTGCAGAGGACGAGGGGGTTGTGCAGAGGACGTGGGGGTTGTGCAGAGGACGTGGGTGTGTGTGCAGAGGACGTGGGGTTGTGTGCAGAGGACGTGGGGGGTGTGCAGAGGACGTGGGGGGTGTGCAGAGGACGTGGGGGTTGTGCAGAGGACGAGGGGTGTGTGCAGAGGACGTGGGGGGTGTGCAGAGGACGTGGGGAGTGTGCAGAGGACGTGGGGGTTGTGCAGAGGACGAGGGGGTGTGCAGAGGACGTGGGGGGTGTGCAGAGGACGTGGGGGGTGTGCAGAGGACGAGGGGGGTGTGCAGAGGACGTGGGTGTGTGTGGAGAGGACGTGGGGGTGTGCAGAGGACGTGGGGGTGTGTGCAGAGGACGTGGGGGTGTGTGCAGAGGACGAGGGGGTGTGTGCAAAGGACGTGGGGGGTGTGCAGAGGACGTGGGGCGGTGTGCAGAGGACGAGGGGGTGTGCAGAGGACGAGGGGTGTGTGCAGAGGACGTGGGGGTGTGTGCAGAGGACGTGGTGGGGTGTGGAGAGGACGTGGGGGGGTTGCAGAGGACGTGGGGGGGGTGCAGAGGAAGTGGGGGGGTGCAGAGGACGTGGGGGGTGTGCAGAGGACGTGGGGTTGTGCAGAGGACGGTGGGGGTTGTGCAGAGGACGAGGGGTGTGTGCAGAGGACGAGGGGTTGTGCAGAGGACGTGGGGGTTGTGCAGAGGACGTGGGGGTGTGTGCAGAGGATGTGGGGTGTGTGCAGAGGACGTGGGGTTGTGTGCAGAGGACGTGGAGGGGTGGGCAGAGGACGTGGGTTGTGTGCAGAGGACGTGGGTGGTGTGCAGAGGACGTGGAGTGGTGTGCAGAGGACGTGGAGTGGTGTGCAGAGGACGTGGAGTGGTGTGCAGAGGACATGGATCGAGGGTGTGCAGAGGACATGGATCGAGGGTGTGCAGAGGACATGGATCGAGGGTGTGCAGAGGACATGGATCGAGGGTGTGCAGAGGACATGGATCGAGGGTGTGCAGAGGACATGGATCGAGGGTGTGCAGAGGACATGGATCGAGGGTGTGCAGAGGATATGGATCGAGGGTGTGCAGAGGACATGGAGGGAGGGTGTGCAGAGGACATGGAGGGAGGGTGTGCAGAGGACATGGAGGGAGGGTGTGCAGAGGACATGGTGGTGCACAGCACGGAGCTGAGGACATGGTGGTACACTATGCACAGCACAGAGCTAGGGAGATGTAACATCTGTTTTTTAGTCCGTTTGGCATCCAACTGTTGTGCGAGTGTCCGACATTTCTCTCAGATCACATCCATGTGATGTGAATATGAATTTCACTTTGCTGGCAGACAAAAGGCACATTGCGTATTTTGAGAAAGCGTGCGTAAAAAAGCGCAGCAAAATACGCAATGTGTGAACGCAGCCTCAGACTCGGATGGTTCGTGTGCTGTCCGTGTGCGGTCTGTGATTTTGTCGGACCCGTAGACTTGCATTGGTGAGTCTCGGTCGTGAATCGCAGACTGTCGCAGCATGTTGCAACTTTTTTCTCATCCTAAATCTGGATGAGAAAAAAGCGTCCGACACTCCCCAATCTGCTCTCAGAGATTGATTGCAATGCGAGAAAATCACACATTGCACTCATCAGAGTTTCACGCCAGTGTGTTCGTACCCGAATACTAAAATCCATATAGTAATTCTACTGGTATGGGGAGGATTTATGGCTCAGTTAGTACACTCTATACTTCTCGTTATTAACCAGTTAATGCTCTCTTGTCCACTGTACTCCAGTGTCAAAAGAGGACGACAGCGAGACAGACAGCAACATGGCATCAGAGAGCCCCTGACCTCGAAATAGAAGAGCCTCAGATCCCGGTATTGTGACATCATATTAAGAATAAAGTTTTTTTGCATTTATATTGCATTATGAACTCCACAGCACGGCGGCGAAAATTGCTCCGGCCCTGGGCCCTCCTTGACTCCTGCTTGTTGCCATACACTGGGGTTGTGCAGAGGTGGCAATTGCACCCCTTCTCTTTGTGTTTTAGTATAGTAGTTATATTCTTGTATATAGGGGCAGACAGTGTATACTATGTATACTTCCAGATTATCAATAACCAAAGGGGCGGAGAAATTTTTCGACCGCCCCGGGCGCCACAAACAGTTGCTACACACCGCTGGCTGTGCTGCACACCCGCAGCACTATTCTGGCACTGAGTTCCAGGGAGGGGGGCCCCGAAAAATTTCTTGCACCAGGGCCCACTACAGTCTGGGTCCGCCCCTGAAGGAACGACATTTGATACTTCAAGGAGACAATTAGCTAGTATCATTAGCCGACACCATGTTGTGTTTGGAGAATCCATGATGTGCTTAACCTTCCTAGCGGTATTCCTGAGCCTGACTCGGGGTTAACATTCACTGCCAGAAGCGGTAACCCCGAGTCAAGCTCGGGCTTACCCGCGGTCGCGGCAGATGCGGTGAAAAAACCGCATCTGCCGCACTTGCCGCACTTGCCGCATAGCCGCCGCACTTGCGGCGCGGTTGCGGTAATCGCCATAGTAAATATAGGGGGACTTGCGGCAGGTGCGGCAAGTGCGGTTTTGCACTTGCGGCAGGTGCGGCCGCGAAAAAAAACGCACTTGCCGCACCTGCCGCATCTGCTGCAAGTGCAAAACCGCACTTGCCGCAAGTCCCCCTATACTTACTATGGCGATTACCGCAACCGAGCCGCAAGTGCGGCGGCTATGCGGCAAGTGCGGCAGAAGCGTTTTTTTCACCGCATCTGCCGCGACCACGGGTAAGCCTGAGCTTGACTCAGGGTTACCGCTTCTGGCAGTGAATGTTAACCCCGAGTCAGGCTCGGGAATACCGCTAGGAAGGCTAGAGTCTTCTTTGATCAGGTAATTACTAAGTATTGCAGGCCTACTGTACATAACACCAAATTTCCATGCCAAAAAATGGCACCGCTTTTAGCACAAAATTCCAGACATAATCATACCGCCAGGGAGGTTAAACAGTGGAAACTAACCACAAGTGAACCATTTTGGAAACTAGACACGTCAAGGAATTTATTTAGATGTGTGGGATCAGCACTTTGAACCCTCAGGTGCATCATGCATTGAGCCGTGAAAATGAAAGTACTTTTTTTAATCACAAAAATGTTCTTATAGCCACAATTTTTTTATTTTAACATGGCAAGAGGATAAATTGGATCCCCAAATTTGTAGGGCAATTTGTACTGAGTACGCCTCATATGTGGCGGAGAACCAATGTTTGGGTGCATATAAAAAGAAAAAATAGTGTTGCGCCACCTGTGGACCTCTCTTGTCTTTAAAGCGGTCGTATTATAAGCAAACTAACCTTTAAAGGTTGTGCCCAATCCGCACAACCAGATTGTGAGTGTAGTTTTGTGGCTCAGGCTGCCAGCCTTGGATCTGTAGTGCTCCTGTGTCCTCAATCACCTCTGCTCCTGGCCTCGTGCTGTCCACACTCTCTCTCCAGGGTTAGGTCAGGAAACACCAGGTTGATCCATTAACCCTATCCCTCCTGCAGCTCTGTCACCGCTTTCCACAATGGAATTAGATTAATAGAATTCAAATAGAATATGCGGTTCTAAGGTAGAGCGCAGGTATGAGACGGGATACTTTAATCTTTATCTCCGTAACTTTATTCATAAAAAGCTCCAGACCACAACATGTTTCGACGTACAGACGTCTTCCTCAAGCGGAAGGAAGACGTCTGTACGTCGAAACATGTTGTGGTCTGGAGCTTTTTATGAATAAAGTTACGGAGATAAAGATTAAAGTATCCCGTCTCATACCTGCGCTCTACCTTAGAACCGCATATTCTATTTGAATTCTATTAATGTTTGGGTGCGTGGCAGGGCTCAGAAGGGAAGGAACAACATTTGACATTTCAAGCGGAAAATTAGCCGGAATTGTTAGCAGACACCATGTCGCGTTTGGAGAGCCCCTGATGTATCTAAACAGTGGAGCTCTCCCACAAGTGACCCCATTTTGGAAACTAGACCCCCAAGAAACATATCTAGATGTGTGGTGAGCACTTTGAACACCCAGGTGCTTTATACACTAAGCCGTGAAAATGAAAAAGTACTTTTGTCCACAAAATGTTCTTTTAACCTCAATGTTTTTATTTTCACAGGGGCAAAGGGTTAAAATGGATCCTGCAATGTGATGGCCAATTTTTCCTGAGTACACCGATACCCCATATGTGGTGGAAAGCCACTGTTTGGGCGCACAATAGGGCTCAGAAGGGAAGGTGCGACATTTGATGTTTCAAGACGAAAATTAGCTACAATCGTAAATGGATACCATGTCATGTTTGGAGAGCCCCTGATGTGCCTAAACAGTGAAGTTCCCCCACAAGTGACTTTTAATTTTGGAAACTAGACTTCCCAAGGAACTAATGTAGATGCATGGTGAGCACTCTAAACTCCCAGGTGCATCCCAGAATTTTAGAATATTGAGCTGTAAAAATTTTTAAAAAAAATCACATTTTCTCCACAAAAATGTTCTTTGAGCTCAATTTTTTTTAATTTCTCAAGAGTAACAGGAGAAAATGGAACCCTTAAATAATTGTACAATTTTCTCCTGAGTACACTAATACCTCATATGTGGTTGAAAACAACTGTGCACACAACAGGGCTCAGAAGGAAAGGAGTGCCATTTAACTTTTCAAAATTGGCTGGAATCAATATCGGATACCATAAGGTAAAAAATGTTTGTACCGTGTTAGCCAGTAGACATAAAAATATATGTTAGAATCTGAGAGTTCTCAGTGGTTGATACCTTTTAATGGCTAACTGAAAAGATGGTAAGAACAAGCAAGCTTTCGAAACTCTACAGTCTCTTCATCAGGCTAATAATGGCACAAATGTCTGAACACACACATATATACACATATACAGGGTTGGATAATGCAGTAAATAAACCTAGTGAAGTAAAGCATAACACGGGCTTTGTCAGAGTAAAACATCAGCATGCAGAGAAAAGAAGCAGATAGTTTTATGTCCTTTGATTAGTTGTTTCTTCAAGATTCGGAGATTCCTCAATTAATGTAAAAATACATAAATCTATGTGACACATTCATTCCTGCTCTGAATGTGTCAAAGCTCAACATAAGTTTATATTCCCAGACTCTTTTGTCTCTAACTCTTCTTCTGACTCCCAGGTTCTAACATATATTTTTTTAGCGAATACCATGTCACGTTTGGAGAGCCCCTGATGTGCATGAACAGTGGAAACCCCTCACAAATAAAAATGTTCTTTTGCCTCAATTTTTTTATTTTCACAAGGGCATAAAATGGACCTAATATTTGTTGGGCAATTTGTACTGAGCACGCCGATATTTCATATGTGGTGGAAAAGCACTTTTTTGGCACATGGCACAGCTTTGAAGGTGGGGGGGCACATTTTGGAAGGCATATTTTGATGGAATGGTCTGTGGGTGTCATGTCACATTTGAAGAGCCCCTGCTGAGCCTAAATGGTGGAAATTCCCCCCCCACACACACACACACACAAGTGACCCCATTTTGGAAACTAGACCCACAAACAATTTATTTGGATGTGTGGTGAGCACCTGGAATCCCCAACTGCTTAACATTTATAAATGCTGTGAAAATGAAATATGGAGGCTAAAAGAACATTTTTGTGGACAAAAATTGATTTTTTCATTTTCACACAGGCAACATGATAAAATGAACTACAAAATAAGTTGGGCAATCTCTCCTGCGTAAGTGGATACTCCATATGTGGTGGGGAAACTATTTTTGGGTGCACTGCTCGGAAACCGTGGGTCTTGGAATGTTTTTTGAGTGGGGACCTGGTGTGTTTATTTTAGGGTATGTGCTGACGCTGTGGATTTCCTGCGAATTTGCCGCGATTTTCACACTTTTTTTGTCATATCTTTGACAATTCCACAGTGCAGCACCTTTCCTGCAAAGGGTATGGGAAAATAGAAGTGTTGGGCCCATGCTGCAGATCTTCCGACATTGAAAATGGTGCGCATTTTCCTGTGGAAAAATCTGCAGCATTTCAATTCTTTCAGCATATTTTGCTGCGATTTTCATCTACAGAACTTAATGTCAGCTTCAAAATACACATCAAATAAGCAGCACTGTTCACAGAGTGAGTATTTGTGTATTTAGCAGGGATTTTGCACTGATGATGCGTGGCTCCGCTGTATTTTTGGTCACCAGCACAGGTAACTTGCCGCTGGTTACTGGGCTCGGATGCCATGGCCATCACATCAGCTACAGTGTTGGCCTAAAGTATTGACACCCCTGCAATTCTGTCAGATAATACTCAGTTTCTTCCTGAAAATGATTGCAATCACAAATTCTTTGGTATTATTCTCTTCATTTAATTTGTCTTCAATGAAAAAAACACAAAAAGAATTGTCCTAAAGCCAAATTGGATATAATTCCACACCAAACATAAAAAAGAGGGTGGACAAAAGTATTGGCACTGTTAGAAAAATCATGCTTCTCTAATTTGTGTAATTAATAGCACCTGTAACTTACCTGTGGCACATAACAGGTGTTGGCAATAACTAAATCACACTTGCAGCCAGTTGACATGGATTAAAGTTGACTCAACCTCTGTCCTGTGTCCTTGTGTGTACCACATTGAGCATGGAGAAAAGAAAGAAGACCAAAGAACTGTCTGAGGACTTGAGAAACCAAATTGTGAGGAAGCATGAGCAATCTCAAGGCTACAAGTTCATCTCCAAAGACCTGAATGTTCCTGTGTCTACCGTGCTCAGTGTCATCAAGAAGTTTAAAGCCCATGGCACTGTGGCTAATTTCCCTAGATGTTGACGGAAAAGAAAAATTGACAAGAGATTTCAACGCAAGATTGTGCGGATGGCATACAGACACCTGTGTTGCCTCCAGAGGAGCTGGCAGCCGCTGCTAAGTGCAATGGGTATTTACCTGGCAAATTTTGGTGAGTTTTTTTGTCTGTGATTTTAAGTCCATTCGGTGAATAATCTAAATTAAATTGTACACTGACACTATGCCTTGCATGCACCGTGAATGGCAGAGCCCTTGGTAACCTCGTGTCTTTAAATGCCACCAGTCACCTCCCTGACAGCATGGCCGGACGCTGGTGCCACAACCGCCCCCACTGTGGGTTGCAGGTGATTGAGTACCGGCATACAGACACCTGTGTTGCCTCCAGAGGAGCTGGCAGCCGCTGCTAAGTGCAATGGGTATTTACCTGGCAAATTTTGGTGAGTTTTTTTGTCTGTGATTTTAAGTCCATTCGGTGAATAATCTAAATTAAATTGTACATGTAGTGAGGCATGTAATCAGTGCGGAACAGCCCGCCTGATCTAATAGAAGGGCGTGACCAATAGGCTGCTCTGACACTATGCCTTGCATGCACCGTGAATGGCAGAGCCCTTGGTAACCTCGTGTCTTTAAATGCCACCAGTCACCTCCCTGACAGCATGGCCGGACGCTGGTGCCACAACCGCCCCCACTGTGGGTTGCAGGTGATTGAGTACCGGCATACAGACACCTGTGTTGCCTCCAGAGGAGCTGGCAGCCGCTGCTAAGTGCAATGGGTATTTACCTGGCAAATTTTGGTGAGTTTTTTTGTCTATAATTCCACACCAAACATAAAAAAGAGGGTGGACAAAAGTATTGGCACTGTTAGAAAAATCATGCTTCTCTAATTTGTGTAATTAATAGCACCTGTAACTTACCTGTGGCACATAACAGGTGTTGGCAATAACTAAATCACACTTGCAGCCAGTTGACATGGATTAAAGTTGACTCAACCTCTGTCCTGTGTCCTTGTGTGTACCACATTGAGCATGGAGAAAAGAAAGAAGACCAAAGAACTGTCTGAGGACTTGAGAAACCAAATTGTGAGGAAGCATGAGCAATCTCAAGGCTACAAGTTCATCTCCAAAGACCTGAATGTTCCTGTGTCTACCGTGCTCAGTGTCATCAAGAAGTTTAAAGCCCATGGCACTGTGGCTAATTTCCCTAGATGTTGACGGAAAAGAAAAATTGACAAGAGATTTCAACGCAAGATTGTGCGGATGGTGGATAAAGAACCTCGACTAACATCCAAACAAGTTCAAGCTGCCCTGCAGTCCGAGGGTACAACAGTGTCAACCCGTACTATCCGTCGGCGTCTGAATGAAAAGGGACTGTATGGTAGGAGACTCAGGAAGACCCCACTTCTTACCCCGAGACATAAAAAAGCCAGGCTGGAGTTTACCAAAACTTACCTGAGAAAGCCTAAAACGTTTTGGAAGAATGTTCTCTCTTTTTGGGCAAAGGCATCAACATAGAGTATACAGGAGAAAAAAAGAGGCATTCAAAGAAAAGAACACGGTCCCTACAGTCAAACATGGCGGAGGTTCCCTGATGTTTTGGGGTTGCTTTGTAGCCTCTGGCACTGGACTGCTTGACCATGTGCATGGCATTATGAAGTCTGAAGACTACCAAGAAATTTTGCAGCATAATGTGGGGCCCAGTATGAGAAATCTGGGTCTCCCTCAGAGGTCATGGGTCTTCCAGCAGGACAATGACCCAAAACACACTTCAAAAAGCACTAGAAAGTGGTTTGAGAGAAAGCACTGGAGACTTCTAAGGTGGCCAGCAATGAGTCCAGACCTGAATCCCATAGAACACCCATGGAGAGATCTAAAAATGGCAGTTTGGAGAAGGCACCCTTCAAATATCAGGGACCTGGAGCAGTTTGCCAAAGAAGAATGGTCTAAAATTCCAGCAGAGCATTGTAAGAAGCTCATTGATGGTTACCGGAAGTGGTTGATCGCAGTTATTTTGGCTAAAGGTTGTGCAACCAAGTATTAGGCTGAGGGTGCCAATACTTTTGTCCGGCCCATTTTTGAAGTTTTGTGTGAAATGATCAATGTTTTGCTTTTTGCTTCATTCTCTTTTGTGTTTTTTTCATTTAAGACAAATTAAATAAAGATAATAATACCAAAGAATTTGTGATTGCAATCATTTTCAGGAAGAAACTGAGTATTATCTGACAGAATTGCAGGGGTGTCAATACTTTTGGCCAACACTGTAAGTTCTCATGTTATTCCTTATATAAGCTTTGAGTAATTTTCTACTGTGCCTTTTGCTGCAGTTCACACTGTGCATTAATACACGTCAGCCATTATGCTTATTTCTTGTTAGAATTTATAGTGTTGGTGTGCCGCGGATCTCTTATAAGTAATTTGCAGGAGCTGACATATCACTCAGAGAGCCCTGCTGAAGGAATGCAACACACAGCAGTGAGACCCTAACAAGAGTCTCCACTTTCTAAAAAATTATTAGCAAAGTGGTATGTGTCCATTAAAAAAATTTTTATTGGGCCACAATAGCAGCAAGTGTGGCGCCCTACTAACACAGTATGGACTTACCTGTTTTTCATTTTTACCATCCTTTTTCAGCGTTTTTTTGTAAATTTTTATAATTTGAGACTTTGTAAATATGTTAGGGTGCTTTCACACTGCGTTTTTCTGTGATCTGTGGCTGACCGTTGTAAAACGGACAGCCACGGATCTGATTTTGGACCCATGTTAGTCTATGGGCACGGATCACATCGGATTTGGCCTTATCGGCATCCGATTTTTGTCAGATCCGATTCTGGCCGATTTTTTGCTGTGCCCAAAATCGTAGCCTGCTGCGATTTTTGGCACAGCGGGTCAAATTGAACCGAATTGGACCCGACCTGATCCGCGCCAAATAACATGGGGCCTATGGAGCGCGGGTCTGAGGAAACAGCTGAGGATGCTCAGTACACTAAAATAGCTCTGTGCCATCTAATATCACTTCTGCAATGTATATTCATACATTGCAGAAGTGACATCTAGTGAAAATAAAGAGTTAAAAATTAAAAAATCTTTATTCTCACCTATCCACGATCCAGCGATGCCTCCACCGCTCTATGCTTCTAGGACCTGGCCTGACGTCACAGTGCAGTCACATGACCGCGGTAACCGGTCATGTGACTATGACATCACGCCAGGTCCTGTGCATCAGAAGAAGAGAAGCTGGAAGCACCGCAGGCCTCCTGGATAGGTGAGAATAAAGATTTTTTTTTTTTTTTAAGGTCTGGAAAGAGGGGGACAAAGAGGGTTCCAAGAGGAGTCCAAGAGGGGGACCAAGAGGGGACCAAGAGGGGTCCAAGAGGGGACCAAGAGGGGGACAAAGAGGGGTCCAAGAGGGGAACAAAGAGGGGAGACAGAGGGAACAAAGAGGGGAGACAGAGGGGACAAAGGAGGGAGACAGAGGGGACAAAGAGGGGAGACAGAGGGGACAAAGAGGGGAGACAGAGGGGACAAAGAGGGAGCAGAGAGAGCAGGGGAGAAAGGTGACAGGAGGGAGAGGAGGGGGACGAGGTGACAGGAGGAGCAGGGAAGGAGGACAGGAGAGGAGAGAAGATCCAAACTGATAGTGCAAAATATCGGAATCCGATTGCAGACATCAGTTTGGATCCGTTGCTGTCCGAGGGGTGCTGCAAAAAGTCTGTTCCCCTCGGACAGCACAAAAACGCTGTGTGAAAGCACCCTTACCTGTTATTATTGTTGATTATTGTTATTCCTTTTGTTTGAAACAAAAAATGCTCATGTGGCACCCTGGCACCCTGTTGGGGCACCACAGAACTCTTGGTTCACAAATGGAGTGGAAACAGCAAGCAGCACTCACAACAAACAAAACACCTTAGAACACCTTTAACACCGGTTTCACCCCAGGCCTCTAGAGGGAGCTCCACTGGTCACCTTGAGCCAGTTCCCCCTATAAATAGGGTCCTGGAGAGAGAAACACCAGAGTGTGCAGACGCTAGAAGAGCTGCAGGAAGTGTGCAGTTACTGGTTCTGGAGCCACACCAGGCCCAAACCAGCACAACTAGCAAGTGAGAGACCCTTGTAACTGGGGTCATAGGAAAGGAGAAACCACCTCTCAGGGACACCAGAGTTACCCTAACTCTCCCTCACCAACGGGTTACTGGAACCGAGATGTGAGAGCTACTACGCCACCACAGAGAACCAGCCCCCTGTTCACCTAAAGCACCCACGGATGAGAGCCCAGGGAAGAGGATAGACGTATCACCATCCCTTTAACAGTGCCCTCAGTGCAGTTAACCCAGGTGAATCACGTTCCACTGAACGTATAACCCGGTCCGGCAGGATTCCACATCCACCCGACCTCACCAGAACGACAGAGAAAGGAAGCCTACACACTGCTTGCTGTGAAACTCTAGGAGTGGCAACCTCATCACCCGGTCCGAGTGTACCTGTTTCCACCAGTAAAGGTACCCAAAAGACTTTGTGTGTCTGCGCCTTATTCCTGGACCTAACCGCAGTATTGCAAAGGCTGCCATATCCCATTAGTGCAGCCTCTGGCCCCGGGGACTCACGCTCGTCGTGTGGGGAGTGTCCCATCTTGCTGCATTACATCCCCCGGAGGACCAAGCAGCGCCGGTGAAATCACCGGAATTCCCGCAGGTGGTGTCACGACAAGAATATTAACCCCTTATCCGTTCAGCCATCCCCTATTGATCTGGACCACCGGGCCCCACAGCCGCAGGCGCGGTTCTGTGACAAGGAGAAGAAAACGCCTGCGACGTGCAGAACCCGGCTACGGTGAGTCAGAATTTGGCGTCACGAACAGGATACAAGCAGGCCCGTTTCCCCAACGGGTATTGTGTGCTATTTTAATGACTGTAAATATCGAACTGTATATTTGAACCGCCATTGCTGCGCAGAAGGCGGGAAAAGAAGGGGCGTTACTGTGCAAAGGGAGCGAAGATAGGCCCCGCCCCCACGCTCTGACGACTTCCCCTGAACGCAGCAGGAACCGGAAACTCCCATGGTGCCTCACTCCTCACAGCGAGGCCGACAACTTCCGTTCTATTTGAAAGGGCTGGCCGCGCTTAACTAAGGGGGAGCGAGGATGAGTAGCCCGGGTTCCAACAACGCGGTACCACCGCAAGATCAGCCAAACGTACCTCTAGACGGACAGCAACCCGCCGGCGGTATGCCGCAACAACCCGCTCCGATTATGCCGATATCTCTGCCATACGTTCCGAATGCGGCCTGGTTACCAAAGTACAGCGGTAAACCCGGTACCTTGGAGACGTTCCAAAGGAAGATCTGCCAAGTGCTGGATATGTACGCCATGACCGGTAAGCAGAGGGCTTCAGTTATAATGGGACAGCTAACAGACGCAGCCGAGCTGCAGAGCCGAAACTGGTCTATAGAAGCTCAGGAGTCTGTGGAGCAGATATTTGCTAAAGTAAGCCGGGTTTTCGAGCATCATACCGAAGCGGAATTAAGACTGTTGTTTTATCACTGTAAACAAGGGGCACAGGAGAGTGTCCTGGACTATTCACTGCGCTTGCAAGAAGCACTGAGGCTGTTAAGAGAAGTCGATCCTGACAGTGTCAGAGATGAAAACAAAGCGTTAATTGGACAGTTTGTTGTGGGACTTAAACTACCTGATGATAGAAAACAGGCAAGCTGGTGGTCCCTGCAGAATCCTGGCGCAGAGTTTGACACTTTGAGAGACTTAAACAGTGCGGGGACAGCAGCTCCCTGCAATGCCGATCTAAACTCACAGCCGCAGTATACCAACACCCCTTCCGTGCCGGCAGCAGCATCTCCAGTCCCTACGGTTCAGTCTAGCGCACAGACTATAACACCTGATTGGTTCGAACAACTGTGTGCCAATGTAGAGCAGCTGATGAAAGACATGGCCAAGCTGAAAAGTGGGAGAAGACCCAAGACAGAAGCAAGGTCCTCGGATAAGATTCAGCTCGCTGACAGCCCCGACGACGTTCCGTGGATGAAGAGAAAGACACAGCCGCCACGAGGAAAACCTGCAGATCGCCGCAGCCCTGACAGGCGCCGCGTCAGTCAGAAGAGCGATAAAGGAGGACGCACCTACCAGTCAAGTCCTTTAAACGAGCAGCCACTGGGCCAGAAGGGCCAACCCCAGGAGTAGACTATCCAGGCCCGACCAACTGGGAATATAAGTACGTAGGAGACTGTCCGTACTTACCAATCATCATCGATGGCATCGCTACCTCCGCCTTGATAGACACTGGATCCAAGGTGACAACCATCCCGTGTATCCTTTACAAGCGGTTCTGGCCAGATGTTAAGCTAGAACCCCTGCACCCCAATCTGAACATTGAAGCCACTAATGGTATAATAGTTCCAGTAGAGGGACAATGGGAAGCTACAGTAAAGGTGGGGAGGGTGCAGCTGAAGAACCAGGGTGTCATAGTGGTTCAGGATAAACCAACCGAAAGGGATCCACATGTAATACTGGGTACTAATGTTATGGTCAAATGTATCGATGAAGTGTTGTTTTTACTCCAACAGAGTGTTGATGCTGGTAGACCAAGAGAAAAGAGAGCTATTCAAAAACAGATCTGAGCTTTGGTATACCAACAACAGGTAAAAATGTCAAATGGTGAAATTGGCAGAGTACGGGTAACAGATCCCATTCCAATTGTGGTACCACCCAGAAGTGAAATGATGATCTGGTGTCGAGCAGCCATAGGCCTCAGAGGGCAGGACTACCAAGCAGTAGTAGAACCTGTAATGTCTGATAGTAGTCCTACGCTCTTGACCACCAGAGGGTTGGTCGATGTGAGAAAAGGGAGAGTCCCCGTACGCATATTAAAATATGGTGATGACGAAGTCAAACTGCCAAGATATGCAACTGTCGCAAAATTGTACCAGGTTGAAAACAATGCTGTAATTGATGTAAAATCCTCTTTCCAAACCGTAACTGACGAACCCCCTCACTCCAAAGATCAGTTAGAGAAATGGTGTCAGGAGCTCAGTGTAGGAACTGACAACACACCTACTCATCAGAAAAACGGAGTATACCGGTTAGTTCGGGAGTATGAGCAAGTGTTCAGCAAACACCCACTTGACTTTGGGAGGATTAAAGGGGTACAACACCATATCCCCACAGGCAACCATGCACCTATCAAAGAAAGGTACAGGCCTATACCACCCACACACTACCAAAAAGCAAAAGAAATGCTTCAGGACATGAAAAATGCAGGAGTAATTAGGGATAGCTGTAGTCCCTGGGCAGCACCACTGGTCCTGGTTAAAAAGAAAGATGGTAGTATGAGGATGTGCGTAGACTACAGACAAATCAATAAAGTCACACACAAGGATGCATACCCGTTGCCCCGCATAGAAGAGTTACTAGCTGCACTCAAATCTGCCAACTACTTCTCCACATTAGATCTTACTAGTGGGTACTGGCAGGTCGCCGTTGCAGAGGAGGATCGTGAGAAGACGGCCTTCACAACACCTATGGGACTATGCGAGTTCAACGGTATGCCATTCGGGTTGTGCAATGCCCAAGGAACATTTCAGAGACTGATGGAGTGTTGTTTGGGCCACAAGAACTTTGAGACTGTGCTGTTATACCTTGATGATGTCATTGTATACTCTCACACCTATGAAGACCACCTGCAACACCTGAGTGAAGTGTTCGAGTCACTGTCCAAGTACAGGATGAAACTGAAGCCGTCCAAGTGTCACCTGCTGAAACCCAAGGTCCAGTACCTAGGACATGTGGTTAGTTCAGAAGGCGTAGCACCTGATTTGGACAAAGTAACCGTCATCAAAGACTGGCCGGCCCCAACCAATCACAAAGAGGTATGTTAATTTCTAGGACTGGTCGGGTACTACCGACGATTCATCAAAGGCTATACCAAAATAGCAGCACCCATGCAAGACCTCTTAGTAGGTCAATCCAAAAAAGGCAAGATCAGGGGACCCCCGTTCCACTGGGGACCAGAACAGGAACAATCCTTCCAGAAGCTCAAAGATGCTCTAACTGGGGACGAAATCCTAACCTACCCTGATTACTATCTCCCGTTTTTACTGTACACTGATGCAAGCAATGAAGGTTTGGGAGCAATCCTATCTCAACATCAACAAGGGAAGGAAAAGGTGATAGCCTACGCCAGCAGAAAGCTCCGTCCCACGGAAAGGAATCCGGAGAACTACAGCTCGTTCAAACTGGAGTTCCTGGCCCTGGTCTGAGCAATCACAGAGCGTTTCAAGCATTACCTGGCATCCGCCCCATTCACAGCTTTCACTGATAACAACCCTCTAACACATTTAGAGACTGCGAAGCTGGAAGCCCTAGAACAGCGTTGGGTAGCAAGACTCTCTGTAAAGTACCGGGCAGGTCACAAAAACGGCAATGCTGATGCCCTATCCAGAATGCCTAACCTTCCTGAAGAGGAAGAAGACATAGATGACCTGGAGGAAATAGAACTACCTGCTTTCCATTGTTCGGGTACGGCAACGTGTCACCAGGCGAGCCAGAAAAGAGTAGAGAGGACCGTGAACCCTTTATCTCACCATGACTGGAAGGAGGTTCAAGCTAACAATCCAGATGTCAGCTTGGTAAGAGAGCTGATAACTCAAGAGCACGCCAGCATGGACCCTGATGCCTCCCAAAATGCTAAACACCTATGGAAAGAGAAAGGGAAATTGTTTGTCTACCAAGGTAAACTATACAGAAGGTTTCTGAACCCCAGAACACATGAACTCATCTGGCAGATTGTAGTTCCAAAAACTGAAGTCCAAATGATCCTTGAAGCCTACCATGACGATGCAGGACATTTTGGATGGAAGAAGCTGGAAAGACTCCTGAAAGACCGGTTCTACTGGGTCGGTATGCGAGGCTCTATTGACAAGTGGTGTAAAAACTGTGGACCATGTCACCTTCGAAGGAAAGACCATCTAACTCAGAAAGCTCCGTTGCAGCCAATTGTTACCAAGAAACCCCTTGAAATAGTTGCTCTTGACCATGTAAAGTTAACCCCTAGTCGCACCGGGTTTACTTACGCACTCACTATAGGTGCACCCAAGGGGGGGACCTACGTGTCTGGGCCCCCCCCCACTTTGGATGGCCCTGGGAAGTGGTGCAGTACACAAGGAGCTGGGCCCCTATGTCAGGAGACAGGAACAATTACACAGCACCCAAGGGCCCACAAAAGAGGCTGCTTTTAGGGGGCTTCGCTCCCCCAAACCTCCCACCGGGGGCTTTGCCCCTCGGAACCCCGCTGGGGGGTGACACCTCCCTTTCAGGGCCGGTGTGTGTTTCTTGGACCCCTACCTTGGGAAATTTCTGGGTGCGCCACTGGCACTCACAATAGTAGATCACTATTCAAGGTTCCTGGTAGTAGTTCCAGTTAAGGACTTAACTGCAGAGGTAGCAGCCAAAGCATTCCAGAGTTACTTCTGTCGCCCCCATGGGTATCCAAACCAAGTCTTAACTGACCAAGGGCCAGCCTTCGAATCAGCTCTGTTTCAAGAATTTCTAGGGCTATATGGATGTAAAAAGATCAGGACCACACCATATCAACCCCAAACAAACGGGTTATGTGAGAAAATGAACCACATTGTCATTGACATGCTCAAAACCTTGCCAATCAAAGAAAGAAACCAATGGCCTGAAAATCTTCCAGACCTTGTGGACATCTACAACCACATACCTGTTAGTTCAACTAACTACACACCTGCTTACTTGATGCGAGCAAGACAAGGTAAATTACCAGTTGATCTACAGATGGGAACTATTGAACCAACACAAGATTCTTCTGGTGAAGACTGGATTAGTCAACGCCAAGACTAGTACAAAAAGGTACAGAAGAGTGTTGAAAGAAACCTGAACATCAGCAGAACCAAACAAGAACAAGACTTTAATAAGCACTAGTGATGAGCGAGTATGCTCTGCGCTGCTCGGTACTCGCACGAGTATCACTGTACTCGGGCTTCTCGGCGAGCACCGAGTAATCTCGCGATACTCGTGCTGTGCTCGTGGTCCTCATCCCTGCATGTTGGCGCTCTTTAGAGAGCCAGCCCACATGCAGGGATTGGCTGGCAGACCACTGCAATGCCACAGCCCTGTTGTGGCATTGCAGTGATTGGCCGGCCTGCACAGCGTGACCGAGCCTTTATAAGACCCGGCCGCGCTGTGCTCTGCACACAGCCATCCAGACAGTGAGTGTAGGGACAGTGTCTGCTGCTGCTTAGGGACAGATTTGCGGCCCTCATAGGTAGATCCGGAGCAGGGCTGCAAACTGCTGCTGACCACAACAGTCAGGAGGATATAGGCAGGGTGATCCAGATCGGAATCCAAGCTTTTCTGTGACCATAACAGTACTTACTAGCTTGATACAGGTTAGGGACTAAAATCCTACTCTCCTGTGAGCTGAACAGTCACCAGACTGGTGTACTTACTACCTTGATACAGGTTAGGGACAAAAAATCCTACTCTCCTGTGATCTGAACAGTTACCAGACTGGTGTACTTACTACCTTGATACAGGTTAGGGACTAAAATCCTACTCTCCTGTGACCATTACAGTCACCAGACTGTTGTACTTACTACCTTGATACAGGTTAGGGACTAAAATCCTACTCTCCTGTGACCATTACAGTCACCAGACTGTTGTACTTACTACCTTGATACAGGTTAGGGACTAAAATCCTACTCTCCTGTGATCTGAACAGTTACCAGACTGGTGTACTTACTACCTTGATACAGGTTAGGGACTAAAATCCTACTCTCCTGTGAGCTGAACAGTTACCAGACTGGTGTACTTACTACCTTGATACAGGTTAGGGACTAAAATCCTACTCTCCTGTGAGCTGAACAGTTACCAGACTGGTGTACTTACTACCTTGATACAGGTTAGGGACTAAAATCCTACTCTCCTGTGATCTGAACAGTTACCAGACTGGTGTACTTACTACCTTGATACAGGTTAGGGACTAAAATCCTACTCTCCTGTGATCTGAACAGTTACCAGACTGGTGTACTTACTACCTTGATACAGGTTAGGGACTAAAATCCTACTCTCCTGTGAGCTGAACAGTTACCAGACTGGTGTACTTACTACCTTGATACAGGTTAGGGACTAAAATCCTACTCTCCTGTGAGCTGAACAGTTACCAGACTGGTGTACTTACTACCTTGATACAGGTTAGGGACTAAAATCCTACTCTCCTGTGAGCTGAACAGTTACCAGACTGGTGTACTTACTACCTTGATACAGGTTAGGGACTAAAATCCTACTCTCCTGTGATCTGAACAGTTATCAGACTGGTGTACTTACTACCTTGATACAGCTTAGGGACTAAAATCCTACTCTCCTGTGATCTGAACAGTTACCAGACTGGTGTACTTACTACCTTGATACAGGTTAGGGACTAAAATCCTACTCTCCTGTGACCATTACAGTCACCAGACTGTTGTACTTACTACCTTGATACAGGTTAGGGACTAAAATCCTACTCTCCTGTGATCTGAACAGTTACCAGACTGGTGTACTTACTACCTTGATACAGGTTAGGGACTAAAATCCTACTCTCCTGTGATCTGAACAGTTACCAGACTGGTACACTTACTACCTTGATACAGGTTAGGGACTAAAATCCTACTCTCCTGTGACCATTACAGTCACCAGACTGTTGTACTTACTACCTTGATACAGCTTAGGGACTAAAATCCTACTCTCCTGTGATCTGAACAGTTACCAGACTGGTGTACTTACTACCTTGATACAGGTTAGGGACTAAAATCCTACTCTCCTGTGATCTGAACAGTTACCAGACTGGTGTACTCACTACCTTGATACAGGTTAGGGACTAAAATCCTACTCTCCTGTGAGCTGAACAGTTACCAGACTGGTGTACTTACTACCTTGATACAGGTTAGGGACTAAAATCCTATTCTCCTGTGATCTGAACAGTTACCAGACTGGTGTACTTACTACCTTGATACAGGTTAGGGACTAAAATCCTACTCTCCTGTGACCATTACAGTCACCAGACTGTTGTACTTACTACCTTGATACAGCTTAGGGACTAAAATCCTACTCTCCTGTGATCTGAACAGTTCCCAGACTGGTGTACTTACTACCTTGATACAGGTTAGGGACTAAAATCCTACTCTCCTGTGATCTGAACAGTTACCAGACTGGTGTACTTGCTACCTTGATACAGGTTAGGGACTAAAATCCTACTCTCCTGTGACCATTACAGTCACCAGACTGTTGTACTTACTACCTTGATACAGGTTAGGGACTAAAATCCTTCTCTCCTGTGACCTGAACAGTCACCAGACTGTTGTCGCTGTATACAGGCAAAATGCGCAAGGGCGTTGGCAAGGAACAAGGAAGTGGACGTGATGGTAGTGCAGGCAGAGGCCGAGGTCGTGTGCAAGCACTAATTTCGCAACAACAAAGTAGCACATCTACTCGCTCGCACGTCCTGTCCCAAATTCTTGGGGCCCGCAGCAGTACACCGCTCTTGAACCAAGACCAGTGTCAACAGGTTGTTACTTGGATAGCGGATAATGCTTCAAGTCAGATGGGCACCTCCACAAACACCCTGTCTTCCACACGGTCAAGTGTCAGTAGCCGTGATACTGCACTGCACATTTCCCAACCTGATCCTCCTTATTACCACCAGGCCGAGTACACGTCCACGGACATTACTGATCCTACAGTTGGACACTCGGAAGAGCTGTTCACGTATTCATTCGCAGAATCTGGCCTCTCGCTAGCTCCTGTTGAAGTGGGTGATGAGGAGATGGTATGTACAGATGCCCAAATATTTGAGCAGCCACGTTCTCACGAACGGAACGTTGGCAACGTGTCTCAACAAGGGGTGGACGATGATGAGACACAATTGCCAGGAAGTCAGGAATAGGATCAGGGTGCGGAAGAGGAAGACGACGTGGTGGATGTATCCTAGTTAGCTGACCCAAACCCATGGCCAGAAGATATCAGAGTAGCGAGGACACAGTGCACAGGGGGATGAGGCGTAGCATCCAACAGGCAGTACGAAGCAGGTCGTGTCCGCAACAGAAGGCAGGCAACCGTTCCCGGAACAGACAACGATCAAGGTGCCTGTGCACAATTTAGGTCTTCCACGAGTCTGGGAGTTTTTTAAGTTGGCTCCAGATGACTCTAAAAAGGCTATTTGCAACACCTGCCATGCCAGTATCAGCAGGGGTACGAAAACTAGCAGCCTGACACCACCAGCATGATCAGGACATGTCAGCCAGCACCGACTTTGTGGAATACAACAAGTCGAGGAGCGGTGCTTGCTGATGTCATGCTACGTCTTCGCGTGTTGTGCGTGTGAGCCAATCCCCTGTCATGCTGCCGCGACAAGCTCCAGCCCTGCACTGAAGTTGCCATGCACAATAACACACCATCAAGCACGTCCTTGTCCAGCGCAGCGTTCAATTATCATCAGCAAACCTATGAACGCAGGCGCAAATACGTGCCAACGCCCCACATGCCACTGTCCTCAATTCTCACATTTCGCGACTCATAGCTCTAAAAATGTTGCCTTTCCGGCTGGTGGTGACGGAAGCATTCCGCGACCTGATGAGGGCTGCTGTCCCACGTTACTCGGTCCCCAGCCGCCACTATTTCTCCAGATGTGCCGTCCCCGCATTGCATAACCACGTGTCCCAAAGCATCACACGTGCCCTGAACAACGCTGTTTCAGCCAAAGTCCACCTAACCACAGACACGTGGACAAGTGCTTGTGGGCAAGGCCGCTACATCTCCTTGACGGCACACTGGGTTAATATTGTGGAGGCTGGGAACCAGTCTGAGCGAGGGACGGAACACATCCTTCCCACACCAAGGATAGCAGGCCCTACCTCTGTCAGGGTTTCACAGACACTCTACAGCTCCGGAATGTCATGCTCCTCAGCCTCCTCCTCCTGCGCATCCTCATCCACTGTACCCTCCACACCAGTCCCAAGCTGGAAGCACTGCAGCACTGCCTCTGTGAAGCGGCAACAGGCTGTGCTGAAGCTAGTCTGCATAGGTGACAAACCCCACAATGCAGAAGAGCTGTGGACAGCTCTGAAACAGCAGGCAGATCACTGGCTCACACCTCTGAACCTAAAGCAAGGAAAGGTCGTGTGTGACAATGGCCGAAACCTGGTGGCAGCTTTGAGGCGAGGCCAGCTGACGCATGTTCCATGCGTGGCCCATGTGCTCAACCTGGTGGTTCAGAGGTTTCTAAAGTCATACCCAGAGCTGTCTGAACTGCTGGTAAAAGTTCGCCGTCTGTCTGCACATTTTCGCAAGTCACCTACTGCTTCAGCCGGTCTTGCCGGCTTTCAGCGCCGTTTGCGTCTTCCGTCCCACAGACTGGTGTGTGATGTCCCCACGCGTTGGAATTCAACTCTGCGCATGTTGGTCAGGATATGTGAGCAGAAGAGGGCAGTTGTTGACTACCTGCATCACCTAAGCCGTCGGGAAATGGGTCAAACTCCACACATAACACCTGAGGAGTGTAGATGGATGTCCGACCTATGTATCGTCCTCCAAAACTTTGAGGACTCCACCAAGATGGTGAGCGGCGATGACGCCATTATTAGCGTCACCATACCACTACTCTGCCTTCTAAAACGGTCTCTGCTGAAAAACAAAGAGGATGCATTGCAGACGGAGCGCGATGACTTGGAGCAAGAAACAGTAGTGGGTGTGGGTGATAACACACAGCCCAGCCTCATCTCATCACAACGTGCAGTGGAGGACTATGACGAGGAGGAGGAGGATGAAGACATGGAGCAACTCTCTGGCCAAATTGAGGATATGACATGCACACCAGTCATATCCTCGATTCAGCGTGGCTGGCCAGAGGACAGGGGAGATGAGGAGGAGGAGGAGGACAGCATGTTCAGTCATTGTGTTGGTCTGGATACTGAAGTGATGGCTGTTAAGAGTCTGGCGCACATGGCTGACTTTATGGCAAGCTGCCTGGCTCGTGACTTTCGCGTTCAGAACATCTTGGCCGACAATCAGTACTGGTTGGCAACACTGTTAGACCCACTCTACAAGGAGAACTTTATGTCTCTCATTCCTGAGGCAGAGAGGTCAGCCAAAATGCAGCAGTTCCAGAAGGCCATAGTCACGGAAGTAGGCAAATCATTCCCCTCAAAAAACGCTAGCGGCATAGGTCAGGAATCGGTGGACAACCAAGGCGTACAGCCAAGAGGGGCACAAGTCCAATCCGCCAGAGGTAGGGGAACAGTCTTTACGATGTGGGACAGTTTTCTCAGCCCCTCACGTACCACAGCCCCTGAGGTGCGGGGTAGTGCCACAAGAAATGCTAAGTTTGGCCAGATGCTGAAGGAGTACCTTGCAGATCGAACAACTGTACTGCGAGATTCCTCTGTGCCTTACAATTATTGGATCTCCAAGCTGGACACGTGGCATGAATTGGCTCTCTACGCCTTGGAAGTCCTGGCCTGCACTGCCGCTAGCATTTTGTCAGAGCGTGTTTTCAGTGCCGCAGGTGGAATCATTACTGATAAACGCACCCGCCTGTCAACTGAAAATGCTGACAGGCTGACTCTGATCAAGATGAACAAGGGTTGGATTGGGCCAGACTTCACCACACCACCAACAAATGACAACTGAATTTAAATTTTGTTATGAGAATTTGCCATTTACCTCGACTCACTCATGGGTACACACTTCTGGACTTTGGCTAATCGCTGGACTGCTCCTCCTTCTCCTCATGTGCCACCATGATGACCGTTACTATAGTTAGGCTGTTGTTTCAGGTATACCCGCAGTGGTACATTTTTTCGCCCATTCTTTTAGAATGGGCATTACAACGACAGGAGACCCGCTCCTTTTCAATGGGAAAAATGTTTTGAGGCCCTCCTGCACGTCTCTATCCAGGGACAATGTGGAGCCTCCCAATTTTTGGCTGCCCTGCCAAAGGGCTATACTACAATACACCCACTTGAGGTTTACAGGCCCTACTGCATGTCTGTATGCATGGGTCATTGTTGAACCTCCCAATTTTTGGCTGCCCTGCCAAAGGGCTATACTACAATACACCCACTTCAGGTTTACAGGCCCTCCTGCACGTCTCTATCCAGGGACAATGTGGAGCCTCCCAATTTTTGGCTGCCCTGCCAAAGGGCTATACTACAATACACCCACTTCAGGTTTACAGGACCTCCTGCACGTCTCTATCCAGGGACAATGTGGAGCCTCCCAATTTTTGGCTGCCCTGCCAAAGGGCTATACTACAATACACCCACTTTAGGTTTACAGGCCCTCTTGCACGTCTCTATCCAGGGACAATGTGGAGCCTCCCAATTTTTGGCTGCCCTGCCAAAGGGCTATACTACAGTACACCCACTTCAGGTTTACAGGCCCTCATGCACGTCTCTATCCAGGGACAATGTGGAGCCTCCCAATTTTTGGCGGCCCTGCCAAAGGGCTATACTACAATACACCCACTTCAGGTTTACAGGCCCTCCTGCACGTCTCTATCCAGGGACAATGTGGAGCCTCCCAATTTTTGGCAGCCCTGCCAAAGGGCTAGACTCCAATACACCCACTTTAGGTTTACAGGCCCTCATGCATGTCTGTATGCATGGGTCATTGGTGAACTCACAATTTTGGACTGCCCTGGTAAAGGAAAATACTACAATACACTCACTTCCTCAAAATGGGCACATTATGTCAAGACAGGGCTTCATGTACGTCTCTTTTCAGGGTCATCGGAGTGCCGCACAATGTTTTCACGTAAAATCTTTTATGTAATCACAAAAAGTAGCATACACCAGCTGTATCTCACTATTGGGTATGTGCTCTTAACATTATTCATTTTGGTGTCATTTTGGAAGGTTTTCTGGTGACTCCGTAAAATTGGCGTGAAACTCGGACAAGATTGTTCACAGCTGTGACTTTTGAGTGAGAAATGCTTCCAGGGGTCTTCCCCATGGTGTTGCCATGTCATTTGAGCACTCTTCTGAGACTTTTGTGACATTTTTAGGGTTTCTACATGTTGCCGGCAGTCATTTCATAAAAATACTCGGGTGTCCCATAGGATAACATTGGGCTCGGTACTCGGGCCGAGTACACGAGTATCTTGGGATGCTCGGCCCGAGCTTCGAGCACCCGAGCATTTTAGTACTTGCTCATCACCAGTGTTGGGTCGTCTTTTGCGATCTGGAAAAAGGGCCAGGCTAGGCAAGGCTTAATGCCCATGCAAACTGCAGGGTCGCCATGGCTTCTGCACAGAGACAGAGTTGCGGCTGAGGACAAGTTGTTGATGTGCTTGCAGCACTCCGTCTCTGTCCAGGAAGCCGAAACCTAACCTCATGAGCTTCGATATCCTCCTCTGCTGAGCTCATTAACTGCCTTTTTGTGGGTTGACAATAAGTGGGATCTAGAACCTCATCGTCACCCTCTGTGTTGTCAAACTCCTTGCCCTCAGAGCCACCCTCTTCCTGCTCTGACCGCAAAGTCACTCAGGTATCTGCGACAAGTATCTGAGTGCCATCAACATAAGCCTCATTTTCTCCACCAACAGGGGTTAAAGTTTGGTAATAAGGGTCAACATTATGCTCGGACCCTTCTTCGTCCGGCCCTGGATCCGACTCACACAGATTTTGTGCATCGATGCAGATCACTTCCTCCTCTTGGCTCAGTGAAGCTTTGGAGCAGACCTCTGATTACCAGGCTATAGTATGCATTAACAGCTCTGCAGGCTCAGCCATCTGTGTTGAACCACAGTCCATAGGGTAGCTGGAGACTTGTGACACATGAGGAAACTCGTGTGATTTGGTAACACCTGTGAGGACTGCAGTGTGTGCACTGTAGAAGTTGAGATGGAGGAAAGGCCACTTGATACCCATTGTAGCACATCTATTCCCCTTTCCACCATGATTCACTTTTTACCACTCATTTTTGATGGTAACAGATTTGCAAGTTAGTTCTTGTAGGCTGAAAGAATCTGGGGCTGTGAATCCAGCAGACACAATTTGCCTAAAACTGGTACTAGGCAAAATCTGTTGTTTCTGCCTGGATGTTGCACTTGCCAGATGTGGCACTAAATGTTTTTTTGCACAGATTTGGTGTAGTTGTTGACACAAACTCCACTGAACCACAGGGGATTTGCCAAAAATGGTACTAGGCAAAAACTGTGGTTGCTGCCTGGATGTGGCACTTGCCAGATGTGGCACTAAATGGTTTTCATCACAGGATTAGTGCAGCTGTCACACAAGCACCACTGTACCACAGGGGATTTGCCAAAACACTGCTACTAAGCTCTAAAAAGGGCTGTTTAAGAAGGAGTTACTAAACCTACCATCTATCTATGTAGAAAGAAATAGAATCACTAGCTAGCTATCTAAATAGCGCACACAGGATCAGCAGCATCAGCACTGCAGCAGCAAGACTGTCACTGAGCTCCAACACTGAGAAAATGGTGACGGGGGAAATGGCCAGTTCTTACATGCTAAGGACATGTGACATATCCAGTCAATGACACAAACCCTTGTTTTCAAAAAGTGCAATTTGCTTTATGGATGCTGATTGGTTGCCAGACTGGACCACCCACAGTATGTGCGGGAAAGAAAAAAAATGGAGACCTGCATTTATCTCCCCTGAGACCTCCAACCTCCCTCCCCTCCCGCCTGCTATCCTAGGCAATGACACTCTGAAAACGTAGAACAGAAGCATTAGTGAAACTGTTCGAGGTGCAAACGAACATTGCCAAATTTGGTTAGACTTGAAATTGGCGAACATGTTCGAGCAAAGTTCGCTCATCTCTAATAGTGACACTGGTGATCATTTATTACCTGTACACTGACACTATATACCAGCTCCTATTTATTATGTCACCTATGTACACTGTATTACTTGTACACTAGACACTATATACAGAGCTCCTGTGCATAATGTTAATGATAATCACTGTATTACCTGTACACTGACCAAATATACAGAGCTTTTTAAATTTTCATTATTGTAGTATTATCGGTCACTATGTGGTGGATTATGTGCTCTAGTCATGGTGTGATGGTATTTGTCCCTTTTTTGTGGTATTATTCGTCCTATTGTGTGGTAGTAATATATGGTCTTTTTATGGTGTGGCATTATTTATACCTTGTACGTGGTAGTATTTCATCACTATGTGGTGGTATTTTGTGCTCTGGTCATGGTGTGGCAGTATTTGGTCTTTGTATGTGGCATTATTTAGTCACTATATGGTGGTAATATGTCCTCTGGTCACAGTGTGGTGGTATTTCTCCCTTTTATGTGGTATTATTGGTCTTGGTATAGTGGATTGTGGTTGGTCATTTGTATTTTCTGATATCAATGAGGGGAAAATTCTTTATTTCTAATAGATATTAAATACTTGGATGTTTAACCCCTTCTGTCATGTGACTATTACACAGCAGCAGAGATGTCCTTCTGAGCTTCAACACATCTAAGACCTTGTGCACACGAGTATTTGATCAGATTTTTACCTCAGTATTTGTAGCTAAAACCAGAAGTGGGTGAAAAATGCAGAAAAAAATTACCTCTGATTGTCCCACTCCTGGTTTTGGCTTACAAATACTGAGGTAAAAAACTCACCAAATATTCAATGCCTGCACATGGCCTAAGTGATAACTTATTAACTTTTATATTCTTTACAAGTTCAAAAAAAAAATACAAAAAGATCCAGCACAGAGTCCTGAGATGTAGATGCTTAAAAATTCATTTTAATAGAAAAAAACATTAAAACGTACATATTAAGATCATCATCCTTAAAGACGGTCCTTAGTCATAGGTTTTGCTTTAGTCACATTAGACTGGAGCCCATGTATAACTGATCTGTTCATTCCCTCAGTGGCTGTGAGTGCTGTATTTGGCTTTTTATGGATGCCCCAATGAGGATGAATGGAGCAGTGGTCAGACATCATTACCTGTCGCTGCATTTTATAATGGGATAATAGTGGCCTGTCAGGAATAAAGTTCCACATTCTTCAGACAGTATGGTTTTAACAAGTCAAATTCCACCAATAAATTATTTTTCAACTACCTAACCTGAGGATCGCTGATAACTTGTTTTCACCAAAAAATTCCTTTAATGCAAACTACTGTAATTGTACTGTACATCCCAGTTATGGTGAGTGCACAGTGATGTGCAGGAGCTGACACTTTAATAGCATAATAGCTAACAGGTATTTGACTCCAGTAGACCACTCACCCTTCAGCTATATGCAATTTCCCTGGTGGGCCCCAGACACCCCAGTCCAACACTGCTCACTGCAACCAATAGTTGCCTTAGCAACTAGCAATTATGTGGGTTACTACTGACAGAACTGCAATGGTATGAGCATGGCACATAGCTCCTTTTGGCTCTGATTTACATGTGAACAAATAAAAAAATTAGATGTTAACTCTTTTGTCAGAATGCATGTTGTCCATAGTGAGGGGAATGTCATATTTCCACATAGACTCTAAGTGTACCAGGAGGTGCTAAAATGAAAGTGATGCAGCACCCCCTACACAGAGAATAATTCAACACAGGTGGTGGCAACTCTGGCAAATGCTACAAACGTGTTTTCTGTAGCAGTGCTCTAGGTATGCCAAACGTCTGTAGAAAAAAAATCACTTTTGCCCATAAATTCCATCCATTATAAGTTTATGTTTAAAACATACAAATTAGCCACATCAGAGAGGAGAGGACTTGAATTCTAGTGCCACCTATTGCTTAAAACATATCTCTGCCGTTCACCTCTCCAAACAAGCCTACTTTTAAAACCCTTATCACCTCAGTCCCTATACAACAATCCTAAAAAGCTACTTGACACTTTTCACTCCCTTCTTATCAACCCTCAGCACAATCCGGCCAATTATTCAAAGAAAAAAATTATTATGTCTGGCAGGAAATTGTCACCCTAATCCTTAATGTCATGGCTCCTATTCCCTCCTGCACTTCAGCAAGTTCACTTTCTGTCTTTGAACTGGTCAAAAAGATACCAGGTTCTTCACCTGCCTCACCCTACTATCTGCAGCAGTGACATTATTCATTATTCCCTCTTACCTTCTTCAGTCCATCTCCCTGGCTGTCACTACCTAAATAAAATATTTAACATCTAATAACTGCTAAATTTAATGTCCACTACTCACTTCTGAATCTCCTGGATTTCTCAGCAGCATTTTTTAAGACAGTGGATCATCAGCTCATCCTCACTATGGTCTGCTCTTTCGGCCTCAAGGACACCATTCTTTTTTTTGTCTCTCTACCTATCTCTCTGACCGCTCCTTCCTGTATCTTTTACTGGCTTTCTTCCTCTACAGGTTACATACTTATCAGAGAAGAGAAAAAAAATACATATTTGGCCACTTACAAATATCCATTGCATTTGGCAGAATGCTGTTTGCCACTCTTGGGGATAACCCATGTCTCCCAACACCGATGCTCAATCTCCTACAACCCTGGCATGGGGGCGATTGTAGCATCTGCGTCCATCCATGCCACAAGGAGGAAACTGGTGGTATTACTGGACACGAGGTCACCCCAGGGCGGCAGCCACTCCAGGCAAAGTGAAACATAGTGTCAGAGCACAGCCTATTAATGACACCCAGCTGTTAAAAAAGGCGGGCTGTTCCGCACCCAAAAATATGCTCCACAAGTGACTGACGCCCCCTAGAGGGCCCAGCCTCAAAATGCAGAAAGATTAAAAAATGCAATAAACATTTTTTTGAAAAAAAAAGTGAGGAGTTAGTTTGATATTTTGGACCAAAATAGCGTAAGCTCGTAGCCCCCTTCATGGGCCCTCACGCCTACGAGTACCTAGCAATATGTTAAACCATATGTATAATCTAAATTGAGAATTTACCGAATAGGTTACATAATTATCAGAGAAGAGAAAAAAAAAAAACATATTTGGCCACTTACTAATATCCATTGCATTTGGCAGTATGCTGTTTGCCGCTCTTAGGGGATAACCCATGTCTCCCAACAAACTAACTCCTCACATTTTTTTTTTTTCAAAAAAATGTTTATTGCATTTTTTTATCTTTCTGCAGTTTGAGGCTGGGCCCTCTAGGGGGCGTCAGTCACTTGTGGAGCATATTTTTGGGTGCGGAACAGCCCGCCTTGTTTAACAGCTGGGTGTCATTAATAGGCTATGCTCTGACACTATGTTTCACTTTGCCTGGAGTGGCTGCCGCCCTGGGGTGACCTCGTGTCCAGTAATACCACCAGTTTCCTCCTTGTGGCATGGATGGACCCAGATGCTACAATCGTCCCCATGCCAGGGTTGTAGGAGATTGAGCATCGGTGTTGGGAGACATGGGTTATCCCCCAAGAGTGGCAAACAGCATTCTGCCAAATGCAATGGATATTTGTAAGTGGCCAAATATGTTTTTTTTTCTCTTTTCTAGCTAGGTACTCGTAGGCGTGAGGGCCCGTGAAGGGGGCTACGAGCTTACGCTATTTTGGTCCAAAATATCAAACTAACTCCTCACATTTGTTTTTAAAAAAAATGTTTATTGCATTTTTTTAATCTTTCTGCAGTTTGAGGCTGGGCCCTCTAGGGGGCGTCAGTCACTTGTGGAGCATATTTTTGGGTGCGGAACAGCCCACCTTGTTTAACAGCTGGGTGTCATTAATAGGCTGTGCTCTGACACTATGTTTCACTTTGCCTGGAGTGGTTGCCGCCCTGGGGTGACATCGTGTCCAGTAATACCACCAGTTTCCTCCTTGTGGCATGGATGGACGCAGATGCTACAATCGCCCCCATGCCAGGGTTGTAGGAGATTGAGCATCGGTGTTGGGAGACATGGGTTATCCCCCAAGAGTGGCAAACAGCATTCTGCCAAATGCAATGGATATTTGCAAGTGGCCAAATATGTTTTTTTTTCTCTTCTCTTCCTCTACCTCTGTTGTCTCTGATTTACATGAGATCAAATAAAGAAATGTAGATATTTACTCTTTTGTCACAATGCATGTTGTTCATAGTGAGGGGAATGTCATATTTATACACAGTCTCTAAGTGTACCAGGAGAAGCTAAAATTAAAGTGAAGCCCCACCCCCTTACACACAGAATAATTCAGCACAGGTTGCTCTCTATTTTTGTTATCCTCCTACCTCTCTGACCGCTCCTTCACTGTATCTATTGCTGGCTTCTTTTCCTCTCCTCTTCTCCGTAATGGCGTGATTCCTCAGCGTTCCGTCCTAGGCTCCCTCCTCTTCTTTCTAGACACCCTAATGGACAAACTGTCAGCAGATATTGTTTCCAGTACTATCTCTTTAATAATGCCACCCAATAATACACTTCTTCCGATGTCACACTTGCATAACTACAAAATATCAGTAATTGTCCGTCAGCTTTCCTAACACTATGTTAAAACCAAAACTGAACCCCCTGTGTTATCCCCCGCTACTGACCTATCAAAAATTGCAGTTACCGTTTGAGGTTCTACCATAACTATCAAACAGAATGTCCACTGCCTTGGGGTTCTATTGGACTCAGATGTTTTCGATCACATGCTTGGTCATATCACCTTCACTTCAAAAACATCTCTAGAATTTGATACTGCTACCATGTGTCAATCTTTGCACTTTTTGTCCATCTGCTACAGAATCCAAAATAAACTATTCACTCATACATACAAAGATCTGCATAGTTCTGCACCAAGCTACATCTCCTCTCTCATCTCTACCATCTTATCTACCCTCTCCATTTCATTCATGACCTAAGACTAATATTATCAATAATCCGAACCTCCCACCCGTCTCCAGGACTCCTCTCATGCTGTGTCAATGTTCTGGAATATGCACTACCACAGACAATATGGTTAATTTCCAGTAAGCCCTAAAAACATATTTCTTTAGATTGTCTTATCCCGTCACCTTACAAATATAACTATATGTTCTTTCTAAAGATACTGACTGGTGACAGGTTCATGCAGTGTTATTTGAATATATTTATTATATTGCTGACCGGACCTTAATCGACAAGCACTTTATTTGACCTCTTATTTGTCACCCCTATTTCCTTATAGACTGTAAGCTTGCAATGAGGGCCCTCACTCCTACTGGAATGTGTTGCACGCTATGTGTTAGGCTACGTTCCACACGCTGCGTTATTGGTTCGCTGCGTATGGATCCGCTATTTGTAGTGGAATGCAGTGAAACACAGTGACGCTGGCTGTCTCAGCTAAGTCAATGCATTTCACTATTTGGCATTCAGACACTGCGTTTTTTATGGACTCACTTTTTGGCTGAAAAGCAGGACTGTAAAAATAAGTCACCTACCCATTTCTTTGCATTATTTCGCTGCGCTTTTTATTTACCGCACCACGATCCCCCGGTAATCTCCAGTGATGTCTTCTCTTACCAAGGCCACAGGAACTGTGGGTGGACCTGGGACAGCACCATGCGACCGAGCGCCAGCACTTGGTCACATGGCAGGCTGCAGTGTCCTAGAGGCAGCGGCTCTGCACCCTCAGAGAATGAGAGGACTCTGAGGGAGCACGGCGAGGTGAGTAAAAGCGCAGGCGAAAAACGCAGTAGCATTCAGACAGAACGCTGTGCTTCGTGAGAAACTATTCTTGGTGCAGTTTTGCACCAAAAACGGATCCTCACAAAATGCAGCAAAACCACTGTGTGAATATAGCTTTATTCTGTAATGTCTTATCTTGTTTGTCCTGTCCTCTATGAATTGCCAAGAGATGTGGAATATGTTAGCGTTATAAAAAAACAAATTTTATTATCATTGTAATACGAAGATTTTGCCTTTGTAAGGGCCCTTTCACATCAGCGGTATTTTCAAATCGCGGCAGATGCGATGAAAAAAGCGCATCTGCCGCGATTACCGCATAACCGCGACACTTGCGGCACACTTGCGGCAAGCCCCATGCAATGTCTATGGGGCTTGCGGTAAGGGTGCAGCAGGTGCGGCAAGTGCGGTTTCGGCCGCACTTGCCGCACCCTTACCGCAAGCCCCATAGACATTGCATGGGGCTTGCCGCAAGTGTGTCGCAAGTGTCGCGGTTATGCGGTAATCGCGGCAGATGCGTTTTTTTCATCGCATCTGCCGCGATTTGAAAATACCGCTGATGTGAAAGGGCCCTAACATGCTCTTTAATGCCTTCTCCAATTTTTATTTTGCTTTTTAATTTGTTTCCTTCCCTTCTTGTAAGAGCCATAATTTTTTTTATATTTTCAGCTACATAGATATAAGAGGGCATGTTCTTTTGTAAGAAGAATTGTATTTTTGAATGCTACCATTTGTTTTAACATTTTAAATATTGGAAAAGATGTAGAAAAACACCAAATGCGTTGAAATTGTAAGAAAAATGCAATTCTGTTATGGGTTTTTTTAACAGCGCACATTCTGCAGTAAAAAATACTCTGAATCATGTTTCTCCATGTCAATACAATTATGGCAAAGCCAAACATTTTTATTTCATATAAGTGGAGAAAAGTCATTTTGAAAATTGTAAAAATTGAGTGGTTTGTGTAGCAATTTTCCGAGACCTGTAACATTTTTAGTTTTTATGCTGAAGCTGGGTGATGGCTTGTTTTTTTTGCATAACAAGCTGATGGTTTTAGTCATACCAATGTGGGGTACATACACACAACATATTGATTGATTTAAATTTAATTTTTTAGGGATAAGTGGTGTGCACAATACTTGCATCATTATTTATTTTTCTCATCTACCAACCGGCATCTACCGATCGTCTTAATTACCGTAATTTTTTTATTTTCATAGATTGGACTTTTAAGAATGCAGCAATGCCAAACATTTATTTTTCATTTCTTTATTGTTCATTGGAGAAAATTGGGGTGGATTTGAAATTTCACATATATTTTGTAAGACATTTTATTTTTTTAGTCTCCTTGTAGGACTTGAGCCAGTGATCATTCAGTAAAGCTCCATATAGCTAAGCTTCAAAGAAGTTTGAAGATGACAGCAATGAGGGTCTTTAGCAGGCTCTCGTCTATCATAGTAACCCATGGAATCCAGTATGCACAATCACTAGCGCAAGTTCCATTGAAACGCCACCAAGATTGAGGCTGAGCTCCAGCGGCGTCTGTTGGAGACAGATCCCAGTTATAGATGTTATCTGCTGTATGTAGACAACTCATGTCCAGAGCACTCTCAAAATGTGTGATATTGTGCCAATGGATTCAACTAGTGATGAGCGCACTTTGCTAGAACATGTTCACCAATCTAAAATCCGGACTGAATATAGCAGTGTTCGTTCAGCATCTTGAATTCGAATGCTTTGCTGCAAAGTCAGGAAATTCGGCGAACATTCGGTAATGCTTCGGGTGTTTGTAGTTTAAAGTAGGACAAAAGCATTTGTGCAACTGCACTAATACTTCTGTTCTACGTTATCATACACACACACAGATCATGCTGCTTGATTGCTCTGGTTCATATTCCGATGTTCCCTCTCACTTCTGCATCCGAACTGGCGGTGGGTGACGTGCATGGTCAGCTGATCTGACCACCATAGCAATCGTGTCACGTAACCAGATAGTGTCAGCTGATCTGGTCATCTGACTTGATTACTATGGTGACCAGATGAGCTGCCGTACACATCACTCACTGCTTGCTTTGCTCCATATATGCAGTGACTCGCTGAGGTCACCGTTCAGGTAACCATGTGGCCGCTAATCATACCGGGTACCATGGTTACCTGAGCTGTCCTCGGGTGACCTCAGCAAGTCAGCGCTTATGGGCAGCTCATTCATTCAGTGACTGGAGGTTGTGGTGACAGGGTGCTGTGCGTCACAGAGGATCGATTCGGGGTATACCTGAGGGGGTTAATAAAGATGGATTCCCTAGTTGTCTGTGTTTTTATTTCTAATAAAATGTTTTCTCTTTGTGTTGTGTCTTGTTTACTATTTACTTGAAATTCTTAATAGCCGGGTCTAATATAGGCCCAACATTAAGAATTTCTCGCTTAATGCCAGCTGGCAATACAAAGTTGGCATTAACTTTGTTTTACCCAGTTTTCCACTGCTACATGGCAACTAGAAGAGCCTGGTTAAGTGCCAGGAATTGACGACCAGATGAGCTGCCACGCACGTCACTCACTTCCAGCTCTGCTCCAGGTGTGCAGTGACTCGCTAAGGTCACCGTTCAGGTAACCATGGTGGCCGCTAATCATAGTGGATACCATGGTTATCTGAGCTGTCCTCAGGTGTCCTCAGTGAGTCACTGCTAATGGACCGAGCTCGCAACTCATTCATTCAGTGACTGGAGGCTGTCATTACAGAATGCTGTATTCTTCACCATAGCCTCCAATATAGAAGACGTCACAGAGTATTGACAAAGAATATAACTGAGGTGTTAATAAAGATGGAGTTCCTAAATGTTTTTGTGCTTTTATTTCTAATAAAATGTTTTCTCTTTGTGTTGTGTCTTGTTTACTATTTACTTGAAATTCTTAATGGCCGGGTGTAATATTAGCTCGATATTTAGAATTTTGGGCTGAATGCCAGCTTGCAATACAAAGCTGGCATTAACCTCTAATTACTCAGTTTGCCATCACTTCAGGGCAACTGGAAGAGCTGGGTAAAGCACCAGGAATTGGCGCTTCTTATGAATGCACCAATTTTTGTGGCGGCTTCCCTTTATTGTATGGCAACTAAGCACAATCAGTGTCCAGGTTGAGAAAATGCAGTCTGATTGCAACAGCCAATCACGGATGCTCAGTAGTGTATGGCAACCAACCTGCCGTCATAGTGTATTAGACAGAGTGCGCGGCAGCTGATCTGGTCACATGTAATAAAGTCAGGTGACCAGATCAGCTGACACTATTTGGTCACGTGATGCGATTGCTATGGTGATCAGATCAGCTGACTGCACACATCACTCACTGATAGTGCGGATGTGAAAGTGAGAGGGAGGCAGGAATATGGACCAGAGCAATCAAGCATGCGGAGATCCAGTAAGATGACACACCTCAGTGTATGTCGTGCATGCTGTAAGGTGTGGGGAGTAGCCGCTTGCAGTCAGGACAAATCATCTTTGTTATAGGTGCTTTTCAGCCTTTATGTGTTCATGCTAATGTTGCCTACCAATGATGTGAATGTTGTTTGGAAAATTGGGTGAACGTTCGTTGAATGATTTGTTGAACACTTCACGTACGGCCAACAAATCCAAATGCAAACACTCAGGTGTTCGTTCATCTCTAGATTCAACAACTAGTTATGCTGTGATATATAACACATGGAAAAAAGTATTAGGCATTGGACACGTGTTAATCATTCAACTTTCATCCATTCCTACTGCATTCTGCCTTTAAAAAGATTTTTGAAAGAATAGGTAATTTTAAAAAGCTTACTGAATATGAGCATGGTGCCATAATTGGATGCTAGTGTCTGTGAAATTTCTTCCCTCTTAAAAATGACTAATTTTGAGTGGTGTTACTGAAGTGGAACTGTTTAAGAACCACAGCAACTCAACCATCGAGTGTCAGATCATGTAACGTTACAAACTTGGATGTTGATGATGTTAGTGCATAAGGTGAAGATTTGTAATGCAGATGCCACACAGCAAATCACAAGCAATTTACAGTACAATACAAGTTTTTTTCAGAATTCCAGTCACATGTTGTGGAAAAAAATCCACACAAAAAATGAAAGCATGGTGCGGTACATCATTAAATACACCGGCTCGTCCCTAATCACGATCACAGAGCATAGCGATGGGTTGCTAGGACAGCCAAGGTCTGTTGCAGACTTCCATAGCTGTCATTACGGAGCTTATTTTAAACTCAGCCTATGGCTTGGATTCAAGGGAGACTATCATTTTTATCATATGCAGTAATTCTGTTTAAATCCCTCAGGTTTTTAAATGTGCCTTAGAAACATATCTCTTTAGACAGGTCTATCAACTCCCTAGCATAACGATCACCTCTCCCCTGACCCATCCATCTAAGGTGCTTTCACATCAGCAGTTTTGCGCTGATCGCGGCAGTTGCGTTTTTTTGTATTGTTGAACGCAGAGTTTTTGGATGCAGCTGCTCTACGCTGCATCCAAACACTGCTAATACTGTTTGTGCGCATGCAGCCTTAGGCCCCTTTCACATCAGCGGTTTTGCGCTGATCGCGCAGTTGCGGTGAAAAAAACGCAAGTGCCGCGATTACCGCATAACGGCTGCACTTGCGGCAAGCCCCATACAATGTATATGCGGGCTTGTGGCAGGTGCGGCAAGTGCGGTATCAGCACTTGCGGCAGGTGCAGCCGCGAAAAACCGCGGTCAGCCGCGTTTTTTTTTGCTGCCGCACCTGCCACAAGTGCTGATACCGCACTTGCCGCACCTGCTGCAAGCCCGCATAGACATTCTATGGGCTTGCTGCAAGTAAACCGCAAGTGCAGCCGTTATGCAGTAATCGCGGCAGTTGCGTTTTTTTCACCGCAACTGCCGCGATCAGCGCAAAACCGCTGATGTGAAAGGAGCCTAAGGCTGCATGCGCACAAACAGTATTAGCAGTGTTTTGGATGCAGCGTAGTGCAGCTGCATCCAAAAACGCGGGCGTTCAACAATACAAGAACAGTGGATGGGATTTCTAGAAATACCATGCCCACTGTGCTTCTTTTGTACACGCTATATAAATAAATGTATTATTATTATAATCTTGCTACTTAGGTTAATCATATTCCCAGGTCATTTTTACAACAAAATGTACGCTGTAAAAATAAAGTCCCAAAATGATATCAGAATTGTGTTTTTTTCTCAGTTTTCATGACACTTGGAATTTGATTCATATTTTCAGTACACTAAGTGGCAAAATGGTGTCATTTAAGGGTATGTGCACATTGGAAGTTTTGTGGGCTGTTTTTGAGCGTTTTCCGCCGGCGTTTTCCGCTGATTTTATGTTAATTTATGTTAATCCTAACCAGCGGTTGGCTTAACATGCTAGTCAATGGCTTTCAGAAAACGCTGTGTACATTAGAACGATTTTTTTTTCTCCTTTCCACTTTCTTCACCGGTTTTCCACCGGTTTTCAAAGATAGAGCATGTGACTTCTTTGAGCGTTTTTCCAGCGGTTCTAGCTTACAAGTGCACACAAAACAGTCTTAAAAACGCCAAGAAAAACCGCCAGAAAACCGCCGACAAAACGCTGTATAAACGCTATAAAACCGCTCAAAAACCGCTCAAAAAACGCTAAAAAACGATGGACACTGCTGTGGTCAGGAATCTCAGTTTCTGAAATTCTACACCGGTTTTCTGACGGTCTGCAATGATGCAGAACAGTCCAATGTGCACGTACCCTAAAAGTACAATTCATCTATCAAAAAACAGGTGTTCATCTGGCTTTATGGAAAGAAAAATATAAAAGTTAGGGCTTTTGGAAAAAGGGATATAAAAATGAAAGTGCAAAAATGGAAATTGGACATGTACAAAAAGGGTTAATGCCTACGAATTCAGGACGGAATGTCAGAAATTCTCCTTTATGTGGGCATGTCTCAATGCTTTGTCCATGCATTAGTCAATGTATCAGTGAAACAACTAAATTCTATAGTAATAATGCCTCAATGTAAACAAAACATAACGTGCACATAGTAACAAACCTCAGGGTTGTATTTATTGTGGGTCTGTAAGGCAAGCCACTTGATCTCCAGCAGTTAACACGTAATGACAGCGGGTTACTAAGCAGACTTTGATTCTAAAACGATTTACCCTGCTGGGAAATATCTACATAATCCATCTCTCGTTATATCCTAATACATAGCTTCTTTGCCTGATTCCCCTATTTCATATTAACTCAATAAATATGTAAAGTAATTAAATTGACAAACAGAACAAAAGTTACAGAATATGAACTAACTACACTGCCAACATTAAATGAAGTATACATTTTTGGAAGGATGGACAGTGAATGGCACCATAGCATAACCCAATGCTTTATAGAAAGTCGAATAATGTAGTAGTAAGATTTTAAATGGGGAATTCCATAAAATGATGCATGCGGGGGCAGAGCAGAAAGGGGCTAAGCAGCTGTTGATCACTCTCACAAAGATGCCCTGCTGTTTTTTGTTCAACTAATCCTCCTGATCATTAGGAAGCTTCTCTAGTTAATCCTGATGCCTGCAAAGACACCCACACATGCTCTACGCTTCCAGATGTTTATTGCCCACGTGAAGCAACAAAGTCATCTGAAAAGATCTGGATACAGACCTCTGTGAAATTTCTTCTTCTAGTCGCAAACACTACTGTGAGATTTTTTGCTATGATCTTTATCATGTAGATTTATTGCAGAACCCATAGAAATTAATAGTTTGATCCACTGAATGTAAATCTAGAAAATAAGGTGAAATATTGTGATTGTTTCCAAAATTAAATTGTAATATCTATTTAATATTGCTCATCATTAATATAATTGGTACTTTGTGTAAGGTGCAGACGTTTTACAACCTCAAACGTTCTGCAAGCCGTATACATACTTAGTTTTGTCAAACTGCACAGATTACTGACAGTATGCACTTGGATGGAAAATCCCTTTGAAGGAAGTGTCGCAAAGAGCAGACCCTGAAAACAAGCTGATGACTACGGGTCCAACTTATGGCACCCAGCTGATATAGCCCAAGAAGGTCACAGTCAGTCAAGCATTTCTCTGCATGGGAAATTAAGTAATGTAGTTTTAATCAACATATATAGTGATGACCTCCAGAACTGAATTTCCCCGCAGGGCGGGGAAAGGAAGAACGTCAGAGCAGGAGGCGGGACAGGCACCCAGGAGCGCAGAGAAGCAAAACGTCACCTGCGCCTGCATCAAGCAACAAAAGGAGGCGCAGGCGAGGATGAAATGACTAGCAGGAGGGAGGCGGCGAGGACATGGAGGAAGATGGCACAGAGACGCAGGGGGCGTGAAATGCACCCGTGGAATTACTTCCATGGCTTCTAACTAAGTTTTACAAAGCCTATATCTCGGGGTACCAGGCACCAGGGACTACTTCCATGGCTTCTAACTAAGTTTTACAAAGCCTATATCTCGGGGTACCAGCCACACAAACACATGGGGGACTGCTTGCCTGAATGCAGCATACATGCTGCATTAAGTGCTGCACTTAGATTCAAATCCATGGGGTGGTGAAAGGTCCTCTTTAACCCCTTTCCGACTTATGACGTTATAGAGAGTCATAAAGTTGGTGCGTTCCCGACCCATGACGTCTCTATAACGTCATGGGCTTGTTTTGCACTCCTGCAAGCTCGTGACATGTCAGTGACAAGTACAGAGCTAGGAGCGCAAGCACCTATACTTTAGCCCAGGGGTGGTGGCTTAGCCCCCCCGTGGCTAAACTCGCTCTGATTGGCAGTTGAAATTGAGACTGCCAATCAGAGCAAGTAACCCCCTCCAGATCTGATTGGAGCTCTCCAATCAGTTCAGTAGAGGCGGGATGGCAGGTGCCCTCCCCTTCCTAGCCCCCTCCCGCTCCAGGCCCCCCCCCGATTCCCTTGTACCCCCCACCCGCGGTAACAGTCATCCGCCAGTGGTGTGCCCGCCGGCGGTAAATGACCGTTACCGCCGCGGGCTGCACCTGCCGGTCACCTTCCTCAGCCCCCTCCTGGTGCAATCATGGAGGGGGCTGAGGAAGCTAACTCCCCCTCCCTGTGCCCCTTTCCCATCCCCCTTACCTCCTGGGGGCTGCACCCGCCAATGCACCCCCGGCCAGCTCCGGTGTGGGCCCCTCCTCCTCTCCCGGATGAGGTAAGTATGAATGAATGAATGAATGAATGGATGGATGGGTGGATGCATGCATAGGTGCATGGATGAATGGGTGAGTGCATGCATGCATGCATGCATGAGTTGGATGGATGGACGGATGGATCATTCTCCCTAATAGTAGTCATTTATACATAAGATATTCATTGTTATAAGCCCCTGTACTTTGTTCACCCCCATCCCATCATAGATTGTAAGCTCCTTCGAGCAGAATCACCTTTATTTTTTGCCTTATTTATTGTATTTCCTACATTGATTCTATGTTTATTGTATGTAACTACTTTCTGTATTACTTACCATTCTGTATTGTATATTTTTCTTATATGAACCATTGTACTGTAAAGCGCTGCGGAATATGTTGGCGCTATACAAATAAAGTTTTATTATTTTTATTATTATTATTATAGGGTGAGTGGGTGCATGCAGGCATGCATGGGTGGATGAGTGAGTGGCTGCATGCATGCATGCAAGGGTGCATGGCTGGATTGATGGGTGAGTGGGTGCATGCATGCATGGGTGGATGGATGGTGTGTGCATGGGTGGATGGATGCATGGGGGCATGCATGGGTGGATGGATGGGTGCATGCATGGATGGATAGTGTTGTTGCATGGATGTGTGCATGCATGGATGAATGTGTGCATGCGTGGATGTGTGCATGGATGGATGTGTGCAGTGTGCAGATGTGTGCATGCGTGCATGCATGTGTACAGGATGGATGTTGCATGCATGGATGTGTGTGTGCATAGTTGCATGCGTGGATATGTGGATGCGTGCATGCATGGATGTGTGGACGTGTGCGTGCATGGATGGATGTGCGCATGATGGATGTGTGCATGGATAGATGTGTGTGCATGCGTGGATGTGGGCATGCGTGGATGGGTGCATGGATGGATGAGTGTGTGCATGATGTGTGGATGTGTGCATGCATGGAGGGATGTGTTCATGCAATGATGTGTGCGTGCGTGGATGTGTGTGTGTGCGTGGATGCGTGCGTGCATGCATGGGTGTGTGGATGAGTGCGTGCATGGATGGATGTGTGCATGGATAGATGTGTGTGTGCGTGGTGGGGTGTGTGTATGCATGGATGGATGTTGCATGGATGGATATGTCATGGATGGATGTGTGCATGCATGGATGTGTGCATGCATGGATGTGTGCGTGCATGGAAGAATGTGTGCATGGATGGATGTGTGTGTGCGTGATGTGTGCATGCATGGATGCGTGCGTGGATGTGTGGATGCATGCATGGATGGATGTGTGCATGAATAGATGTGTGTGTGCATGTGGGGATGGACGCATGAATGGATGATGAGTGCATGGGTGGATGGAAGGATGGAAGGATGGATGCAACAAGGGATCAAGTATCCTCTGTTGTAGTCTCTGGGATCATAGTCATGGTGCACTGTATGACAGATCATTGAACTCTGACCACAAACACTGTAGGAAGAGGACACTTGATCCCTTGCTGCAGTCTCTGGATTGAGCAGAGGCGATCGAGCGTCGTGGGACCTTCATTGTGGACTACGTCGGAGCGATCAAGCGTTGTGAGACTTCGTTGTGGACTACATCGGATCTTTATAATAAAGATGGAGTCCGAATTTTGTTTGTGTTTTTTTTTTCAAATAAAAAGATTTTTCTCTGTGTGGTGTATTTGTTTTAACTATTTACTAGAGATTCCTAATGGCCGGGTCCAACATTGGCCCGACATTATGAATCTTGGGCTTAGTGCCAGCTGCCAATAAAAAGCTGGCATTAACCCCTTTATTACCCAGTTTGCCACCGGCACCAGGGCAACTGGAAGAGCCTGGGTACAGCACCAGAAAATGGCGCTTCAATAATTCGATATTTTCTGGGCGGCTGTGGGCTGCAATTCGCAGCATGAGGGGCCCAGAATTCTGGGCCTCTCCATGCTGAGGATTCCAGCCCCAGCTGCTTAGTTGTACCTGGCTGGACCAAAAATATGGCAGAGCCCACATCATTTTTTTCTAGAATTATTCTACTGTAAAATAAAAAAAATGGCTTCGCTGTGGTGCAGCCAGTACAACAGCAGCTGGGGTTGCTGGCAATCCATAGCTGCCAAGTTGTACTGGTGGACCAAATATATGGCGGAGCCATGTCATTTTTTTTTTCTAAAATCAGCTCTACAAATATAAAAAAAAAAGACTTCGCTGTATTTTGTTTGCAGCCAGGTACAACTTGGCAGCTGGGGCTGGAAACCTCAGCGTGGAGAGACCCAAACGTGGGCCCCCACACTGCAAATTGCAACCCGCAGCCACCCCAGAAATAGCCCATTCATTAGAGGGCCATTTTCTGGTGCTCTACCCCAACTCTACCAGTTGCCCTTGTGCTGGTGGCACACACGGGTTCTACATACACGACATGGTGTCCACTAACAATTTCAATGGAAAAATTAGCTCCAATGGTTAGCGGAAACCATATCGCTTATGGAGATCCCCTACCTGTGTGCCTGAACATTGGAGCTCCCCCACAAGTGACCCCGTTTTGGAAACTAGAACCCCCAAGGAACTTATCTAGATGCATAGTGAGCACTTTAAACCCCCAGGTGCTTCACAAATTGATCCGCAATAAGGAAAAAGTACTTTTTTTCACACAAATTTTCTTTTTTAATTTTTACGGATCAATTTGTGAAGCACCTGGGGGTTCAAAGTGCTCACTATGCATCTAGATAACTTCCTTGGGGGGTCTAGTTTCCAAAATGGAGTCAATTGTGGGGGAGCTCCAATGTTTAGGAACATAGGAGCTCCCCATACGCGACATGGTGTCCACTAACAATTGGAATTGTTAGCTAACACCATGTCACGTATGGAGAGCCCCTGTGTGCCTAAATATTGGAGCTCCCCCACAAATGACCCCATTTTGGAAACTAGAGCCCCCAAGGAACTTATCTAGATGCATAGTGAGCACTTTGAACCCCCAGGTGCTTCACAAATTGATCCGGAAAAATTAAAAAGTACTTCTTTTTTCCACAAACATTTTCTTTTTTCATTTACGGATTAATTTGTGAAGCACTTGGGGGTTTAAAATGCTCACCACCCATCTAGATAAGTTCCCTGGGGGGTCTAGTTTCCATAATGGGGTCACTTGTGGGGGAGCTCCAATGTTTAGGCACACAGAAGCTCTCCAAACGCGACATGGTATCCGCTAACAATTTGACCTAATTTTCCATTCAAATTGTTAGCGGACAGCATGTCGTGTTTGGAGAGCCCCTGTGTGCCTAAACATTGGAGCTCCCCCACAAGTGACCCCATTTTGGAAACTAGACTCCCCAAGGAACGTATCTAGATGGGTGGTGAGCATTTTGAACCCCCAGGTGCTTCACAAATTAATCTGTAAAAATGAAAAAAGAAAATGTTTGTGGAAAAAAATACTTTTTCATTATTACGGATCAATTTGTGAAACATCTGGGGGTTCAAAGTGCTGACCACCCATCTAGATAAGTTCCCTGTGGGGTCTAGTTTATAAAATGGGGTCACTTGTGGGGAGCTCTAATGTTTAGGCACACATGGGCTCTCCAAATGCGGCATTGTGTCCGCTAACAATTTGAACTAATTTTCCATTCAAATTGTTAGCCGACACCATGTCACATTTGGAGAGCTCCTGTGTACCTAAATATTGGAGCTCCCCACAAGTCACCCCATTTTGGAAACTAGACTCCCAAGGAACTTATCTAGATGGGTGGTGAGCACTTTGAACGCCCAGATATTTCACAAATTGATCCGTAATAATGAAAAAGTACTTTTTTTTTCACAAAAAGTTTCTTTTAGCCTAACTTTTTTCATTTTCACATGGGCAACAGGATAAAATGCATCCTAAAATTTGCTGGGCAATTTCTCCTGAGTACATTGATACCTCATATGTGGTCATAAACCACTGTTTGGGCGCACAGCAGGGCTCAAAAGTGAAGGAGCGCCTTTTCACTTTTTGAATGGAAAATTAGCTCCAAAAGTCAAATTGCGCTCCTTCCCTTCTGAGCCCTGCCATGCACCCAAACAGTGGTTTATGACCACATATGAGGTATCGGTGTACTCAGGAGAAATTGCCCAACAAATTTTAGGATCCATTTTATCCTGTTGCCCATGTGAAAATGAAGGAATTGAGGCTAAAAGAAAATTTTTGTTAGAAAAATTAAAATATCAATTTTTTCCTTCCACTTTGCTTTAGTTCCTGTGAAGCACCTGAAGGATTAATAATCTTCTTGAATGTAGCTTTGAGTAGCTTGAGGGTTGCAGTTTTTGGAAAGGTGTCACTTTTGGGTGTTTTCTGTCATGTACACTCCTCAAAGGGACTTTAAATGTGATGTGGTCACTAAAAAAAATGGTTTTGTAAATTTTACTGGAAAAATGAGAAATTGCTGATGAACTTTCGACCCACTCCCAAAAATTTTTTTTTACAAAATTGTGCTCATGTAAAGTAGACATGTGGGAAATGTTATTTATTAATTATGTTGTGTCACATAAGTCTGTGGTTTAACAGAATAAAAATTCAAAATTTGAAAATTGCGTAATTTTCAACATTTTTGCTAAATTTTTGATTTTTTCACAAATAAACGCAAAAATTATTGACCTGAATTTACCACTAACATGAAGCCCAATATATCATGAAAAAACAATCTCAGAATTGCTAGGATCCGTTGAAGCGTTCCAGAGTTATTACCTCATAAAGGGACACTGGTCAGAATTGACAAAAATGACAAGGTCTTTAGGGTCAAAATAGGCTGGGTCCTGAAGGGGTTAAGCATTTGTTGCCCCTTTATTGATGTGGTGTACAGAATTAGACAGAAGGCACAACCCTAAAACTAGTCCTGTTGAGGAGTTAATCCAAGTGGAAATACAAGGAGGCAGAATAATATATAGCCTGTCTTATAAAAAAAAACATCCAAATACAATATTGGGATATACCAAGGTCGTTTCATGTTCTGTAGAATTGAGAATTGCAAAGAGTTTGCAAAGATAAGTAAGTTTGCAGTTTGCTTGTTATTTAAAATGCTCTCAATTCTCAAGAATACAGTGAATTTTCCTTTTATTGTTACCTCATTGGAGTCCAATAGTTGTGGCAAAACAGGTGCAGAGCTTTAGAGCGCTTCTTAATAAAGTTTATAAGTGCTGCACTCAAGCTTTCCACATCACTGTTAGCTCCCAATGTACACAGCTTTTTCGCGACAGCGATACTATGATGCTGCAGAGGCAAAGCCGCTTCTGTTTGAAGAATCAGAGTTACTGCATCATCGTTTGGGCCAATGGTCTGAAAATGCCGCTCGTCCAAAACGTCACTCAATCATTAGTGCACTAACCCCCAGAAAAAGAAAGCTGTGAGAGACAGGGAAAAGGTGTATTTCTACAAAAGAAGTTTAGAAAAAATCTTTAAAGAGAATCTGTCATGTTATTATGAGGAACCCCATAGGGGTCAAGGCACATTGCAGCAGCTTCAAGCCATCTTGGATGATCTTTCGATCCAGGTGCAGGTGGTTATACTGGACCAGGCTGGGAAAAAGAGGAAAGTCTTCCCCCACCTGGGGCGATCCGTCATTTGGAGGATTTCTTATTGTCAGAGGTTCTTCAACGTGAATCACGACTTTTTGTCACCTCTCTCGGACCAGGAATCTCGGGACCTCTTCAGTAATTTTTAGGGAAGAACCTTTTCCTCCGAAAGGAACGCACTTTAAAGGTGGATGTAAGAAAGGAAGGAAAATTCTTCTTTTTATCATTTGCTTTTTCCAGAATCTCATCCATAGGCTTCCCGAAAAGAAAATCACCCTCACAGGGTACAGCACAAAGTTATGATTTAGACTGAACGTCACCTGGCCAATTCTTTAACCAGACTTCCTGACGTGCTGAATTCACGTGCAAGTGCAGTGCCCTTGGCTGTCAGTCATAAGGAATCCACAGAGGCGTCGGATAGGAGGGCAGCTGCTCCCTGGACACAGAGGAGAAAGGATAGTAGATCCTTCCTAGGAACGTTACCCTTTATTTGGGATTCGAGCTGCTGGTGCCATATCATCATGGATCAGGCGACACAGGTAGTTGATGCTGAAGGCCTAAATATGCTTGCTGTAACTTCCCAGGCACCATAGGACATCTTTGTGATGACCGATAGCCATCAGTCTTCCGGTCTAATTGATCCTTTAGGGTGCCTACATCATCGAAGGGCAGGGTTGACCGCTTGATAGATTTTGCCACGACCACATCTATTTTAGAACAAGTGTCCTGGGAAGTAGAGGCCTCAGGATCAAAGGGATATCTCTTCCTGATGAAAGAGGTGAGAGATCCCTTTCTTTCCGGTTTCTTCCATTGTTCCCTGATCAGCGACTGCAGCTTGTCATTAAGCGTGAAGGTGTGGCACCCCTGAGACCGTTCAACACAATGGCATTGCCTCCCTCGGGGGTTGATGTCATGCTTGGAAGCAAGAAGGGTATCCACACCAGGTAAACCCACAGCATGCAACACTTTTCCAGACTTCAGGCCTGAAGGGAGAGCTCGAGACCTGGGTTCAGGGGAGCTCCCCTATAAATTCTGGTGTGGAGGAGGGCCGGGTGAGTGTGTGGCACCCCGCCAAGCAGGCGTCAAAAGAGGCGCAGATACTCCAGCTGCAGGTGGACCCTAGGATGGTGGGTCAGACCCATAACCAGCACTCCCACACTAGTTTACACGGTGGGAGGTTACCCGGGAGGGAATAAAACCACCTCTAGGGGGAACAAGGAAGTCTGGTGGGTTTTAGGTCTTTGCCTCTAAGCTTGTAAGCTAGCAGGTCTCTCGGCTGAGGGACCAGGGAGAGATAGAAGAAGAAAAGTAGAAGAAAGGGCTTAAGAGAAAGTTTTCCAGGCGCAAACAGCCTAAGGGAGTGAGGAACTTAAGGAAGTTTATCCCAGACAGTTTACCGGGCACCGGAGCCCGCACCTGTGGGATACTATAGGACCACAGAAAATCCGGAGTCCCGTGGAGTCTACAATTCTCCCAGGCACCTGAGTAGACCGAAAGAGGGAACCAGGCACCACTGAAAGAGCAGGCAGCTAGCCAGCAGAGGGTTACCCGACGTCGGCAAGGGTGAGAGAAAGAGTGGAGGTCAGGCTGATTTCAAGTCACCGGGCTTCATACTACACTGGAAAGCAGGAAAGAACAGACGGGGTTAGAGAAAGAAGGCACACACCAAGGGTTCCACCATACTACCTGGGATCTGCTTGCAGCCACCCGTTAGCTACCTGTCTTGTAACATCTTGAATGCTGAACTGTGAACTGTAACTAATGCTGCTACAAGTTTCCAGTAAAGTACTCAGAGAGAAGTGAACTTGACTCTGCTGCATTTTCTTTGTGAATGAACTTGTTCCTCTATAGGAACGCTGCCCCGGAGGTCCAGTCTTACCTGTGGAGGACTTTACCAACCAAGCCGTATTACCATCTACCTCGGGCGGACTATGGCGGCGCTAGTGACCCATCACGAGATACAACAGGTGGCGTCACGACAAACTGTATATAAATCCCATGTAAATATAACCTCTTTTTTCAAAAGAATAGTGCCCCAGGACACGGGATCAGGCACGGTCACCACTCCCCGTGACAACAGGAGCATTAATTCCCCTTGGGAGCCTGATACCCGAGTACCCCAAAGCCTGGGGCTCGACAAGTAAGATAGTTTTTCAGTTGAGTTGAGGAGTTGAGTGGAGAGAGGACTGTGAAATCATCCTGTGGACTGGAGCTGGATGAGCTCGTTCCAGAATTGACCAGTCGGAGAGGGTCTGAGGAAGAAGAGGAGAGGGCCTGGGGAGCAGACCCACTTGCCAGTTCACCTCAGAGCAGAGTGCTAGAAATGGACACCGGAGTCTGAGGTTGTGCGGGTACTAAAGGCCCAGCAGCCAAAACCAGAGAATGGGAGACTCCATGTCTCCCAGCCACATCAAAGCATCTGGAAGCACAGCAGTCCCCAAGAGCTCAGGAATAGCCATCAGAGAAGTGGTACCAGGGAAGGGCATAGGCTAGCTACAGACAGCCAGGACCAGCAAAGAGGAACGCAGCAAGGAGGTCTCAGAACTCACCGGGTGAGTAGATCCCCAACTTGCTTCCAGGCCGTCCGGACTCACAACATCATGTGTCATCAGTGTCCTGGTCTGAACCTTCAACTTCCAGTAAAGGTAAAGAAGACTACGTACTGTGTGTCTGTCAGTTATTCCACACCCTCAGTCCTGCACCCCAAAGGCCTACCACCACCATACACATTACCAGTTGCCCTGGGGAACCGCTCCACTCGTGGGGAGCGATACCACCTTAGCTGCGATTTCATCATCCACAGAGGTCCCGCACCACAGTATTGGCTATCAATAGCTGAACATCACGGGTGGCGTCACGACTTCAATCCCCAAAACGTTAACTCCCGAATTTTCATTAACACCGCCAGGGTCACGGAGCCGGGTCTCGACCCCTGTGACTCCCCAGCAGTACTGTAGCCCAGTTCCAAGTATCCCATGGCCCTGGAGGGCATGTGAAAGGTTAGCTTCTTCTGCAAGAGGCCACCAAACATGAGGTCCTCTGCTGACACCGGGTCCATAGACTCTACCAACCCCATAATGGACATAACTGATTTAACAAGGTGGTTGATCTCATATTTGGGAAAATCGGATCTGCCTTCTGAGCAGCTGTCCGAAGCGGAAGAGTCAGAGGTAGAAGAAGTCGAACTAGTGTCATATGAGGTTCTGAGGGTTTAAGCTTCCACCACCATACACATTACCAGTTGCCCTGGGGAACTGCTCCACCCGTAGGGAGCGATACAACCTTAGCTGCTATTTCATTATCCCCAGAGGTCCCGCACCACAGTATTGGCTATCAATAGCTGAACATCACGGTGGCGTCACGACTTCAATCCCCAAAACCTTAACTCCCGAATTTTCATTAACACAGCCAGGGTCACGGAGCCAGGTCTCGACCCTTGTGACTCCCCAGCAGTACTGTAGCCCAGTTCCAAGTATCCCACGTCCCTGGAGGGCATGTGAAAGGTTAGCTTCTTCTTCTTCTGCAAGAGGCCACCAAACATGAGGTCCTCTGCTGACATCGGGTCCATAGACTCTACCAACCCCATAATGGACATAACTGATTTAACAAGGTGGTTGATCTCATATTTGGGAAAATCGGGTCTGCCTTCTGAGCAGCTGTCCGAAGCGGAAGAGTCAGAGGTAGAAGAAGTCGAACTAGTGTCATATGAGGTTCTGAGGGTTTAAGCTTGGGATTTCTCCTGATCTGAGTAGGAGTATTGTCTCTAGCGCTTTTTCTCTGCTTTCTTGAGGAACCTGAATTCTTCCCTGACAATATCCTTGACACTAGCGGCTAAACTTGGAATAGCATCTCTTACGGCCCTATCAATACAGAAGGAGCAGAGATTTTTAGACTATTCATCTGGAAGAGGTACTTTACAAACACCACATTCCTTAGGCTGGGTTCACATTTGCGTATGTGTCTGCATGCTTATGGCATAGCTGTCTTGGGGGCGGCCGGGAGGCGGAGATCAGCGGTGGAGATCTCCTCCTCTAGGCACAGCTGATCTCCTACCGGTGTCAGCGCGGGAGATTTGAAGTAACACCTGATCTGACAGCTGTTTAAATCTCCCGCACCGAGACCGAATAGGGTGATATCGGTGCAGGAGATAAGAAACAGGTGATCGCTGTTTCAAATCTCCCGCGCCGACACCGGTGGGAGATCAGTGGAGGCTCTAGCTGATCTCCCGGTGGCAGCTGCTGATCACCGGAGGCCACCGGGAGAGATTTCAGTGAGATTCACAGCGTTCTCCTGCACTGTCATGCGGAGGACACTGCGGATCCATTGACTTCAATGCATGGTTTGTCCGCTTGCGGGTGCTTGCAGATAAAACAACTGCCCACGACACCACAAAAAATGCAACATGCTGTGTTTTGAGTGCGCGCGGAGTGTGCACAAATTGTGTGCATCCAAACGCAAACGCAACCGAACGCAGCCAAATGCAGGCACATGCGTTCCCATGTTAAACATAGGAAAGCAGTGCACAAGCGTTTGGCTACGTTCGGTACGCTGCGGTCGCAAATGCAAGTGTGAAGCCAGCCTTAAGGGGTTTTTTTTGCATCCTGAAAAGATAGCAAGATAAAGACCCATCAGAGGCAGCTTTATCACACAATACTCACCCTGTGGAAAGCTGCAGTACTGATTTAGGAGGCTGTCTGGGGTCACCATCTGGAATCCCTTAACCCAGGCTGGGCTGGAGAACAGGCCCCCGGAGAGGGAACCTAAGACTGTGCCAGAGTCTTTTTCCTGCATAGTCTGTTTGTTTGCCATACCTTGGGAGTACAGGACACCGACCAGTCGCTCCACCATCCTCTTTATGGCCTCCTGGAACCGGGCCCCAGCTTTTCATGGGCGCCGCCATGTTGGAATCGACTGAGCATGAGTCGGTGACGTCACTTCCGGCTTTCCGGGCCAAAACTAGAAGTAGCCCAGGAGCGCGAAATTTGACTGCAGGATCAGCTTCTGATCTTTACCTGGGTACACAGTGTGACAGGGCAGGAATCGTGCACATGCGCTGCCACAGGCGATGCTGGAGCCGTGGTATGACAACTTCTGGTCTCCTGCTAGGCCCCACGCTCACCACCGCAAGGGAGTAGCCTGGGGAGGCTCTCTTTCAGCCCACGAGTCAGGACCAGGGAACCAGAATCTGTTCATCAGTTCAAAGGTTTCCCTCTTTAGGACAAGAAACCAAACTGAGGAAGAGAGGAGGTGTCGCCCTTTTTATTTCAGGGGTTTCCTGTCCTGGATGGGTGGAACCTCTCTCTCAGGTGGTGCTGTCATGGCGATGATGGAAAACTTCTGAATTATTTTTGACCACTTATATGAAATTAAAAGTATACATGATTGGTATCTACGAAATTATACCAATCTGACACATCCTACCATTATGTCAGCTTTACCATATTGTACATGACTCACCGTGGCCGGGACTCCGGTTTAGACAGGCGTTTTCTTCTTCCTCCTTGTCACGGGTGGACCGCGCCTGCCGGTAGTGGGGCCCGGTGGTGCAGATCAAAAGTGAAGACGTCTTTAGTGGAACAGATTAAGGGGTTAATTTGTCGTGACGCCACCTATGAGAGATTCGGTAACTGTACCGACGCTGCGGGGCCTCCGGGGGATGGAATGCAGCAAGATGTTACGCTCCCCACAGGCTGAGCGGTGATCCCCGAAGGCTGGAGCTGCGCAAGATGTTGTGAGGCAGCTACGGTTACTTTAGCATGCGGATAAACAGTTAATAAGGAAGCACGGACACTGTAAGTCTCTGTAACGGGTCCTTTACTGTAACCAGCAGGCAATACATGGCATACAGTTAACGGGTAGTAGACCGGGTGGACTCAGCAGTGATAGGTGTCCCTCAGAGATCCGCGGTGTTCCTCCATTCTATCTAAGTACTGTGCCGTTGTCACCCAGGAATACCAGATCGGGTACAGGGAGGCTGCTTGATGCCCTATCCGGGGTATATGTTCCGATGCTTTGGGGAGCCTTGGGTCCCTTGGTGGGTACACCGCTGGTTAGACGACTGGATTTGGCGATGGTGGGGTGCTCCTGTAAAGTGGTCCCTCCACTCTTCTGGTTCGCATAGCAGAGCTGGACTACTGCTAGCTTCGGTACCAGCAAACCGGCTGTAGATGGGCACGGGATGATTTTGAGCCCACATTTTGAAGCCTGTAGATCGGTTGGTAATGCACCGTGAGTAATGGTGCTCAACCGTGGTGACGGTAGGGAGATGGCCGGTAGAGGGTGGCCAGGGGCCGCACGGAACGGTGCAACCCCCTCTCCTAGGTTGTAGAGCTCGTTATTTTGGCTCCTTCTCCTATGTTGCTCGGAGAGTTCTCTCAACTCCTCTTTCTGAACTAAACTTCCACTACACACTACCCTTACACTCCGCTCACCAGGACCTGATTGGTCCTCTATGCTAGGTGATGCATGTAGGGTATGGATCTCTGAGTTAACCGTGTGACTGCTGGGTCAGAGAATATTGCTGCTGAAGTCTTGGCTGCAATACCCTCCTGTGACGCACTGGTGCGGGGCGCCACATACACTGTATGGTAAAATAAATTATTTAATTCAAAAGTACAACTTGTACTGCAAAAAACAAGCCCTCATATGTCTATATTGATGGAAACAATAAAAAAAAGTTATTGCTGTTAAAAGAAGGGGAGGGAAAAACGAAAAACCGTAAAATGGCAAAGGGTTAAATGTCACCTGCTAAACCCAGCAGAAACTATGACACCATTTAAAGATCACTAAAGTTGACAAATTCCCCGGGCCAGATGGCATACACCCCCGATACTGAAAGATTAAGTACCATCATAGACAGACCATTATTTTTCATCTTGAAAGATTTCAAATAACAGGGTCCGTACTGCAGGACTGCTGCATAGCAATGTGGTGCCAATATTCAAAAAGCGAACAAAAACAGAGCTTAAAAATTGTAGGCCAGTAAGTTTAACCTCTACGGTGGGTAAAATCCTTGAGGGTTTCTTAACCTCATGACCCAGTACCAACATGGGTTTATGAGGGATCAGTCATGTCAAACTAATTTGATCAACTTCTATGAAGAGGTAAGTTCTAGCCTGAACAAGGGAAATTAAGTGGATGTTGTGTATATGGACCTTCAAAAGCTTTTGATATGATGCAACACAAAAGGTTGGTACATAAAATGAGAATAATGGGGATAGGGGAAAATCTGCGTAACTGGGTTAAGAACTGAATCAGTGATAAGAGACAAAGGACGGTTATTAATGGAACACACTCAGAATGGGTTACAGTTAAAAGTGGGGTCCCACAGGGGTAAGTATTGGGCCTGCTTCTTCATACAGAGTAGAATTTCAATATTTGCAGATAATACTAAGCTCTGTAGGGAAATCAATACAGAGGAGGAAAATGTTATATTACAAGAGGACTTATGTAAGCTGGAGGCTTGGGCTGAGCAGGGCCATATCCAGGGGGGGCTGGCGAGTCATCTGCCCCAGGCACAGCAGGCGGGGGGGGCGCACTCAGCCTCCTGCTGAAGCGCCCATGGTCTCTCCCCGCCGCCCGCATTTTGCACCCCCCCCCTGCAGTGGGAGCCGGCTTTCTTCTCCACTGCAGAGCCGCACACTCTGTGCTGACAGGACCTGTGAAGATGTCAATGGAGGGGAGGAGTCAGGGGTCACATGATCAGCTCCTCGAGGCATGCAGGACTCTGCTGTGCTGGCCATCATGATGATGGATAAGATGAAGGTTATGTGTGGGGTCAGGAGGATTTACAGTGTGGATGTAGCAGAGCAGAGTGTGTACTAGGTGTATGGAGTGGAGCCGAGTGGGTACTAGGTGTATGGAGCGGAGCCAAATGTGTACGAGGTGTACAGAGCGGAGCCGTGTGCGTATGGGGTGTACAGAGCGGAGCCGTGTGTGTACGAGGTGTATGGAGTGGAGCAGCGTGTGTATGAGGTGTACGGTGTGGAGCAGCGTGTATACAAGGTGTATGGAGCGGAGCCGAATGTGTACGAGGTGTACAGAGTGGAGCCGTGTGTGTACGAGGTGTACTGAGTGAAGCAGCATGTATACGAGGTGTACAGAGTGGAGCACCGTGTGTACGAGGCGTACGGAGTGGAGCCGTTTGTGTACGAGGTGTACGGAGCGAAGCCGGGTGTGTACAAGGTGTAGGGAGTGGAGCCGTGTGTGTACGAGGTGTACGGAGCGAAGCCGCGTGTGTATGAGGTGTACGGAATGGAGCCGTGTGTGTATGAGGTGCATGGAGCGGATCCTTGTGTGTATGAGGTGTACGAAGCGGAGCCGAGTGTGTATGAGGTGTACGATGCGGAGCCAAGTGTGTATGAGGTGTACAAAGTGGGGCCGCGTGTGTACGAGGTGTACAGAGCGGAGCCGCATGTGTACGAGGTGTATGGAGCGGAGCTGTATATGTACAGGGCGTATGCAGCAGGGCTATGTCTGTACGAGGTGTATGGAGCAGAGCTATATGTGTACGAGGTGTACAGTGCGGAACTGCGTGTGTATGAGGTGAAGCCGCAGGTGTACAAGGTGTATGGAGCGGAGCTGTGTATGTACAGGGTGTATGGAGCAGAGCTATGGTGTATACAGTCATGGCCAAAAGTTTTGAGAATACACCAAAATTATATTTTCACATGATCTGCTGCCCTCTGGATTTTATTTGTGTTTGTCTGATGTTTATATCACATACAGATATATAATTGCAATCATATTATGAGTACCAAAAGGTTATATTGACAGTTAGAATGAGTTAATGCAGCAAGACAAGATTTGCAGTGTTGACCCTTCTTCTTCAGGACCTCTGCAATTCTCCCTGGCATGCTCTCAATCAACTTCTGGACCAAATCCTGACTGATAGCAGTCCATTCTTGCCTAATCAATGCTTGCATTTTGGCAGAATTTGTTGGATTTTGTTTGTCCACCCGTCTCTTGATGATTGACCACAAGTTCTCAATGGGATTAAGATCTGTGGAGTTTCCAGGCCATGGACCCAAAATCTCTATGTTTTGTTCCCTGAGCCATTTAGTTATCACTTTTGCTTTATGGCAAGGTGCTCCATCATGCTGGAAAAGGCATTGTTTGGTGCCAAACTGCTCTTGGACGGTTGGGAGAAGTTGCTCTTGGAGGACATTCTGGTACCATTCTTTATTCATGGCTGTGTTTTGAGGCAAGACTGTGAGTGAGCTGATTCCCTTGGCTGAGAAGCAACCCCACGCATGAATGGTTTCAGGATGATTTACAGTTGGCATGAGACAAGACTGGTGGTAGCGCTCACCTCTTCTTCTCCGAATAAGCTGTTTTCCAGATGTCCCAAACAATCGAAAAGGGGATTCATCAGAGAAAATGACTTTATCCCAGTCCTCAGCAGTCCACTCCCTGTACCTTTTGCAGAATATCAGTCGGTCCCTGATGTTTTTTCTGGAGAGAAGTGGCTTCTTTGCTGCCCTCCTTGAAACCAGGCCTTGCTCAAAGAGTCTCCGCCTCACAGTGCGTGCAGAAGCACTCACACCAGCCTGCTGCCATTCCTGAGCAAGCTCGGCACTGCTGGTAGTCCGATCCCGCAGCTGAAACAGTTTTAAGATACGGTCCTGGCGCTTGCTGGTCTTTCTTGGGTGCCCTGGAGCCTTTTTGACAACAATGGAAGCTCTCTCCTTGAAGTTCTTGATGATGCGATAGATTGTTGACTGAGGTGAAATCTTTCTAGCTGCGATACTCTTCCCTGTTAGGCCATTTTTGTGCAGTGCAATGATGGCAGCACGTGTTTCTTTAGAGATAACCATGGTTAACTGAAGAGAAACAATGATACCAAGCACCAGCCTCCTTTTAAAGTGTCCAGTGGTGTCATTCTTACTTAATCATGACTGATTGAACGCCAGCCCTGTCCTCATCAACACCCACACCTGTGTTAATGGAACAATCACTAAAACGATGTTAGCTGCTCCTTTTAAGGCAGGACTACAATGATGTTGAAATGTGTTTTGGGGGTTAAAGTTCATTTTCTAGGCAAATATTGACTTTGCAAGTAATTGCTGTTAAGCTGATCACTCTTTATGACATTCTGGAGTATATGCAAATTGCCATTAGAAAAACTGAAGTAGTAGACTTTGTAAAAATTTATATTTGGGGGGCGTGTCCTGCTGCTGATGGCGCCGGACGCTTGCTGAGAAGGCTCCGACGCTCAGGCTGATTTAGCGGCTCCCATCGGCTCTTACCGGGCTCTAACTCCACTATATATCAAGTAAAGACCCCCCGCACAAAGCGATGCCGCGAGCGGGCTCCCGGCGTCGGGAAACAGAAGGTAAACTGACCGACTTCTTCAGCACTGATTCCCAGAAGCCCTCCAAAATGGCGCCGGCTAATGCAGCCCCTGCAGCTTCCTCATCCCCCACAGGGCACGCTCAGCGATCTCCACGCTCCCCTCCCGGATCTCAAAGTAGGGGGTCTGGAGACAGGGATGAATCCCCAGTGTCTAAACGATCCCTCCGGGACATGCTGGGGTCCCTAAGAGACTCCATGCTAGGAGAAATACGCTCCATGATAGGAGACCTGCGCACAGACATGGCGGCTCTGAATGAAAGAACGTCACATCTTGAAACAAAGATGACGGACTATGTAACTGCTCACAACAACCTAGCTGATGATTATGACATGATGGAGAAGGAGATGAAAAAGACGCAGTTAACCCTTTCCCACCTTGAAGACGGTTTGCGTAAAAACAATGTTAAACTGCGAGGTGTAAAAGATTTGGATCATGAGGAGGATCTCAGGAGTATTATAACTATGTTCCTCACGGCGGTGCTACCAGACGTTCCCCCTGCTGCGATGGAGGTAAACAAGGCGTATAGACTACCTAAACCGGCCAAAATGGCCAAGGACATCCCAAGAGATATCCTGATCTCGTTTCAACGGCCTGATGCGAGAGAAACTCTCCTGCGTGCCATGCGCTCCCACCCTACCCTGCCAGACCCGTTTGGCACAGCGGCGGTCTTCCCGGATCTTTCGCCGGGGACTCTTGCCAGGCGCAGGGAGTTTGCACCAAGTTGCAGGGTTCTACAAGAGAAGGGGATTCAATACATCTGGGGATCCCCGGTATCCCTAACCTTCCGCTACAAGGGAACGAGACAGTTCTTCCAGTCCCCATCACAGCTACGCAAAGCCCTGCGAGCCTGGAATCTCTCTGTCCCGGGAGGTTCTTCACCGACTAACCATGATGGTCCCCGACACGGACCTCAACGGAGGGTAGACAAAAGTTCCAGCCAAAGCCCGGAATCAACGCGATGAAGCCTGTGCGGTCGTGCCTCAGGCTTGTATATCTGTTTTCTGAGGAGATCCTCGCATTGTCCCCAGACTGACCCTTACTCGGGTCACTGGTGACCGAGGATTTCCCTCCCCCCAGGAGACCACTGGGTTTGGGCACCGGCGGGCGGGAGGTGAGCTTGATATTTCCCTGCTCTCCCTACTCCAGCTCGTCGGTCCTGGCCCGGGAGGTTCTCAAACTGTTAAGGTTTACATTTGTGTGTTACAACTGCTTGTTTGACGTTTTTCCTTCCCAATCCCTTTCTCCCTACCCTCGTCCACCCCCTCTCCGGTCATTCCCATCGCTCCCTCTGATCTTTCCTTCTATTCTCTCCTTTTTCTTTCCTCTGAGCTCTTACTACCTCCTTCTTAAGGTAACTAGTGTCTCTGGGTCCCGGGCCTCAGCTATCTCTCACATCCCCCAATTTACTGCTCTAGGTTTTATTAACTTATGGCGGATCAACATCAGCGATCCAGTTTGCCTCCCTTAATGTAAAAGGGTTAAATTCTGCGGGTGAAGCGATCCTTCCTATGGAGGGAGGCTCGTAGACTGCGTGCTGACGTGCTATGCGTTCAAGAAACGCACCTACTGGCCTCAGACAATCACAGGATCCGACACCCATCTTTCCCACATATTTTTTTTGCCAACAACATTGTAAAAAAAGCAGGGATCTGCGTTATTGTAAGTAATAAATTACAATTTCAACTTAAATCGACCGAATCGGACCCACTGGGGAGGTTCCTTATTCTGAAAGCCCTCATCGCTGAGGAACTGTACACAATTGTCACGTTGTATGCACCCAATGTGGGACAGTATAAATTCCTGAACTCCCTATTTAAAAAACTGAGGACCTCGGTAGAGGGCTCCCTGATAATCTGCGGGGATTTTAATGCTATAATGGAAAACAGACTGGACACATCCTCCCCATCCGCTCGGCGGGGGAGGGAACTGTCTCAATTGTGCCGTGAATTTGGCCTCCACGACGTGTGGCGATACCTCCATGCCGAAGAAAGAGACTTTACATTTTTTTCCAACAGTCACAGGTCCTATTCTAGGATTGACATGTTTCTGATAGGGGAAGCATTGTTGCTCCGCTGTGAGTCGGCTTCTATAGGCCAGATCTCATGGTCGGATCACGCCCCCATTTCGTTGGGTATCAGCTTGGGTCAAAAGGAGGTGTCGCCCCGTCGCTGGAGGATGAATGTGGGCCTGTTATCCAGCCAACTTGTCGACCACTTGGATCATAGTTTGTAGACTATTTCCAACTGAACGACAACGGGGAGGTCTCTGATGGCACGCTGTGGGCTGCCCATAAAGCGGTCCTCAGGGGCCTCCTCATACAGAAAGCAGCACAACAAAAGCGAACGAGAGATAAACGCTGGAGAGAGCTCACTGAGCAGATAACTAATTAGAAAAAATCAACAAAGCTGCTCAGACCCAGCGGATCACATCGCAAATCCTAGCTTTGCAAAGCTGATCTCAGATCCCTCCTACTATACCAACACGAACTTGGCCTTAGAAAACTCAAAACACGATTTTATGCTGCTGGGGATAGAGCAGGAAGACTGTTGGCCAGACGACTTAAAAAACGGGTGGTACAGTCAATGGTAACCTCTATGAAAACGACAGAAGGGGGGACGTCAGGGACCCAAATAAGATAGCAGATGCAATGGCAGACTTTTACTCAGCCCTATACAACTTAAAAGACGATACCAAGACACCACAACCGACCTTAGAACGTATCCGAGATTACCTGGACCGTATAGATCTCCCTGCTCTCCCTCAGGAAGGCTACTGGACTGAACACCCCATTCTCTTTAACAGAAGTGCAGGCGGTGATTGGGTCTCTGAATTAAACTCGGCCCCAGGCCCTGATGGCTTGGCAAACGAATATTATAAAACCTTTTCCCATCACTTGGCGCCCTACCTGCTCCGACTCTTTAATACCTGGCAAGCTGAAGGGGCCCTCCCTCCGGAGGCCTTTGAGGCCACGATCACAACGATTTTAAAACCAGGAAAACCGTCTGATTCTCCGGGGAGTTATCGGGCGATCTCCCTCTTGAATACAGACGTAAAAATCTATGCTAGATTACTAGCGGCACGACTATCGGAGAGTGTCTCGTTCCTGGTGGACTCGGATCAGGTGGGATTTGTGGGGGGTCGCCAGGCGAGAGATGGAACCCGACGTATGATAGACCTCATAGAAATAGCTGAGGTTCGGGGACCCCCAGTGTATTCCTGTCGTTAGATGCGGAAAAGGCGTTCGACAGGGTGCACTGGGGTTACCTTCGGGAAGTTCTTGTGAGGTTCGGCTTCTCGGGCCCGATACTGAGGGCTATTCTGAGCCTTTACTCGAATCCGAGGGCTCGTGTCTCTACGTCTGGGTTTCTCTCCCGCCAATTTAGCATATCAAATGGGACCAGACAGGGATGTCCCCTGTCTCCCCTGATCTTTGCTCTAGTCATGGAGCCGTTTGCCGCTGCCGTCAGGGCCGAGAGTGGGATCTCGGGCATACAGGTGGGAGCGAGAAGACATGTCATTGGCCTGTACGCGGATGACGTGATCATCGCCTGCACGGACCCTGGGGCGTCGCTCCCAATCATTATCAGGGCATTGGAGGCCTTCACGGAGGTCTCGTATTATAAATTGAATTTGAGTAAGTCTACAGGCTCTGCCCCTCAATCTCTCACAGCTGGAGTTTGAAGATCTCTCCGGTCGTTACGCATTTCAATGGGCCCCAGAGGGTATCCAGTACCTGGGTATCATTCTGTGCCCATCGCAGAACTTAGCACAGGCAAATCTCTCAGCCCTGATCGCATCTCTGCGGGGTTCAATGAACTCCAGCACACAGCCCCTGCTATCATGGATGGCCAGGATACAGGCGGTCAGGATGCTTTGGTTTCCAAGGCTTCTGTACCTGTTCCGCTGTATCCCGGTGGCATACCCGAGATCCCTTCTTACTCAACTTCAAAACCTCCTTGACAGATTTGTGTGGGCAGCGGGTCGCCCGAGGGTTAACCGAAAAACGCTGCACAGGAAACTAAAGGGGGGTGGAATGGGAGTCCCAGACGTTTTATCTTACTGCAAAGCAGCCTCTTTGGAGGCAGTCAGAGACTTATGCAAAACGTCATCCCCATCGGGATGGATCCAATTAGAGCTGGACTTCGCACCGGGAATTTCACCTGGTAAGAGTATTTGGGGAACGTCACTGGGTCTAATGAAGAAATCCCACCCATTGGGCACTGTCCGAAACCTACTGTCAGAATGGGGTAAGGTCCCTAGGGCATGGTCCAAGTTCCCACCGGAAAAGATCCCCTTGGCGGCTTTACAGGCTCATATTCCCACATTAAATATTGCTTCGTTGCAGAAATCGGGAATTACTTGTCTGGCAGATATGATGAAAGGCCCAGAGTTAATCCCCTTCGCGGAATTTACCCGTAATTACCCGGAACGAAGAGGTATGTTCATGCAGTACTCACAGGTCCGTCATTTTTTAGAGTCCTCGGACTGCTGGCACGATTTAAAACCCGTCGCCCCCTCGCCCTTCCAGCGCTTCCTCTTCTCGGAGAACCCGAAACCAAAGGGCCTCTCGATTATCTACGAGGGCCTTCTGGAGTTGTCCTCTCCCGGACGCCCGTCTTACGTCACTGCGTGGGAGAGAGACCTGTCCTTCGAGGCAGAGGAGGAGGATTGGGAGGGAGCGGTCTGCTGCGTATCGCGAGCTACTAGATGTATCAATCACCTGGAATCCCTCAAAAAAGTTCACCTCCGATGGTACACCCCTCCCACAAGTTTGGCGAGAATTGGAAGCGGAAACTCCCCACTTTGCTGGAGACTCTGTGGACAAAAAGATCTCGCACATATGTGGTGGTTGTGCCCTCAAATAGCCCAATTTTGGACTTTAGTGGCCAGCCTGATTGAGGTGACCACGGAGATGAAGTTTCCCCTTCTCCCGCAGCTTGCGGTTCTACACATTGGGGCGGAGGTCCTCCCACCAATCCCCTGCCACATGATCTCATACATTTTAATTGCGGCCAGACTTTGCATCGCTACTTTCTGGAAGTCCCTGGCCCCTCCCACGATGTCAGATCTCACGAAACGGCTAAATGACATATTTGCACATGAATTCCACCTAGCACTGGATGCCCCCACGAGACGGTATGTGGCTGAGGCCTGGGACCTTTGGGCAAATCACCCTCTTGCAGATAAACCCCCTCCTTAAACTAGCATCAGGAGGTAACACTTTCTACTTACTATTTTCTCTTCTTTCTTCCACCTCTTGCTCCTTGTTCTCAATCTCCCCTCCTCTCCCTCTTATTAACCTCACTTACTCGGGACCCCTCTATCCCCACCCCTGCGGATACTTTCCACCTAGCCTCTCACCGCTAATCCTCCACTCCCCTGTCTCACATCTCCCCTTATGTCATGACCATCTCATACTTTACCCACCCTCTCCCCTCATCACCTTGCCCACCAAGGGAAAATCTCAGGTGGAATAGGTATCGCAGGATTCGGACGATCCATGGCATTTAACTTTGACGACAAGGAATATGAGTGGAACACTCTCAACTTTGCCCTCGTATAAACGACAATTCTACACAACTACAAGATAACAGGACGAAGTCTTAGATAAATACAAACTCCCTTGAACTTTTACGGATCCTGCTGCTACATGTTTTGTACTGGAGGTTCACCTTGAATAATTTCCCTGAATCCCTTGCACTACCCCCTCTCTTCATACCCCTTTCATCCCCTCTACAACAACACTTGGCAGAGATGTAATGCCAAGGTTTACTCCTCTCTGCTATAAATATTGTTTGTGATTTTTCGGCCGAAGGGAATTCCCCTATAGGCCAATAATTTGTTTTGTCATTGTACTTGTCTTATGTTTATTTTCCCTGTATGGTTCAAAACAATAAAACATTTTGAAGACTAAAAATTTATATTTGTATCATTCTCAAAACTTTTGGCCATGACTGTACTCATGGAACTGGTAATGTGCGGGTCTCAGAGACCTGAACATCAAAAATCTAGGACTTGATGACAGCTGCCAATACTCAGCTGTCATTAATCCCTTCTATTACCCTGATTGCCATTGCTCCAGGGCATCAAGAAGAGCCAGATAAAGGACCAGAAATTGGCGGTTTTAATAAATGCGCAAATTTCTGGGGCTGCTGTGGGCTGCTATTCTGTAGCCTGGGGGCCCAATAACTATGGGCTTCACCACGCTGAGAATATCAGCCCCCAGCTGCCTGGTTTTACCTTGGCTGCCAATCAAAAATAGGGCCGAGCCCACACTTTTTTTAAAATTATTTATCTAATATATAAAGCTGAATGTGTGTGTATGTATGTGTGTATGTATGTGTGTATGTATGTATGTCCAGGATTGGCATCTACACCGTCGCAACTACAGCCACAACATTTTGCACAGTCACACGTCTGGACCCCGAGAGCGTCATAGGCTATGTTGTGAGGCAAAATTTTAACCCTGCGCATTCCAGTTCACCAAACAATTTTGCCCTATCTACATAATGGGGAAAAGTGAATGGAAAAGTGTTGAGGAAAATCGACAGCTGTCAGCTATAGCCACAAAATTGTGCACAATCACAGGTCTGCACCCCGGGAGCGTCACAGGCTATGTTGTGAGGAAATTTTAACCCGCGCATTCCAATTCATCAAACAATTTTGCCCCTATTTACATAATGGGGAAAAAGTGACAGTTACCAGTTGACAGTTGTGAATGAGAGGGGCTTAATGATAGCGCCAAAGACTAACAGCACATACCAGCATATAGTCACTAAGGTGGGGCCCCAACATGAGATATTCACCACGCACGGGGACATGTATACACACCACACGCCCACAAAGAGTACCAACAAGTGTATAGTCGCTAAGGTGCAGCCCAATATTGGATACTCACCACGCACCCGAACAAACACCACACACACCACAAAGAGACACACACAACACAAAGACACACCCCCACGGGGATACACACACACCCCTATAGCGACACATGCACTCACCCACAGGGACACACACACAACACAGAACACACACACCACACGACCCCCCACACAGGGACACACACACATACACACCCTACTAGGGACACATGCACTCACCCCACAGGGACACACACACACCACAAAGAGAGACACACAACACAGAGACACACACACCCCACACAGACACCCCCCCCACAGGGACACACACACATACACACCCTATAGGGACACATGCACTCACCCCACAGGGACACACACACCACAAAGAGACACACACAACACAGATACACACACACACCACACAGACCCCCCCACAGGGTACACACACACATACACACCCTATAGGGACACATGCACTCACCCCACAGGGACACACACACACTACAAAGAGACACACACAACAGAAACACACACTACACAGATCCCCCCCACAGGGACATACACACCCTATAGGGACACATGCACTCACCCCACAGGGACACACACATACACACACCCCAGCAACACACACACCACACAGACAGACACAGATGTGCACAAATCACCTCACACAACTCACCTCATACGTCTGCTATCTTTAATTTTCAAATATAAACATCTGATTAAAAACAGCCAATGTGCAACTCATGTGCCATATAGGGAATTAAGGCAGATGTCAGTCACATTAGCTGTCTATTATGTGTATGTGTAAGGTAACATATACTGCCCGGCCAGGGGGAGGGTTTACTGTTGGCTGGAGATTTATCAGGCTGCCTATAGCAACCAATCACAGCTCAGCTTCTATTTTCTTACAGGTCATTAATATGACATATTCAAATTCTATTTTGTTATAGCTAACATCAATTATTTATTAACCCGGGCGTAGCCGGGTAGTACAGCTAGTTTATATATGTATATATATATATATATATATATAAAAATAATACGTGTCTGCTGAATTTTTGATTGGTAGCTAAGGTAAAACCAGGAAGGTGGGGTGGCAGCCCTTAGCTGCCTACTTTATGCGCACTGAGAATGAAAAATACTGGGGACCTATACTCAAACTTGTTTCCATTATTTATTATTTTTACAAATTTATGATGGCAGGATCATTGCCAATATATTAATACATACGGTAACCAATCACAGATGCTGCCACAGTGGGCGGGGATGCGACAGCCAATCATCGATGCTGTCACAGAGAGTGGACATCTATGATTGGCTGTTGGAGTGAGCAGACCCAGAAGTAGCGCCGAGAATGATAACTTTGATATTCTCCTGCTTTAATCATCATTTTGCTTCTTTTTACAGTTCCCCTAGCTGAACCAGAACCCAAACAGTAATACAGAATATCAGGGAAGTCTGTGTCTGGGGTCCATGACTGAACTAGGTGTCTGGTAAAGGACCCCGAACTTTACAGTTTGTGTTCACCTATTACTAGAGGTAACGTGTTAATAAAAGGCAAATACCACATTTTAGCCCTTGTCAGTCCTTGAATATACAGCTAGCTTGCTGTGGGTCCTGTCTGTCTTTTCTAAGGAGCACCTCCCTCATCTAAACTTGGATGCCATTGCTGTAGTACATGTGTACTAATTTTCTTTTGTTTATTCCTTTTAATTACGTGTAACTTTATATGCTTTATTTTGTAGTTCCCTTTGTCAGATCATATGTAATATTTTTGTAAACACTCCTATATCTTTGGAATTAATACCGTATATACTCGTGTATAAGCCGAGTTTTTCAGCCCAAAAATTGGGCTGAAAATCCCCCCCCCCCCTCGGCTTACACACGGGTCAATACGGTAGGGGCTGAAAATAAGACGGGGGAGGCGCTGCGCAATATAGGTCCGGCCTGGTGGGGGGGGCTCTGCGCAATATATACTACCTTGTCCGGTGGTGTCCCCGCTCCTCTCCTGGTCTGCGGTGCGGTGTCCCGATCCAGTTGCATGCTGATCGGTGCGGTGCCCATCGACTTCCTGCTTCCTCCTGTAATCTCCGCCCAGGTCAGGCCCTGCACCAATGAGAGCACATGACCCGTGCCGTGAATCACCGCCCAGACGCGGCCAGATGACGTTCCGCCCAGACGCGGCCAGATGACGTTGGGGCCTCTGATTGGCCGACGTCATCAAGCCGTGGCGCCTTGATGACGTTGGGCCAATCAGAGGCCTAAACGTCATCTGGCCGCGTCTGGGCGGTGATTGACGGCGCGGGTCCTGCGCTCTCATTGGTGCAGGGCCTGACCTGGGCGGAGATTACAGGAGGAAGCAGGAAGTCGATGGGCACCGCACCGATCAGCATGCAACTGGACGGACACTGCACCGCAGACCAGGAGAGGAGCGGGGACACCACCGGACGGCCGGAGGAGCGGGCTTGACAGCGGGGACAGCACCGGACAAGGTAAGAAGCGGTGCATATGTGTGTGTTTGTGTGTGTATGTATGTGTATGTGTGTGTGTGTATGTGTGTGTGTATGTATGTGTATATGTGTGTGTATGTATGTGTGTATGTGTGTGTGGATGTGTGTGGATGGGGCTGGGGCTGCAGTATAAACCTCTGGGGCTGCTGTATATACCACTGGGAGGCTGCTGTATATACCACTGGGGAGGCTGCTGTATACTACCACTGGGGAGGCTGCTTTACACTACCACTGGGGAGGCCTGTATACCATTGGTGAGGTCTGTATACCACACTGCTGGGGCCTGTATACCTGTGCTGGGGTCCACCCTCGGCTTATACACGAGTCAATAGGTTTTCCCAGGTTTTGGGGGCAAAAGTAGGGGGGTCGGCTTATACACGGGTCGGCTTATACACGAGTATATACGGTATCTAAATTGAACAGCTTCATTCCTATTGCTCTACAAACAATTACGCAAAGCTTTACACTATCTTTAACAGCTGTCCAGTCAGCCTTATAGCCAGGGATGGGCCTACATACCAGCAACAGTGTGTGCCAACCTTGTGAAGACTTGAAGAAAATGTTTGACCTCTGTCATTGCCAACAAAGGATATATAACAAAGTATTGAGATAAACTTTTGTTATTGACCAAATACTTATTTTCCACCAAAATTTGAAAACAATTTCTTTCCAAATCAGACAATGTGATTTTCGGGCTTTGTTTTCTCATCTTGTCTCTCATAGTTGAGGTCTACCTATTATGTCAATTACAGGCCTCTCTCATTTTTTTAAGTGGGAGAACTTGCACAACTGGTGGCTGACTAAATACTAATACATTTTCCCCACTATATATTCACCCTTTGATGTCTCATGGAATATAGAAGTATGGTTTTTAACCCTTCATCCTCCCTACTTTAATTTTCTGAGATAATGACCTTTGGGTTTTTATTGATTGTATGCCATAATCATCAACATTTATAGAAATAAACACTTGAAATAGATCACTCTGTTTGTAATGACTCTATATACAACCCCTGCCAAAAATTATGGAATCACCTGGCTCGGAGGATGTTCATTCAGTTGTTTAATGTTGTAGAAAAAAAGCAGATTACAGACATGGCACAAAACTAAAGTCATTTCAAATGGCAGCTTTATAGCTTTAAGAAACACTAAAGGTACCTTTACACACCGCGACTGAGGTGTAGAAACTGCCTGGGAATCGGGATTTAAGTCACGGTTGCCTTGAAATTGCTACGAAGTAGCGGTGTGTAATTTGGGAAAGTGATCGGGTTTCTCGCAGTTGCTCTGGGTTGCAGTTTCTGAGCCATGTTCTAAAATCAGAGGCAACCCAAATGGTGAATTGCCCTGGTATTGGTGTAAACTGGGGATAGGGATGGACTCTGCGTCGCCTAGTGATTTCCCCAGGGCGTGCCACAGCGTGTTTGATACCGCGCCCCATCAGCGATGAGTGGTGGGGGCTACTGTGTAACCATTGGCTGTCCCTTCACAGGGTGCCATATTTAAACAGCTGACCATTCACACTACCCAATTGCAATGGCGTCATGTATTAGCCAGCCTTCCTGCGCAGGCTGGCCAATCATGACGCTATTGCGTTGTCCAACCAGTGTGTTAGCATCACGGAATACACAAGTCTGTCACGCCTATGTATTAGCGCCGCAGAACATGTACGCCCACATTCCCTTACTGATTGCGGCGTGTGAAGCGGCGTCGGGATTCAAACGGATGTTTCCCGCAGGATCTGTTGGAACTTCCGGGGAACCATGTTCCCTTAGGTTGAGGGCGCAATTGCGGCGTGTAAATGCGGCATCGCCAATCGTTAGCAACCGTTAAAAACGTGCACGCGCAGGTACGGTTGCTACCGATCGCCAGTGATAGTTGCGGCGTGTAAAGGTACCTTAAAAGAAATCAAGATACAAAATGTGGTAGTCAGTAAGCGTACCTTTTTTCAGACCAAGCAGAGGGAAAAATTATGGAGTCATGAAAAACAAACACACAAAAGAACACTCCAATACATCACTAGTATTTTGATGCACCACCTCTGGTTTTAATAACAGCTTGCAGTCTCTGAGGTATGGACTTAATGAGTGACAAACAGTACTCATCATCAATCTGGCTCCAACTTTCTCTGATTGCTATTGCTAGATCAGCTTTGCAGGTTGGAACCTTGTCATGGACCATTTTCTTCAAATTGCACCAAAGATTTTCAATTGGATTGAGATCCGGACTATTTGCAGGCCATGACATTGCTGTTGTGTGTCTTCTTTCAAGGAATGTTTTCAGAGTTTTTGCTCTATGACAGGATGCATTATCATCGTGAAAAATGATTTTATCATCCCCAAACATCCTTTCAATTGATGAGAGAAGAAAACTGTCCAAAACATCAATGTAAACTTGGGCATTTAATAAAGACTAGATGGTGGCCCGATTCTAACGCATTGGGTATTCTAGAATATAGAAATAGGGATTGCATGGGGAAGGCGGTGAGGACTGAATAGGGAGGGACTTTGAAGACGGAGCGGCGGGGGGACGACGGCTGGGCAGGGGTGAGGAGGATGGAGGGGCACAGATAGGGGGAGGATGGGGTGGCGGGGGGAGGAGGGAGGACGGAACAGCAGGGGGGAGGAGGATGGAGGACGGAGGAGGTAGCGGCGGGGTGGGGGAGAAATGGAGCGGCACAGGCAGGGGGAGGATGGAGTGGCAGGGGGAGGATAGAGCACAGAGCGGCGGGGGGGAGGAGGACGAAGCAAAGGGGTGGGGAGGACGGAGCAGCACAGGCAGGGGGAGGACGGAGGATGGAGTGGCGGAGGTGAGGAGGATAAAGGAAGGAGGGGAAGTGGTGGGGTGGGGGAGGATGGAGCGGCACAGACAGGGGGAGGACCGAGCACAGAGCGGCGGGGGGAGGAGGACGGAAGATGAAGCGGCGGGGTGGGGGAGAACGGAGCAGCACAGTCAGTGGGAGGATGGAGTGGCGGAGGGGAGGAAAGCAAAGGAAGGAGGAGGAAGCGATGGGGGAGGATGGAGCACAGAGTGGCTGGGGAGAGGAGGATGGAGGACGAAGCGACGGGGTGGGGGAGGACGGAGCAGCACAGGTAGGGGGAGGATGGAGGATGGAGTGGCGGAGGGGAGGAGGACAAAGGAAGGGGGAGGAAGCGGTGGGGTGGGGGAAGATGGAGCAGCAGGGGGAGGGGGAGGATGGAGCACAGAGCGGTTCGGGAGAGGAGGATGGAGGACAAAGCGGCGGGGTGGGGGAGGCCAGAGTAGCACAGGCAGGGTAAGGACGGAGTATGGAGTGGCAGAGGGGAGGAGGACAAAGGAAGGAGGAGGAAGTGGTGGGGTCGGGGAGGATGGAGCAGCAAAGGCTGGGGGAGGACTGAGGATGGAGTGGCGGAGGGGAGGAGGACAAAGGAAGGAGGAGGAAGCGGTGGGGTGGGGAAGATGGAGCGGCACAGGCAGGGGGAGAACGGAGCGGCAGGGGGAGGATGGAGCACAGAGCGGCAGGGAGAGTAGGACGGAGGACGAAGCGGTGGGGTGGGGGAGGACGGAGCAGCACAGTCAGGGGGAGGATGGAGGATGGAGTGGCAAAGGGGAGGAGGACAAAGGAATGTGGAGGAAGCTGCGGGCTGGAAGAGGATGGAGCATCACAGGCAGGGGAGGACGGAGCACAGAGCGGCGGAAGAGAGGAGGATAGAGGATGAAGCGGCGGGGTGGGGGAGGCTGGAGAAGCACAGGCAGGGGGAAGATGGAGTGCCAGGGGGAGGACGGAGCACAGAGCGGCGGGGGAGAGGAAGATGGAGGACGAAGCGGCGGGTTGGGGGTGGCCGGAGCAGCACAGGCAGGGGAAGGACGGAGGATGGAGTGGCGGAGGTGAGGAGGACAAAAGAAGGAAGAGGAAGCGGTGGGGTGGGGGAGGACGGAGTGGCAGGGGGAGGATGGAGCACAGAGCGGTGGGGGGGGAGGAGAACGGAGGACGAAGCAAAAGGGTGGGGAGACCAGAGCAGCACAGGCAGGGGAGAACGGAGGATGGAGGGGCGGAGGGGAGGAGGACAAAGGAAGGAGGAGGAAGCGGTGGGGTGGGGTAGGATGGAGCGGGAGCGGTAGGGGGAGGACGAAGCACAGAGCGGCGGGGGGAAGAGGACAGAGGACGAAGTGGCGGGGTGGGGGAGGGTGGAGCAGCACAGGCAGGGGGAGGATGGAGGATGAAGCGGCAGGGTGGGGGAGGACGGAGCAGCACAGGCAGGGGGAGGATGGAGTGGCGGAGGGGAGGAGGACAAAGGAAGGAGGAGGGAGCGGTGGGGTGGGGGAGGATGGAGCGGCAGGGGGAGGATGAAGCACAGAGTGGCGGGGGAGAGGAGGATGGAAGACAAAGCGGCGGGGTGGGGGAGCCTGGAGCAGCACAGGCAGGGGGAGGACGGAGGATGGAGTGGCGGAGGGGAGGAGGACAAAGGAAGGAGGAGGAAGTGGGTGGAGTGGGGAGGACGGACCGGCAGGGTGAGGACGGAACACAGAGCAGTGGGGGGAGGAGGACGAAGCGGCGGGGAGGGGGAGGACAAAGCAGCACAGGCAGGGGGAGGATGGAGGATGGAGTGACGGAGGGGAGGAGGACAAAGGAAGGAGGAGGAAGCAGTGGGGTGGGAGAGGATGGAGCGGGGGCGGTAGGGGAAGACGGAGCACAGAGCGGCGGGGGAAGAGGACAGAAGACAAAGCGGTGGGGTGGGGGAGGGTGGAGCAGCACAGGCAGGGGGAGGACGGAGGACAAAGCGGCGGGGTGGGGGAGGACAGAGCAGCACAGGCAGGGGGAGGATGGAGGATGGAATGGCGGAGGGGAGGAGGACAAAGGAAGGAGGAGGAAGCAGTGGGGTGGGGAGGACAGAGCGCATAGGCAGGGGGAGGACGGAGCGGCAGCGGGAGGACGTAGGACAGAGCGGAGGGGTGGGGGGGACGGAGCAGCACAGGCAGGGGAAGAACGGAGGATGGAGTGGCACAGGCAGGGGGAGGACAGGGTAGCACAGGCAAGGGGAGGACAAACCACAGAGTGGCGGGTGGGGAAGGATGAAGCGGCAGGGTGGGGTGAGGACGGAGGACGAAGCAGCGGGGGGAGGAGAATGGAGGACGAAGAGGCACAGGCAGGGGGAGGAAGGAGCAGACTCACACCAACACACAGACTCACACCCACACACAAAGTCACACCTAGACACAGACTCAGACCCACACACATACACACACAGACTCACACCCACAGCCAGACCCACACACAGACTCACACACATACACACACAGACTCACACGCACAGCCAGACACACACACAGACTCACACCCACAGCCAGACACACACACCCAGACACACACACACAGACTCACACTCACAGCACACACACACACAGACACAAACACACACACAGACTCACACTCACAGCCACACACACACACGGGCTCTCACCTCATCGTCCCCTGGCGGTCCCAGTGCTGGCTCTCATGTCCCTGGTGCTGAGCGCGGTGTCAGCAGAGCGTAGGTGTGGAGGAGGCGGGCGCACAGGCGGCGGTGTGCAGGATGATCCCGGATGTCATGTGCTGCTGCCACCCAGCTACACTGACAGGATGCGGCTGACACATATGACAGACTGTACGGCCATAGGAAGGAGGAGCCGCACAATGCGCACTCCCGTTGCTCCCTGCACCCAGGGAGCCCCGACCCTGGCAGTCCCCAGAGTCAGTGAGCGGCTCGTGGCGAGGGTTAGTGACATGAGGCTGCTGCGTGAGTATGCTGCGGCTGCGCTAGCGGTCGCCATCTTTCGTTCTCTTTTTGTGTACAGAAATTATGCGCTATCACTGATTGGTTGATCCCACCGGGCGGACCAATCAGCGCTAGCGCGTGATTTCCATGACAGACAGAGAACATTAGACGATTATATAGTAGATGTAATGACATCCATCTCCCCAGTGCCTTTACCTGACATGAAGCCCCATATCATCAATGACTGTGGAAATGTGCATGTTCTCTTTAGGCAGTCATCTTTATAAAACTCATTGGAACGGCACCAAACAAAAGTTTCAGCATCATCACCTTGCCCAATGCAGATTCGCGGTTCATCACTGAATATGACTCGCATCCAGTCATCCACAGTCCACGATTGCTTTTCCTTAGCCCATTGTAAACTTGTTTTTTCTGTTTAGGTATTACTGATGGCTTTTGTTTAGCTTTTCTGTATGTAAATCCCATTTCCTTTAGGCGGTTTCTTACAGTTCGGTCACAGACATTCACTCCAGTTTCCTCCCATTCGTTCCTTATTTGTTTTGTTGAGCCTTTCCTGTTTTGGAGACATATTGCTTTAAGTTTCCGTCTTGACGCCTTGATGTCTTCCTTGGTCTACCAGTATGTTTGCCTTTAACAACCTCCCCATGTTGTTTGTATTTGGTTCAGATTTTAGACACAGCTGACTGTGAACAACCAACATCTTTTGTAACATTGCGTGTTGATTTATCCTCTTTTAAGAGTTTGATAATCCTTTGTGTCAATAGACATTTCTCGTGTTGGAGCCATGATTCATGTCAGTCCACTTGGTGCAACAGCTCTCCAAGGTGTGAACACTCCTTTTCAGATGCAGACTAACGAGCAGATCTACTTTGAATCAGGTGTAAGTTTTGGGAATGAAAATTTACAGGGTGATTCCATAATTCTTTCCTCAGAATTGAGTGATTCCATAGTCTCTCACCCGTATGGCAGGCAGCCTGAGCCCTTCTCTGGTACCACTCTGGCTGCGGTTTCTGAGCTCTCGTGTGCTGCTGTGCCTCTAGGTGCTTTGATGTGGCTGGGAAATGTAGAGTCTCCCATCCTCCGGTTTTGGCTTCTGGGCCTTTAGTACCTGCACAACCTCAGACTCCGGTGTCCGTTTCTGGCCATTTGCTGTGAGGTGAGCCGGCAACTGGATCCACTCCCCAGGCTCCCTCCTTCCTCAGATCCTCTCCAACGGGTCCCTCACATTTTCTGCTCTTTATCCTGGGATGAGCTCCTCCGGCTCCAGTCCTCGTGAATGTCTTCACAGTCCTCTCTCTCCACTCAACTCTCTTCCACTCAACTGGAAAAATTGAATAGCTTCCTAACCCCTTCTCCAGATCAGAATGTATAGGGGAGTCTCCCTGAACCCGGTGTAACAGGCCAGATTAACCCCCCGACCAGAATATACCCGGGGTTAAAGTGGCCTAGCCCAGATTATACCCCGGGTATATTCTGGCCTAGCCCAGTTTATACCCCGGGGTATAAACTGGGCTAGCCCAGAATATACCCCCCTGGGCCAGAATATACCCCGGGTATATTCTGGCCTAGCCCAAACTATACCCCGGGGTATAAACTGGCCTAGGCCAGATTATACCCCTCTGTATACCACAGCAGCTGTAGATCAGGGACCCAAGCCGTGCACAGGGCCCTAAGCAACGCATGGGGGCCCGAGGCTGCACAAAGTGGCCCCAGGCAGCAGAAAGTGGCCCCAGGCAACATACAGGGGCCTCAGGCAGTGCTAGGGCCCCAGGCAGTGCAAGGGGCCTGAGGCAGCACACAGGGGCCCCTCGCTATATACAGGATCCCAGGCTACACACAGGGGCCCCATGCTGCATACAAGGGCCCCAGGCAGCACACAGGGGCCCCAGGCTGCACACAGGATCCCAGGCTACACACAGGGGCCACATGCAGCATACAGGGGCCCCAGGCAGTACTAGGGGCCCCACGCTACACACAGGATCCCAGGCTACACACAGGGGCCCCAGGCTGCATACAAGGGCCCCAGGCAGCACAATGTGGCCCCAGGCAACATACAGGGGCCCCAGGCAGTACTAGGGGCCCCAGGCTACACACAGTATCCCAGGCTACACACAGGGGCCCCAGGCTGCATACAAGGGCCCCAGGCAGCTCAATGTGGCCCCAGGCAACATACAGGGGCCCCAGGCAGTACTAGGGGCCCCAGGCTACACACAGGATCCCAGGCTACACACAGGGGCCCCATGCAGCATACAAGAGCCCCAGGCAGTACAAAGGGGCCCCAGGCAACATACAGGAGCCCCTGGCAGTACAAAGGGGCCCCAGGCAACATACAGGGGCCCCAGACAGTACTAGGGGCCCCAGGCAACACACAGGATCCCAGGCTACACACAGGGGCCCCATGCAGCATACAAGAGCCCCAGGCAGTACAAAGGGGCCCCAGGCAACATACAGGGGCCCCAGACAGTACTAGGGGCCCCAGGCAACACACAGGATCCCAGGCTACACACAGGGGCCCCATGCAGCATACAAGAGCCCCAGGCAGTACAAAGGGGCCCCAGGCAACATACAGGGGCCCCAGGCAGTACTAGGGGCCCCACGCTACACACAGGATCCCAGGCTACACACAGGGGCCCCAGGCTGCATACAAGGGCCCCAGGCAGCACAATGTGGCCCCAGGCAACATACAGGGGCCCCAGGCAGTACTAGGGGCCCCAGGCTGCACACAGGATCCCAGGCTACACACAGGGGCCCCAGGCAGTGCTAGGGGCCCCACGCTACATACAGGATCCCAGGCTACACACAGGGGCCCCATATTGCATACAAGGGCCCCAGGCAGCACACAGGGGCCCCAGGCTGCACACAGGATCCCAGGCTACACACAGGGGCCACATGCAGCATACAGGGGCCCCAGGCAGTACTAGGGGCCCCACGCTACACACAGGATCCCAGGCTACACACAGGGGCCCCAGGCTGCATACAAGGGCCCCAGGCAGCACAATGTGGCCCCAGGCAACATACAGGGGCCCCAGGCAGTACTAGGGGCCCCAGGCTACACACAGGATCCCAGGCTACACACAGGGGCCCCAGGCTGCATACAAGGGCCCCAGGCAGCTCAATGTGGCCCCAGGCAACATACAGGGGCCCCAGGCAGTACTAGGGGCCCCAGGCTACACACAGGATCCCAGGCTACACACAGGGGCCCCATGCAGCATACAAGAGCCCCAGGCAGTACAAAGGGGCCCCAGGCAACATACAGGAGCCCCAGGCAGTACAAAGGGGCCCCAGGCAACATACAGGAGCCCCAGGCAGTACAAAGGGGCCCCAGGCAACATACAGGGGCCCCAGACAGTACTAGGGGCCCCAGGCAACACACAGGTTCCCAGGCTACACACAGGGGCCCCATGCAGCATACAAGAGCCCCAGGCAGTACAAAGGGGCCCCAGGCAACATACAGGGGCCCCAGGCAGTACTAGGGGCCCCAGGCTACACACAGGATCCCAGGCTACACACAGGGGCCCCATGTTGCATACAAGGTCCCCAGGCAGTACAATGTGGCCCCAGGCAACATACAGGGGCCCCAGGCAGTACTAGGGGCCCCAGGCTACACACAGGATCCCTGGCTACACACAGGGGCCCCATGCAGCATACAAGAGCCCCAGGCAGTACAAAGGGGCCCCAGGCAACATACAGGGGCCCCAGACAGTACTAGGGGCCCCAGGCTACACACAGGATCCCAGGCTACACACAGGGGCCACGTGCAGCATACAGGGGCCCCAGGCAGCACACAGTAGCCCCAGGCAGCACAATGTGGCCCCAGGCAACATACAGGGGCCCCAGGCAGTACTAGGGGCCCTAGGCTACACACAGGATCCCAGGCTACACACAGGGGCCCCAGGCAGCATACAAGAGCCCCAGGCAGCACAAAGGAGCCCCAGTCAGCACAATGTGGCCCCAGGCAACATACAGGGGCCCCAGGCAGTACTAGGTGCCCCAGGCTACACACAGGATCCCAGGCTACACACAGGGGCCCCATGCAGCATACAATGGCCCCAGGCAGCACAAAGGGGCCCCAGGCAACACACAGGGGCCCCAGGCAGTTCTAGGGGCCCCACACTACACACAGGATCCCAGGCTACACACAGGGGCCCCATGCTGCATACATGGGCCCCAGGCAGCACAATGTGGCCCCAGGCAACATACAGGGGCCCCAGGCAGTACTAGGGGCCCCAGGCAGCACAAAGGTGCCCCAGGCAGCACACAGGGGCCCCAAGCTACACACAGGATCACAGTCAGCACAAAGGGGCCCATAACGCTGTCTCTTGCCCCCTTGCGCGCTGTCTCTCCCCCACCCTTGTGCTGTCTCTGACCCCGTGTGCTTCCTGGGGCCCCTGTGTGCTGTCTGGGGCCCCTGTATGTTGCTGGGGACACTTTGTACTGCCTAGGGCCCCGTGCACTGCCTGGGCCCCTTGTATGCTGCCTGGGGCCCCTGTGTGTAGCCTGGGATCCTGTGTGTAGCCTGGGGTCCTGTGTGTAGCCTGGGGCCCCTGTGTGCTGCCTGGAGTCCCTGTGTGCTGTCTGGGGCCCCTGTGTGCTGCCTGGGGCCCCTGTGTGCTGCCTGGGATCCTGTGTGTAGCCTGGGATCCTGTGTGCAGCCTGGGGCCCCTGTGTGCTGCCTGGGGCCCTTGTATGCAGCATGGGGCCCCTGTGTGTAGCCTGGGGTCCTGTGTGTAGCCTGGGGCCCCTGTGTGCTGCCTGGAGTCCCTGTGTGCTGTCTGGGGCCCCTGTGTGCTGCCTGGGGCCCCTGTGTGCTGCCTGGGATCCTGTGTGTAGCCTGGGATCCTGTGTGCAGCCTGGGGCCCCTGTGTGCTGCCTGGGGCCCTTGTATGCAGCATGGGGCCCCTGTGTGTAGCCTGGGATCCTGTGTGCAGCCTGGGGCCCCTGTGTGCTGCCTGGGGCCCTTGTATGCAGCATGGGGCCCCTGTGTGTAGCCTGGGATCCTGTGTGCAGCCTGGGGCCCCTGTGTGCTGCCTGGGGCCCTTGTATGCAGCATGGGGCCCCTGTGTGTAGCCTGGGATCCTGTATGTAGCGTGGGGCCCCTAGCACTGCCTGGGGCCCCTGTTTGTAGCCTGGGATCCTGTGTGCAGCCTGGGGCCCCTAGTACTGCCTGGGCCCCTGTATGTTGCCTGGGGCCACATTGTGCTGCCTGGGGCCCTTGTATGCAGCATGGGGCCCCTGTGTGTAGCCTGGGATCCTGTATGTAGCGTGGGGCCACTAGCACTGCCTGGGGCCCCTGTGTGTAGCCTGGGATCCTGTGTGCAGCCTGGGGCCCCTAGTACTGCCTGGGGCCCCTGTATGTTGCCTGGGGCCACATGCTGCTGCCTGGGGCCCTTGTATGCAGCATGGGGCCCCTGTGTGTAGCCTGGGATCCTGTGTGTAGCGTGGGGCCCCTAGCACTGCCTGGGACCCCTTTGCGCTGCCTGGGGCCCTTGTATGCTGCATGGGGCCCCTGTGTGTAGCCTGGGATCCTGTGTGTAGCGTGGGGCCCCTAGCACTGCCTGGGGCCCCTGTGTGTAGCCTGGGATCCTGTGTGCAGCCTGGGGCCCCTGTGTGCTGCCTGGGGCCCTTGTATGCAGCATGGGGCCCCTGTGTGTAGCCTGGGATCCTGTGTGCAGCCTGGGGCCCCTGTGTGCTGCCTGGGGCCCTTGTATGCAGCATGGGGCCCCTGTGTGTAGCCTGGGATCCTGTATGTAGCGTGGGGCCCCTAGCACTGCCTGGGGCCCCTGTTTGTAGCCTGGGATCCTGTGTGCAGCCTGGGGCCCCTAGTACTGCCTGGGGCCCCTGTATGTTGCCTGGGGCCACATTGTGCTGCCTGGGGCCCTTGTATGCAGCATGGGGCCCCTGTGTGTAGCCTGGGATCCTGTATGAGCGTGGGGCCACTAGATGTTGCCCTGGTGGTAGCCTGATCCATTGTGCATGCCTGGGGCCCTATATGCCTGGGCCCCTGTATGTTGCCTGGGGCCACATGCTGCTGCCTGGGGCCCTTGTATGCAGCATGGGGCCCCTGTGTGTAGCCTGGGATCCTGTGTGTAGCGTGGGGCCCCTAGCACTGCCTGGGACCCCTTTGCGCTGCCTGGGGCCCTTGTATGCTGCATGGGGCCCCTGTGTGTAGCCTGGGATCCTGTGTGTAGCGTGGGGCCCCTAGCACTGCCTGGGGCCCCTGTGTGTAGCTCGGGATCCTGTGTGCAGCCTGGGGCCCCTGTGTGCTGCCTGGGGCCCTTGTATGCAGCATGGGGCCCCTGTGTGTAGCCTGGGATCCTGTGTGCAGCCTGGGGCCCCTGTGTGCTGCCTGGGGCCCTTGTATGCAGCATGGGGCCCCTGTGTGTAGCCTGGGATCCTGTATGTAGCGTGGGGCCCCTAGCACTGCCTGGGGCCCCTGTGTGTAGCCTGGGATCCTGTGTGCAGCCTGGGGCCCCTAGTACTGCCTGGGGCCCCTGTAGTTGCCTGGGGCCACATTGTGCTGCCTGGGCCCTTGTATGCAGCATGGGGCCCCTGTGTGTAGCCTGGGATCCTGTATGTAGCGTGGGGCCACTAGCACTGCCTGGGGCCCCTGTGTGTAGCCTGGGATCCTGTGTGCAGCCTGGGGCCCCTAGTACTGCCTGGGGCCCCTGTATGTTGCCTGGGGCCACATGCTGCTGCCTGGGGCCCTTGTATGCAGCATGGGGCCCCTGTGTGTAGCCTGGGATCCTGTGTGTAGCGTGGGGCCCCTAGCACTGCCTGGGACCCCTTTGCGCTGCCTGGGGCCCTTGTATGCTGCATGAGGCCCCTGTGTGTAGCCTGGGATCCTGTGTGTAGCGTGGGGCCCCTAGCACTGCCTGGGGCCCCTGTGTGTAGCCTGGGATCCTGTGTGCAGCCTGGGGCCCCTGTGTGCTGCCTGGGGCCCTTGTATGCAGCATGGGGCCCCTGTGTGTAGCCTGGGATCCTGTGTGCAGCCTGGGGCCCCTGTGTGCTGCCTGGGGCCCTTGTATGCAGCATGGGGCCCCTGTGTGTAGCCTGGGATCCTGTATGTAGCGTGGGGCCCCTAGCACTGCCTGGGCCCCTGTGTGTAGCCTGGGATCCTGTGTGCAGCCTGGGGCCCCTAGTACTGCCTGGGGCCCCTGTATGTTGCCTGGGGCCACATTGTGCTGCCTGGGGCCCTTGTATGCAGCATGGGGCCCCTGTGTGTAGCCTGGGATCCTGTATGTAGCGTGGGGCCCCTAGCACTGCCTGGGGCCCCTGTGTGTAGCCTGGGATCCTGTGTGCAGCCTGGGGCCCCTAGTACTGCCTAGGGCCCCTGTATGTTGCCTGGGGCCACATTGTGCTGCCTGGGGCCCTTGTATGCAGCATGGGGCCCCTGTGTGTAGCCTGGGATCCTGTGTGTAGCGTGGGGCCCCTAGCACTGCCTGGGACCCCTTTGCGCTGCCTGGGGCCCTTGTATGCTGCATGGGGCCCCTGTGTGTAGCCTGGGATCCTGTGTGTAGCGTGGGGCCTCTAGCACTGCCTGGGGCCCTTGTGTGTAGCCTGGGATCCTGTGTGCAGCCTGGGGCCCCTGTGTGCTGCCTGGGGCCCTTGTATGCAGCATGGGGCCCCTGTGTGTAGCCTGGGATCCTGTGTGCAGCCTGGGGCCCCTGTGTGCTGCCTGGGGCCCTTGTATGCAGCATGGGGCCCCTGTGTGTAGCCTGGGATCCTGTATGTAGCGTGGGGCCCCTAGCACTGCCTGGGGCCCCTGTGTGTAGCCTGGGATCCTGTGTGCAGCCTGGGGCCCCTAGTACTGCCTGGGGCCCCTGTATGTTGCCTGGGGCCACATTGTGCTGCCTGGGGCCCTTGTATGCAGCATGGGGCCCCTGTGTGTAGCCTGGGATCCTGTATGTAGCGTGGGGCCCCTAGCACTGCCTGGGGCCCCTGTGTGTAGCCTGGGATCCTGTGTGCAGCCTGGGGCCCCTAGTACTGCCTAGGGCCCCTGTATGTTGCCTGGGGCCACATTGTGCTGCCTGGGGCCCTTGTATGCAGCATGGGGCCCCTGTGTGTAGCCTGGGATCCTGTGTGTAGCGTGGGGCCCCTAGCACTGCCTGGGACCCCTTTGCGCTGCCTGGGGCCCTTGTATGCTGCATGGGGCCCCTGTGTGTAGCCTGGGATCCTGTGTGTAGCGTGGGGCCTCTAGCACTGCCTGGGGCCCCTGTGTGTAGCCTGGGATCCTGTGTGCAGCCTGGGGCCCCTGTGTGCTGCCTGGGGCCCTTGTATGCAGCATGGGGCCCCTGTGTGTAGCCTGGGATCCTGTGTGCAGCCTGGGGCCCCTGTGTGCTGCCTGGGGCCCTTGTATGCAGCATGGGGCCCCTGTGTGTAGCCTGGGATCCTGTATGTAGCGTGGGGCCCCTAGCACTGCCTGGGGCCCCTGTGTGTAGCCTGGGATCCTGTGTGCAGCCTGGGGCCCCTAGTACTGCCTGGGGCCCCTGTATGTTGCCTGGGGCCACATTGTGCTGCCTGGGGCCCTTGTATGCAGCATGGGGCCCCTGTGTGTAGCCTGGGATCCTGTGTGCAGCCTGGGGCCCCTGTATTGTTGCCTGGGGCACATTGTGCTGCCTGCGGCCACATTGTGCTGCCTGGGACCTTTGTATGCAGCATGGGGCCCCTGTCTGTAGCCTGGGATCCTGTGTGTAGCATGGGGCCCCTAGTACTGCTTGGGGCCCCTGTATGTTGCCTGGGGCCCCTTTGTGCTGCCTGGGGCCCTTGTATGCTGCATTGGGCCCCTGTGTGTAGCCTGGGATCCTGTGTGTAGCATGGGGCCCCTAGTACTGCCTGGGGCCCCTGTATGTTGCCTGGGGTCACATTGTGCTGCCTGGGGCCCCTGTATGCTGCATGTGGCCCTTGTATGCTGCATGTGGCCCCTGTGTGTAGCCTGGGATCCTGTGTGTAACCTGGGGCCCCTAGTACTGCCTGGGGTCCCTGCATGTTGCCTGGGGCCCTTTGTGCTACCTGGGGCCCTTGTATGCTGCATGGGGCCCCTGTGTTTAGCCTGGGAGCCTGTGTGTAGCCTGGGGCCCCTAGTACTGCCTTGGCCCCCATACAGGGGGTATGTTGCCTGGGGCCACTTTGAGCTGCCGGGGCCACTGTGTGCTGCCTGGGGCCCCTGTGTATAGCCTGGGATCCTGTGTGTAGCCTGGGGCCCCTAGTACTGCGTGGGGCCCCTGTATGTTGACTGGGGCCCCTTTGTGCTACCTGGGGCCCTTGTATGCTGCATGGGGCCCCTGTGTGGAGCCTGGGATCCTGTGTGTAGCCTGGGGCCCCTAGCACTGCCTGGGGCCCCTGCATGTTGCCTGGGGCCACTTTGTGCTGCCTGGGGCCACTTTGTGCTGCCTGGGGCCTTGTGCACCGAGTTGGGCCCCGTGCACTGCCTGGGGCCCTTGTATGCTGACTGGGGCCCCTGTGTGTAGCCTGGGATCCTGTGTAACCTGGGGTCCCTGTGTGCTGCCTGGGGCCCTAGCACTGCCTGGGGCCCCTGTATGTTGCGTAGGACCACTTTCTGCAGCCTGGGGCCACTTTCTGCAGCCTAGGGCCCCCATGTGTTGCTTGGGGCCCTGTGATCTACGGCTGCTGTGGTATACGGAGGGGTATAATCTGGCCTAGGCCAGTTTATACCCCGGGGTATAGTTTGGGCTAGGCCAGAATATACCCGGGGTATATTCTGGCCCAGGGGGGTATATTCTGGGCTAGCCCAGTTTATACCCCGGGGTATAAACTGGGCTAGGCCAGAATATACCCGGGGTATAAACTGGGCTAGGCCACTTTAACCCCGGGTATATTCTGGTCGGGGGGTTAATCTGGCCTGTTACACCGGGTCTAGAGCTCCCCATTCAGGCCTGGTGTCAGGAAAAGTGCTGCATGCTGTGGGTTTACCTGGTGTGGATACCCCTTCTTGCTTCCAAGCATGACATCACCCCCCCTCCTTCCGAGGGAAGCAATGCCGTTGTGGCAACAAAACTCTGGGGTGCCACAGAACTATGAAGCAGTTTAAATTAATCTTTAGATCAGAGGGTTACAATGATATATTCAATTCAAGAGATATTCCACACATTGTATAGTCATTATACTCCTTTAAATTTAGCAACTTATGAAATATACATGAAACAACAGGCACACAGATGGGTTGAATACTGTATGCTGTTTTCAGTTACCCAAATAGTGCCAAGGTTGGGGGCTCACCCTGCAGAGAAGCAGCCAGCTCCTCTTAGTTAGAGAGAAGTTGCACTGTTCCGACACTTTCAGTAGAAGCCGCAAGGCAAGCACTTTTGTGGTGTAAATTATGATGAATTTGATGGTTACTGAGGAGGTAATCAGGCACTCTGTCACTCTCCTACTCAGCTATACTCCAACCACTTTTCAAAAATATGGCATAACTGAATGAAACTGGCATAAAAACATCAAAAGCCACAACATTTCAAATGCTGAGTGACTACAAATTCTAGCAAAAACTGTTCGTTGAACCATTATATCTTCTACATCTGAGGGATAGCTAATACTATATTCAGTTTGGAAAATCCAAAAGAATTTGGAAGATCTACATGATCATTTAATTTCCTAGCAAAAATTATACCATGAAGACCATGAAAACAACACATTTTACGTAATGACAAAAAAAATTCGGTAAAATGATAAACAAGAAGTAAGAAAAAAAATCCAAATCACTGTAAATAAGACAAAAAAGTCGCAGAAGTATGCTGCCAATAGTTATGTATGGTCAATATATCGTATAAGACATAACTGTCTGATGTGGGGTGTCTTCAGTTCTTGGACTCTTTTAAAACTTATATAGGGTTTTTTTTAATCAGCTTCCTATGAAAAATAACTGTTACAAGGTCCTTGTTGTTAAAAGAAGTACCGTATATACTCGCGTATAAGCCGAGTTTTTCAGCCCAAAAATCGGGCTGAAAAGTTACCCCCTCAGCTTATACGCGAGTCACTGTATTAGGGACCTCGGATACCTGCTGTCAGTAGCGAGTCTGAGCTATTCCGAGCGGGTCTTAGCGATTCCGAGCGAGTCTGAGCTATTCCGAGAGGGTCTTAGCGATTCGAGCGAGTCTGAGCTATTCCGAGAGGGTCTTAGCGATTCTGAGCAATTCCGAGCGATTCTGAGTGAGTCATAGCGATTCTGAGTGAGTCATAGCGATTCTGAGAGCGAGTCTTAGCGATTCTGAGCATTTCTGAGCGATTCTGAGCTAGTCTGAGGAATTCTAAGCGAGTTTACAATCCGAGTCCTGTATTCTGTACTCGGGACTCGGCTTATACACGAGTCAATAGGTTTTTCAAGGTTTTGAGGACAAAAGTAGGGGGGTCGGCTTATACACGGGTCGGCTTATACGCGAGTATATACGGTAAGAGTAGAGACTTGGAAAATAACTATTTTAGGAGGCATATCCGACACATTTCCTAGTCAAGACTTTCGTTTGATGTTGTACCAGATTTCAAGGGGCCACAACTTGTAACTACTCCTATAGCATTATATGGACCGTATTCCAGTCAAAATGTAATAATAATAATAATAATAATAATAATAAAACTTTATTTGTATAGCTCCAACATATTCCGCAGCGCTTTACAGTACAATGGTACATATAAGGAAAATACACGGTACAGAAAGGTAATGCAGAACAGTAGTTACATACAATAAACATAGAATCAACTTAGGAAATACAATAAAAAGGCAAAAAATGAAGGTGACCCTGCTCAAAGGAGCTTACAACCTAAGACGGGATGGGAACACAAAGTATAGGGGCTTATAACAGTGAATATCTAATGTCTAAATGACTACTGTTAGGGAGAAGGATAGGCCGCCCTGAAGAGGTGTATTTTTAGGGAGCGTCTGAAGCTATGCAAGTTGTGGATGGTCCTAATTTCTTGGGGTAGAGCATTCCAGAGTTTTGGTGCAGCTCGAGAGAAGTCTTGGAGTCGGGAATGGGAGGTTCAGATTAATGCCGATGTTAGTCTGAGGTCACATTCAGAGCGAAGGGGGTGGGTGGGGTGGTAGACAGAGATGAGGGTGGAGAGGTAAGGAGGTGCCGCACCATGAATAGCTTTGTGGGTGACAACGAGCAATTTGAATTGGATTCTATAGTGTACGGGCAGCCAGTGCAGTGACTGCCACAGACCAGAGACATCTGAGTAACGACTAGCTAGATAGGTGATCCTGGCTGCTGCATTGAGGATAGACTGGAGAGGGGAAAGCTTACTGTGGGGGAGGCCAGCTAATAAAGAATTACAGTAGTCAAGGCGGGAATGAATCAGGGCCACAGTGAGAGTTTTAGTTGTTTCCATGGTGAGGAAAGGGCGAATTCTGGAGATATTTTTCAGGTGCAAGCGACAGGAGTGGGTGAGAGATTGTATATATGGGGTGAAGGAGAGATCAGTGTCCATCAAAACACCGAGACAGCGAGCCTGCTGACTAGGCGTTATTACACCGAGAGAGAGATGTCAGGTTTAGGGAGGTTGGCAGAGGGTGGGAGCAGAAGAAGTTCAGTTTTGGAAAGGTTGAGTTTCGGATAGAGAGCGGACATGATATTGGAGACTGCGGTCAGACAGTCATTGGTGTTCTGTAATACTTCAGGAGTAAGGTCAGGGGCTGAAGTGTATAGTTGTGTGTCATCAGCATAAAGATGGTACTGGAAGCCAAATCTGCTGATGGTCTGTCCGATCGGGGCTGTGTAGAGAGAGAAGAGGAGAGGGCCAAGGACTGAACCCTGAGGGACCCCAATAGTAAGAGGAAGAGGGGAGGAAGTGGAGCCAGAGAATGATACACTGAAAGAGCGGTCAGAAAGATAGGAAGAGAACCAGGAGAGAGCCGTGTCCTTGATGCCAATGGAGTGCAGCATAGCAAGTAGGAGATGGTGGTCAACAGTGTCAAAAGCCGCAGAGAGGTCAAGAAGGATAAGCAGAGAGTGGTCACCATTACGTTTTGTTGTCAGAAGGTCATTGGTCACTTTGATAAGGGCAGTTTCTGTAGAGTGTAAGGGGCGGAAGCCAGACTGCAATGGATCTAAAGAGAGTGAGTGGTGAGGTAATGGGTGAGGCGGGTGTAGACCAGGCGCTCCAGGAGTTTTGAGATTTAAGGGGAGATTGGAGACAGGTCTGTAGTTATTTGTGCACGATGGGTCAAGGGATGTTTTCTTTAGTAGTGGAGTAATAGAGTGTTTTAAGGAGGAGGAGAAGATGGCAGTAGAGAGGGAGAGATTGAAGATTGTGGTTAAGTGACTGGTGACCACTGGAGAGAGGGTCTGTAGTAGGTGTGAGGGAATGGGGTCAGAGGTGCATGTAGTGGGACATGAGGACGAGAGGAGCCTGGAGACTTCTTCTTCTGTGGCTGGGTCAAAAATGGAGCATGAGCCAGAGGGGATGTGGGGACAGATGGGAGTAGAAACACTTGAAGGTTGGGAGCTGATTTCCTGACGGATGTTTTCTATTTTCTCTGTGAAGTAAGAGGCCAGATCATCAGCACAGAGGTCAGTGATAGGAGCCTGCACTTTCGGACTGAGGAGAGAGTGAAAGGTGTCAAAGAGTTTCTTTGAGTTGTTGGCTAGTGAGGAGATCAGGGTGGTGAAGAAGGTCTGTTTGGCAAGGTGAAGGGCGGAGTTGTAGGTTTTTAGCATGAATTTATAATGGATGAAGTCTCCTAGTGAGCGAGTTTTCCTCCATAGGCGTTCCTCGAGCATCGCTGGAGGAATCGAGTTTGTGATGTGAGCCAGGGCTGTTTTACTCTGTGTTTGGAGGTTCTGAGGGTGAGGGGCTACTTTTATCTTACATAGCATAAAAAGATATATACAATCTATGAAGGATTTTTAGGTAACTAAAAAATTGGGTTAAAAACCAGAAATTTGAAGTCACTTAGCTTAGTTGATTTTCACTTTAAAGGGAATCATCAGCATAAATTGCAAAAGTAAGTGTCATGTCCTTGGCCACAGACCCGGTCTCTGCCAAGCAGGGAGATCGGCGCTCACTTCGCAGCCCCATTGGATCTGCTCACCCTGGTCATAGTTCCATGCGACTGTCTGTCTCCTTCTCTCCTAGGAACCTGTGTTCTCTTGTCTGGTCTCCTGGGAATGTTCTTAGGATGGGCACCTGGCATCCTGCACACACTTAAAGGAGGAATACACCTGTTCACCATTAGGTCTTTGCTGAGTGCTGCTACTCTGAGCATAAAAGGCACCTTCCCCAAATGGTAGGTGCCTGGACAACTTGTTTATTCTAATGAAGTTGCTGGTCTAGGTCACACCGTGTTGTGCTCTGTGAAAGGAGAATTGTTGCTGTCATGTGACTAATTCCTCTGTCTCCACATCATCCACTGCTAGCAGTTCCCTGTCCTGGATCCCTCTGGACACTCCAGATCTCACCTCGAGCTGGCCAAGCCTTTCCTCACGGAAGGAACACTCAGATACTTCTACCGGCTGAACCAGCCTATCCAAAACTACAGGGAGCTCCCAGGATCTTCTTCATCGACACAGCGAATTTTCTACAGTTCTTCTATATCTACTGTCCGGTCTGTATGGGTCGCCCCTCTGGTCTGGGATTCATGGCATTCAGGCCAACTCGTGTTGTAACGAGGGAATCCCTGTATAGGGGTTAACCTTTGCTGGTGCTCCGGTTTGTGGTACAGTGACACGATCCAGAGGGTCCTCTCCTCAGATACCTTTCCCCTTTTGTTTAACTTTCTTTAATAAATATCTTTAGTTTTATGAAGCTCATTCTCCTGTCTCTGGAGTATCAGGTATTCAGCTACCACTGCACCACCAGTGGTCTAGTAAGTTTTTACAGTATCACGCCCTTTGGGCGTAACAGTAAGATAACAATCCCACCTTGTAAGGGATTTAGCCACTATAAAAATCATACCTTCATTGCTCTAATCGCTGCCTCTGTTTGGCAAATAGCTTCTTCAGAGAGAAAGATAACAATCTCTAGTTCCACTTATTGGAAATAGCAATCTTAAAAGTCAATATCAAGCCTATAACTCCTTAGTGACCAAGCCAAATTTTTTCAAATTTGTTTTTCACTTTATGGGGCAATAACTCTGCAATGTTTAAACATATCCCCATAATTCTGAGATTGTTTTCTCGTATTGTATTTTATGATAGTAGAAAATTTAGGTCGATATTTTTGTGTTTATTTATAAAAATATGAGAAATGTAACAAAAAAATTAAAAAATTAGCAACTTTACAACTTTGATTTATTATTCCTTTAAGGCCGGAGTCACACTGACATGACTCGCACAAATGCGATGCGAGAAAATCTTGCATTGCATTTGACTCTTAGTCAGCTCATATTTGTGATTTTTTCCTCAGCCCTGATTAGACTAAGGAAAAAATGGCTGCATGCGGAGATTGTCAGCAAATCTCGGCTCCCTCGCACCCATACAAATCTATGGGTGCGTCTGAAATGTTGTCTACACTCGGATGTCATCTGAGTGCAGTGCAATATATGCCAACTGTGTCATCTGTCCAAGGATATCAGCAATCTCAGACAGACTAGGAACAAACCACTCTGTTAGGCAGAACCTCAAGAAACCCTCACATCCTTTAACACCTATATAGGAATCTGGATTTAGAACAGGGTTCAGGAGATTACTACCTATGGAAGAGCACCGGTTCAGAGACAGGAATAGAAGCTAAGCAGGGTCAAAAGCTGGGAGGTCAGGAGTAGGATAAAATCAGTATCCAATAGTGTAGTCAGGGAGCGAGGTCAAAAACAAGATGGCAGCAAAGTACAATATCATGAGGCGTAAGGCAGGAGAAGCATCCAAAAAACAGGCCGAGGTAAAATAGGAAAACTTTATTCTAGACAGGAGACTACCAAAAACTATTTCTAGCAGCATGCATCAGAAAGTTGAAGGTTTTAGTAGGGTGTGGTGCTTTTCAATAGGCAGAAACTAAGGAGTTATTGACTTCGCTGAGCAGCACACATAGACCCATCCACTCTGTCAGACTGTGAAACAACACAAGTCCCAGACACTCTAACCTTAGTGGATGAGCGGAGCCTGCACTCACCAGAGATCCTGGTTCTCATTTGGCTATCACCAGCACTACCCACAGTATGAATATGGCGGTGCCCGGTGACAGAAGCAGACAATGGAGGAGATGGAGAAATTAATCTCTCCTATTCTCTGCACCTGTGATGTAATCACAGGATCAGATCACAGTAGATGACAGTTGGCTCATGCTCATTGTAGAGTCTGAGCCAAGAGCATTTGATATAGCATCGGATGTCATACACTCATCTGACCCCAGCCTAATCCAGGTAGTAACACCTCATAAAATACTTAATAAATAACATTTACTCATGTCTTCTTTATATCAGCACCTTCTGTAAAATGTTCTTTTATTTTTTAGGATGTTACAGGTTTAAAACTATAGCAGTAATTTTACATGTTTTCAAGGAAATTTACAAAACCTATTTTTAGGGACCTAGTCAGGTTTGAAGTGATTTTGGGGACCTAATATTGGAAAAAAACAATAAAGTCATCCCATTTTACCAACAGCACCCTTCAACGTATTCATAACTGCTGTCAGTTTATTAACCCTTCAGCCGCTTTTAAGCAAGTAATACAAAGTGGCATGGCAGCTGATTGCCTGGATCAAACTCTGTATAAAAGAAAGCTAAGGCAAGCCAGTACTGTCAATCACCAGAGCGGGTGGGAGGGATATGTAAAACCAGTGGGCAGAATCCTGTACTGAGCCTCTTGGCCATGCTTAAGGTGCACCAAGTAACCTGATTAGTATATGTAATATCTAATTAAACACCAGTTTCTGGAGAATGAAGGCAACGATTACAGTAAAAATTAGATTTATATTGTTGCCATATCTTCTACAAGGTTTAGCTTATAATGTCAGCCTAGGTTTATACAGGAACTGAATCAAAGTAGTTGAAATAACCTGCACTGCTGTATAGAAACGAAAGTCTAAATTAATATCTGCCAAATTAAAGGTGGTTTATTCAACGTCTTTCAAAGTGTTTCCATATTTTTTCATCAAGAAATCCATCGGATTTTGAGGAAACACTTTGAAACACGTTGAATAAACCACCTTTAATTTATCGGATATCAGTTTGGACTTTCATCTTTGTACAGTAGCGCAGGTGATTTCACTGACTTGATCCAGTTCCTGCTGACTCGTCTGCCTTAGTGCACATGGATTCTGCGGCAGCTGTATAGGGTTTTGTAACTGGTTGTGTTCCACCAGTGGCGTAACTAGAGTCTGGTAGGCCCCGATGTGAAATTCAGACCTGTCCCCTCCCGCACGTGCACACGTTTGTCGGATGTATGGGCCCGTGTAACGTTCCAAATTCTATAAAGACTCACAAATTGACCCCTCTCCCCCTTAATTATGTATTCATGTACCTCAACTTGCTATATATAGTCCTCTTCCTGGAATATGGCCCTTATCATGGACTATATGTCCCCATCATGGTTTTATATGGTCTTCCTCCTACCGCCACGATAGTCATCCAATTATTTTAATGCATCCCCATATTCTACCATATGTAGTTCATAGTCCCTCATAGTTTCCTTCACATGTATTATAAATGCATGCCTACAGTCTAATTAACCATTTCATAAGGTACCCCAATAGTCATCCAATTATTATAACGCACCCCCATTATTCTACATATAGTAGTCTCATAGTCCTCCATATAGTATAATACAGCTCACAGCCCTCTAATACTACAGTTATATATGAAGGCTCAGTTCTTCATATAGTGCAGCCTCTATAGTGCAGCCTTATATATGCAGCCTCATAGCTCTCCATATAGTAAAGCCTCATATAGTGCAGCCTTATGTCTCTCTATATAGTGTATTATATATGCAGCCTCATAGCCTCTCTATATGGTGCAGCCTTTTATATGCACCTCATAGCTCTTCATATAGTGCAGTCTTATGTATATAGCCTCATAGCCTCTCTATATGGTGCAGCCTCATATACGAACCTCATAGCTCTCCATATAGTGCAGTCTTATAAATGCAGCCTCATAGCCTTTCTATATGGTGCAGCCTCATATATGCAGCCTCATGGCCTCTCTATATGTTGCAGCCACATATGCAGCCTCATAGCCTCTCTATATGGTGCAGCCTTATATATGCAGCTTCATAGCTCTCTATATAGCGCAGCCTTATAAATGCAGCCTCATAGCCTCTTTATATGGTGCAGCCTAATAACTCTCCCTATAGTATAATGCACCCCTCTCCTCCCCCCATAATCCTCTGGCCACTGAGCACTCACTTACTAAAAAAAAAAAATCTGTTCTCACCTCCCCATTCCCCTGCTGCTCTGGTTTCCTTGCTGAAGATAAGAGAAGACTATGGAGGATGAACTGTACACTGCAGAAAGCAGGAAATGCCGCCTATTCCTATTGTGGAGGAGGCGGCACCAGACTGCTGTATGTGTTTCACAGTAAAACGCATAATGAAAGAGGCAGTGAGGGGCGGGGATCAGCAGGAAGCGGGAGACTCCTGCCTCCCCTCCCTCCCCTCCCTCATCTCCTCTCCCTGACACATGGGCCCCATTGCAGCGTGTGCTGCCGCGCCGTGACATGGATGTGCATTCTCAGGGACGCACTCCATGTGAAGCAGGCTGCTCGGATCGGCGGTGCAGGGGGGGCTGCCGATGCGGGCTCCTTCGCAGCCGCGACCCCTGCGACCCCTGCCCCTGTGTGTCACACAATCTCACAAGCTGAGCAACAAATCCTGAGCACACCTTTATTGTTTGTTGGGGTAAGACCCTATTGCGTTTTATATCCACAGCTGTCCCAGTCCAGGTTTATAGACTCTTTTACCTACTTATTATTTACCCATAACTTATTTTGTATAGGTATACTCGGAGGAAGGAATTACATATTATCATATTTTATATTAATTCAATTATTTTGCCAACAAATCTTTTTTAAAAAAAATTTGGACTTTATTATGCTATCTAAAATAGTTCCTCAGGAGCTTTAAATCACATTACTAATTACATCGAAGGAAACTTAAAATCAGGCTGAAGTATATCTTCCAGCTTAACAGTAAATATACTATCGCTAAGAAATTAAACATTAGTTCTTTATGTAAATGAGGCTTAAAGTGCATTGAGGGCAGGACTATTCCTGACTAGTTCATCTCTCATTTGGATTATTCTTGGTAATCTATTTGCTTGGCTTGATGTCTGTTTAGAACTGCTGATAACATTGATGTAGTGACATTAAACTACAAGCAAGATTTAGAGGCATGGAATAATATAGAAGATCAAAGGACCAGCTTGGAAACGGTCTGCTTGATGTTGAAAGTTGATTGTCTTAGAGAACAAATGTTCATTTTTGGGCAGTACGGCATGCTCATACTCAGCAATTCAATTAATTCGGTAACTCACAAGATCTTGTCAAGTTTCCTTAAAATCACTCGTAATTCACAGCACTACTCCTGTAGTGATTAATTGAAAATTAAACTTTTAGACCGATCCTTAGGCAAACTCTAATGGGCAAATACACTTGAGGGATGTAAAGACATTTATTAAAACCTGCATGCCTTTGAGCCCCTGTGATAACACCATAGGGGCACAGACAAAATATTCACTAGCAGTCCCTATTAATCATAACAAGTGGTCAAACAGTTAGTTTTATAGTAGAGTAGCAATACTAAATATTAGTATTTTTGTATCTTTTTAAACTTTTTACATAACAAAGCAAATTGGGGAGGTGCTTTATTATGGTTTCTGGATATTAGTCTCCTCCATCACTGTCTTTGCTGGTGTGCCACTAGCATCTCTCTATGTTCAGAAAAGGAACAGCACTGAAGTATGGCTTGTGATAATGATTCCTTTCGAATTGGTGGGTATTAAGGGAGAATTGTTAGAGTGGTCAATATCCACTGGATAGAACGTTGTAATTACCTTTAAATCGGTGCCCATTGTTGTTGTTTTTTTTTACATTATTCTAGGAAGATACAGATAATTGACTTAAGTATTGAAAAGGTTCAACAGCAATGTATTACATATTGTCACAATACTTTTATAAATATCTTTTTAATATTATTAAAAATCTATCACAACCTACCTCCAAATGCTGGCCTCATAGTAAAATCATGCTCATCAACTCTGATCAGTTGATCATTTTTATGTTTTCGAAGTTTGGTGAGATCTTGATTCTTTTTATATACATGGCTGAAAAATAAAAAAATGCTACATTCATTAGATTGAAAAGATATCATTACTTATGTAATACAAGCCACCACATCCACCTTGTGGCCAGATTAATTGGTAATTGTTGTGCATTTGATTATAGTAGTCCCTAAAATTGTAATGACTTTTGTCCAAAACGTCCAGCCAATCAGCATTGTCATTTCCCAAAAAAATCACTTTAATGCACTAAATGGCTATCGAATGGCGTTTCTCAACAGTACAGTATACTGCTCTCTATCCGAGCCAACAGGAGATGCTCCTAAGGGCATCAGGTAAGGGCACCTCAATTTTACAGTTCTAATACACAATGAGTATAGTCCAGGACCCTAAAGATGTTTCTGGTCTCATCATAGATTGTGATTTAGAACTTCCAGCAGCTCTTTGTAATATATATATATATATCTGGCAAAACCACACTTGCTGCACCAGACTGCAAGTCCTATTAGGAATGAATGGGGCTTGCCGCAAGTTGGCCGTTACGCAGCAGATGCGACGAAATCTGCCGGATCAGCCGCAACTGTAGATTACCGTTGATGTGAAAGGTCCCTTACTCTTTAAGATACAGAAGAAACAAAAGCCTGGACAAAAAAAATAAAGCCATTTAAAGTGCACACATTGCACCATTGCCTGTTTCCTACATTGAAATCTGTTACTGAGTTGCAACAAGCATCACTGGTATGATAAATAATAGAGATAAATAATGAATAACTGAAATACCTTTTAATAGACATTACCTCTAGAATGATGTTGACATTAAAAAGATATCAAAAGAATCTAAAAGTAGTTATCAGTGACACTGTATAATAGAGTGCCATGTGCAGACTCCAATGGTTATAGGCTCATAGGAAAAGCATCATGTGGGAATGAGGACCTCACGTGTATCGCCACAGGGGGTGGCTTAATAAAGGCTATTCTTTCTATACTGCATTATTACTATCTGTACCTTTGTACATTGCACCTTTTTTCATTATTATCTCAAAAGTCCACCAACTGTAAATGCCTCACCTTACACAACACCACTTCAAAATCACCCAGAATTCCCTTCAAGGGCTCTCAGATGAATAATGAGTACAATTTCTATTATTAAGTGATCACTTTATTAGTCATTAATTATAATATTCCATAAAAACATTAAAATGATTTTTACATAGAAGTTCCTGATAACATAATTAATTTATATCTGGGTCCAGGACTGGGACCACTAACATCAATAGTTCTACAATGCAAGTTACACGATAACCAGTAATATCAGGTATATAGGGGAATATTTTAACACCTCAGGCAGCGATGCACTCAAATATATATCTTGACACTGTTTCTTACAGATCCAGAGTGCCTGTGCACCGGCCCTATCCTCAATACCAGTCACAATTATATGTGTGCCCTGTGCACTACCAGTGCCTCTTCTAATCAGTGTTGTACCGTGCACTGCTGCCCCTGTGCCTTCCCAATTTCCCCTCTAGTGTCTCATACCTGATTTGTGTAGGTTGTGATCGCAGTCCTGGCTCCCCCACCGCCTACGGCCGTTTCGTCTCCTTCCTCAGGGCGTAACCTTGCTATCGACTCGCTATTTTTTATATACCCCGTGATGATCGCTAACTCTTTACAGCCGCCATCCAATCGGCGCATCACTTCCGGCTCGCACGCCACGTGTAAAGCCAGAGCTCGCACATCCTGCCCGTGAACCGCAAGCAGGCGTTTCTGCGTGCCAGCGGGTCACGTGACAGGTGACGAGTCTGGGTGCGTGTCGGGCCTGTCATGCGCACTCGCAGCGGCTGTGTATTTTACTATTTAGGGCTGGGAACTGGATTAACTCGTTCACTTCTGCTCCTGCAGTTACAAACTCATGTTATTGTCTACAGCTAATGGATTAATATTGTGTAATTTCACTATTATTCATATAAATGAGTGATGCAAATCCTCTCTCCACCTTTCAACTATACTTTTGTTCACAACTCCTCACCTAATTTTATTATAATAATGATACATCATATTTAGTAAATATTTAAAGTGACAGTGCATGCCTAAGCATAAAGATACAAAATATACAATTTAACTTACAATATATATATATATAGTTATACATTTAAACATAATTAAGTGACTCATATTAGTGAATAAATAATATAATAATTTCAATAGTAATTTTAAAATACCATTATCTTTATATATAGAAACAGTGCATTGATAAAGTGACAGTGCATAGGTAATTTATTATAAATTATAAAAGGCTGTTACAACCTATAAGCATAGTTATAAACTGACCCACAGTACCATATTTAATGGAAATACTGTTGCATCTCCCATTTTAACACACAATAACTCCCTTTTAGCTGATTATTACCCATCTGCCCATACACCCCCTATATCTACCTCTTGTTAATTGGGTGTGGGTTATTACAGGGTTTCTAATTCTCTCCTATCCATTTATATAGCATTTATTTTCCCTCCCCCTAAATACTTAATTTATATATCCCTTAATTCTCATATCACATACACATATACATTTTGTTCTTCTTCTTGGGGGATTCATTTTCCAACTATTGTTAATATCCACCTGTTCCCGATTCTTCCAGGGTATAAATATGAATTAAGATCCTCTAAAATTTGAAAAAAATTATATTATAATAAAATATATAAAACAATTTTAAAACCGTTTCGTGCAAGGTCTCAATATGGTTATAGACTATACATGAATTGCTCCAACAGATTCCTCCTCCATTATCTATATCTACTCATAGAAAGGCTCCAAAACCTCTATTCACATTTAAACCTTGTGGAGCCAATGTACCCAGACGGTATATCCATTTACTCTCAATCTGAGCCAACTTTTTGGCCAGATTGCCCCCTCTGCTTCCCATTTTAACTATATCAATAGCTTTTATCTTTAGCAGGGAAGCGTCACATCCATGATATAGTTTGAAGTGTTTAGGGATGGTCTTTAGTTTTGCCACATCCTCATCCTCCTTCGCCTTCTCTATATCACGGATGTGTTCCCTAACCCTAATTCTTAGTTCACGCGTGGTGAGCCCTACATAAAATTTCCCACACGGGCATTCTCCCTGATATACAACTCCCTTTGAGCTGCACGTCAGGTAGTCCCTAATGTTATACTTCTTACTACCATCAAAGTTGGTGAATTCTCGCGACTTGTACATATTCATGCACCCCTTACAGTTTTTACAGGGAAAGAATCCTTTTAAATGAAGCCATGTTTCCGATATTTCCTTCTTTTGTTCCCAGTGACTTTTAACTAGCAGATCCTTCAGATTCTTTGATCTGCGTGCTGTTATACTGGGATTTTCGGGAAGACAGTCCTTTAGTACAGGATCTGAGGTTAAGATGCCCCAATGTTTCGTCATTATCTGCCGCATCTCTCCCCATTGTTTGTTATAATTCGTGATAAAACGTACCACCTCCTGACCTTTATGATCTTCCCCTTTCTCTCTCTTTTTGTATAGGAGATCGTTCCTAGATGTATTTTTCGCTCTCCAATATCCCTGTTTAATACATCTCCTACTATACCCCCTATCCACGAATCTCTGCTCTAATTCTTTTGCTTGTATCTCAAACAGGTCACTTGTTGAACAGATCCTCTTAGCCCTTAAAAATTGGCCGATGGGGATCCCTCGTATAGTTGACCCTGGATGAGAAGATGACGCATACAGCAGAGAATTCGTGGATGTAGGTTTCCTATACATATCGGTCACTATGTGCCCATTTTTCTCTGTTTTAATCCGGATATCAAGGAACTCAATTTCCCTTCCATATTTGAAGGACAGCCTGATGTTGAGACTATTATCGTTCAGTCTCCCCATCAGCTCCCTCAATTCACTCTCCTCCCCCTCCCATACAAACCAAACATCATCGATAAAGCGCATCCAATTATGCGCCTTCTCGATGCCGGGTATTGGGTTCACGGAAAAGATCTCTCTTTCCCATGCCCCCAGGAAAAGGTTCGCATACGAGGGGGCACAACTGGCCCCCATTGCTGTCCCCCTTACCTGGAGGTACACCTGGCCGGAGAACAAGAAGCAGTTATGTGTCAGCACATACCTCAATAGTACCAGAAGCAATTCTACTGTATCACTTTCTATATTACTATTCTCCAAATAGAATTTTGCTGATTTTATACCATCTTCATGTCCAATTGAGGTATAAAGTGCTTCCACATCTGCAGTGACCATTATCTCATTCTCCGCCAGGTGTAACCCATCGAGCCTGTGTAATGCCGCAGTTGTGTCTTGTATATATGATGGTAAAGTAAATACAAGCGGTTTTAGATAGTGATCAATTACCTTGCTAATGACATCACACAGGCTCTCATTATTGCATACTAGCTGATTGTACGTTGGAGGTAGTGTATATTTACGGTATATCTATTTCAGATATTCATGATATTTACATGGCTCAGTTGGTTATCACATTGATCATTTGGTTACATTCCAGTGCCAGATTTTGATGCAGATATTCTTGGACGAAGTGCCTCAATGTCCGCGCTGCTGCTCCAGGATCAAAGGAACCAGGATCAAGGACACAGGGATGTCTGGATCATCTCAAGCCTTTATTATCCGTTTCAGAGCCACATACTGAGCTCCTTCCTCAGGCAAGCTCCTTCCTCGTTGTTCCCTGAGGAAGGAGCTCAGTATGTGGCTCTGAAACGCGTCGGATAATAAAGGCTTGAGCTGATCCAGACATCCCTGTGTCTTGGTTCCTTTCATCCTGGAGCAGCAGTGCGGACATTGAGGCACTTCGTCCAAAAATATGTGCATCACAACCACGGTTACCTGTGGAAGTGCGGTCCCTGCAGCATCTGCCTTAATGCTTTTTTACCAGTTGTGGGATTCACAACTGACAAAG